>JACYXH010000090.1:1117500-1292500 GCA_026745465.1 Lota lota | reverse complement strand
GGTGGAGTGATTTAGGTAGGCAGCCGTTCCTCTCACTGCAAGACAAGCTCAGCTCGAGTGTGTTTGAACTGCTCTACACAGCTTTTCGTGAGTTCAACACCAGGACACAAAGTTTAGAGCTTAGTAAGGTTATCGGAAAGATATCCTATTATTATTCAGTAATGTGTATTATGTATGTATTATTTTGCCGTAGATCTTTTTTCAAAATAAAACCAAGATTGTGCTGTCCAATCAGCAGGCAGTTGATCGGAGATGGTAAGGCCTTCAGAGATTCTCTAAGAAGTCAAATATAGGGAAGCAAAATAAAGACTTCAGCTAACAGAGCGTCTGCTAAACATGTGGACTCATCCATCATGGCAGTAAAAACATCAGCTCATCCTCATCACACACACACACACACACTCATCCAAATGCACGCACACACACACACCATCCACACAGAGATGCACATACACAGCTGCATAAATACAAATTCACACCTATGCACACACGAACAAACGCATGCACACATACACACTGCATACTGCTGTGGAAGATCCAACTGCATGACAGATAGAGTTATTAAACCACCTTTATCTTGTAACAACAAACGCTGTTGTACACTGCAACCTGCTAGGACTTCCGGGTGCACAAGTGAAGTCTCCTAGTGGAAGGAGCTCAAACTACAATGTGCCGACGCCTTCATGTCTTCTCCGACCGCCACCGTCTCCCCGCGGTATTGACGACCAACTGGAGAATAATCCCTCCCCAGAACAATGGCCTGGATTCCAGCCAACCAGCACGCGCTCTAATAAGCCTCCGAGTCCTTGACAAGCCATCATCTACCTCGACCGGCTCCTGATTTCAGGATCTCCACGAATGCATCCTGAAGGATGTGGCCAGTGAAGAAACAAAAACTAAACTGGACATCTATGTCAATTATATGTAACCTTCACACTCATTGTGTACACACACACACACACACGAAGTGTGTCAGATTGGGAGTGTGGTGTGCAGAAAACATTGGCCCATGCAATTAACCTTCCCGTGCATATTCAACATTCCAAGAGCATTATTGTCTTTGTGCGTTTGCATAATTCATCAGAGTTTATGATTTTACAGCTTTAACCTTTTCCTTCGCTCCATCAACCTCTTTCCGCATGCTGCTGTCATACGCAGCACAATGTCAATCATCAGCATACCAACCTACAACCTATAACACACAACCCCGTTTTGGGTGGTTTCACCTCCTGCAGCAGACCCGGCCGTAGGGGTCATAGTGATCCAGTCCCCCAGGTGGGACCGGATCACTTCTCTGGGACCGGATCACTTCTCTGGGACCGGATCACTTCTCTGGGACCGGATCACTTCTCTGGCTCAGGTCCGGGTGTTGAGGGTCCCGCTGCTATTAGAGGTGGCGGTAAAGAGGAGGCTCCAGGGGACACCTCGTATTGGGGGTACCGTATAAAAGTCCTAAAGTACCTTGCGGGGAGGCTAAGTGTCTCGGTGCTTGACACTCTCCGGAGAAAGAGTCTGCAGAGTTGGAAAGCCTCGTAACTATTACATCCCAACACGTCTAAGGACAACGGTTACTCTACTGGTCCCTCCGTTGTTATGTAGTGGAGTCTTTCAACGGAAAAGAATATAAGCTCTTTATAATCATACAAAGTGAAGTACAACGCACAATTAATCATCTTGAACCGCGAAACCCTGTCTTGGCCTCAATGGTGAACAATTGTAATAGCGTGAATACATAAAGCAAGTTGCTGTGTCTCTACGAAACATAGGTTACATACATAGTAACCAAGGGCAATAATTCATCAGGCTAATCCCCGTGGCTAATAGCTTGTGAAACGTTCAACCTTTAGAGGACACAGCGTTGTCCAACATGCCGTCGTTAGGGACGACGAGACGCACCCCTGGCGCTTCAGAGACCACGCAGCGTGTTTGACAGCTGCCTCATCGCGAGTATCACCTTCGTGACGGCGTTCGCGTAGCGCGCACAAAAGGTGGGACTACTTTTTCCCCGCTGTAGCCGTACCAGGCTATGCTGCTTTGGATAACACACTGGTTGATGGCACACAACCAGCATACCGTCAACCACATCCTCGCGTCCCAAAGATAAACGCTGTTCACCACACTGACCGAATGGAGCCTAAAGACATGGCTTTAACCACAAGACACACTCATTTCTACCTCCTGATGATACGAACCATACACCATTTAGGACAGGGTCATCTTCCAGACCCCTCTTCCATGCATTGCTGAGATGCAAACCCTCCATACATACAATTACACATACAAATACATGTATGTTTACTTCATCCTCAAAAGGATTATGAACAACCACATGGGACTGTGAAAAACAAGAAGGAAAAGGACATGTGACGAACAAGCATGAAGTGTTTCTTTGATCCTATTTGAGATCTATAGTGCCTCTGTTTCGTGCTAAACATCCCCCTTTGTTTCTCTACCTCCGGCCTTCCCCTCCCAGCTATAGTGGGGGTCATAAAATAGTCCTGTGACCATCATACAGAACATGTGTGATGGTGTCCGTTAAATTGGCTAGGTTACCTCATCTTAATAGTTTAATCTAATATCTAACATTAGTTATATTCTTCCTAGCGGATGTGGTGCCCCATTTGCATAGTAAAATAAGCAAAGGTTAAGATTAGTTAAAGCCACTAAATCACACAACATCACTTTTCGCCGTGAACGGAAACAAGCACAAATCCAGCAGGGCGTTTCCTCACGGTTTCTGACTGTACTGTATCTAAATGACATGTTAACAGAATCATTTCACGGTTCAAAACACCCCCGCTGTGATTTATTTTGGTACATGCCAGGAGTAAGGTCCCGAATCCACACCATTTATAGTGCGGGGGGGGGGGGGGGGGGGGACTCGATAATGTCCATCTGAAATATGACTCACATTCACGCAGGCAACACGGGCCAATCCCACAGTCAAATCTATGAAAGCCTAAATTAATTAAAAGTCATTAAAAGACAAGAGGGAGTATGCGCGGATGAGAGGATGTCATGTCCTCTGTTCCCATAGCAACGGCTAAATGTTGGACAAGGGACACTTCCTGCCTCGCCACTCAGCGACGGCCCGCACACACAAGGGCTTCAGACCGCATCATCACAAATGTTGATATTCTATGGTTTAACACTTCCTTTGCCATAAACGCACTACATGCAGAAATGCAGGCAGCCGACTGAAGAGGTGAACGTGTTTCTCTGGGCCACACTGAGATGCTAGGGCTTCTTTTGATACTCCGTAATGGCTGTGACCCAGTTTACCTTCCTGGTGGAGTCTATTGTGCCTAAAGTGCTGCTGTGGCCTCTGAGGCGACTGTGATACAAGCCCCCCCCCCCGCCGCCCCCCACCCCCACCCTCGGTGGGGACCAGATAACATTGTGGCTGGTGGGCTGGCGAGCGGCAGTTTCATCTCAGCGTGAATGCCGCTAATCACCGATGCTAATCGCGCAATCAACAGACAGGAGCAAACGATCATCTTCAGCAGCTATCTGGGAGATGATTGCACAGCGGAGCAGATGGTGAACCACACGCACACGCACACACACACACACGCGCATGCAGAGGCGCGCACGCACACCCACGTGCATGCACAGGCGTGCAAGAACACACACACACACACACACACACACACACACACACACACACACACACACACACACACACACACACACACACACACACACACACACACACACACACACACACACGTAAACATTGGGCAGGTATCTGTGTTTTTAAGTATTTCTTTTGGCTTAATTTTACAGGTAGAAATCATCATTTGTTATCAATAACAATTCTGGAATTTCCAGAATTAATTTTTGAGGTGGACACAATCAACCGACTTCTGCTGAATCATTGCGTTTTCAGTTCCAACGTCAGGCGGCGTAGCCACCCCGCGAAGACACCGACACGCGGCGTATCTGGATAGTATTTCTTCTTCTCTCCACTGCGGTGGACCGATCCATTCAACCATGGCCCTCCTGAACCCAGCGGGCTACGGCTCCGCCAAGTGTGTGCTAGCAGCGCCCCCTGGTGGACTCACCGAGGGATCTTGAAGAGGGCTTTGACCGGGTGCATCTCAGCCAGCGGGGGGTCCCCGTCCGCCAGCTCGATGGCGGTGATGCCCAGCGACCACACGTCACAGCGGGCGTCGTAGGAGTAGTCGTACTGCTGCTCGCAGGCGATCACCTGGAAGCAGAGGAGCAGACGCAGGGCGAAACAAACAGGAAGCGATGAAACCAGTGCAAAAACACATCCTGTCCATATACAATATTATATGACAGATATATTTATGGGTAAATAAATTATAGCAGGTTCATGTGGAGATGTGTTGTTGTTGTTGAGTTGTTTCTGATAAAATTTTTGTCAAGTTTAATTAGAAAAAGTATTATTTAAAACAATAAAATTATTATTGTTATTATATATTTAGTAACAACAATTATATCATTATTATTGCTATTATAAGAATAATATATTGTAATAATATTAGTACTATTATCATCGCATAAGTATTTCAGCCATCTATGAAGTAATAACCCCCTCCCTAAAGATCCTAGTTTGTGTTTTTTTTTACAGGCGCTTACATGGAACATCAAAACACGTCCAAAGGCCCACTTACAAAGGTAAGTGGGCCACAGATACAATGACCACTGACAGTCCAGTAGACACATTCTACATCACACCGCGTATAATGACTCCTGACAGCACAGCTTACAGCTGACTTTATTCTAATTGCCCCTGAGGTCTCCTCCCAAGCCAATCACGCACCTCCTTCCTGCCAAATGGGGGGGGGGGGGGGGTAAGCTATTAACCTTGATGTGACCTCCAGCACGGTCCGTGGAGGGGGTGTTGCACATAAGACTAGCTCTCTGCCTCACACACGCGCGCGCGCACACACACACACACACACACACACACACACACACACACACACACACACACACACACACACACACACACACACACACACACACACACACACACACACACACACACACACACACACACACACACACACACACACACACACCACCCTGGTGACCCCCCCACACACACACACACACACACACACACACACACACACACACACACACACACACACACACACACACACACACACACACACACACACACACACACACACACACACACACACACACACACACACATTCCACTTGAACATAGCGAAACGTTGAACAGGCTTTGCGTGATGTAACAGAAGGAAAGCGATACATGGAGTGGTATTTGATGAGTGCATTAGCGCCACCGGGGCGGGGCAGCTCCGGCAGCTTCATAAAGCGCTCCCTCTGACCTCGGGGGCCATCCAGAAGGGGGTGCCGACGGATGTGTTCCTCCGGAGGCGGGCGCTGGTCAGCTGAGCCGAGACGCCTGAAGAAGAAGAAGAAGAAGAAGAAGAAGAAGAAGAGAAATTAAAGTGGCGTTCAGCGGCGCGGCGCCAGACGCCACGGTCACACGCGCGCCGGGTACGCCCGCCGTATTTAGCGCGCCATAAAATAAATGTGTCACATTTATGGCAGATTCTAAACGGGGGAAAAAGGACCCCATAAAAAAAAAAAAACGGTGGCCTAGGATTTAGCGTGGCAGCCTGCCAAGCCGCCGTACAGACATGTGATCATTTGAAATTAACTGGGACAGATTTCTATCAGCTGGAGTCCACACGACACAAGGACGCCAACAGGGCCGCGGGCGACTCCCGAGTCATTATGGCGTAACAGCTTTCTTTTAATATGCAAACGGATCAAATAATGCAATTTAAATGAAGAATAATAGCCTTGGGTTAGGGCTCCGGTGCATGAAATGAAATGTAGAGAAGAAGAAAAAAAAGAAAGACGATGGGTTTGTGTGGGAGCTGGTTGCAACAGTGTTGAGCTGACTTAATGATTTATCCGTGTGTGTGTGTGTGTGTGTGTGTGTGTGTGCGTGCCTGTGTGTGAGCATGTGTGTGTGTGTGTGTGTTGGGAGGGGCTGGGAGGGGAGGGGGAGGGGGGGGTGCGCTTAACAAACCGTGTGCTGCGGACACTTTCAATAGATTAACCGTCAAGTGCTGGAATCTGTCATTCGTCCAACGCAGAGGGCCAACAGAAAACGGGCGGGAAAAACAAGTGTCACACGGACCACCCCATCCCTCCCCCCCCTCATATGCAAATCTGCCCCCCCCCTCCCCCCAGTCACGCCTCAAGTTGGATAGAGAGAGAGAGAAGAAAACTGTTACCGAAGTCGACGAGCTTGACTCCGCCCTCGGTCGTCAGGAGGATGTTGTTGCCCTTGACATCGCGGTGGATGATGCGGTTGTTATGGAGATGCTGGAGACCCTTGATGAAGAGAAACAGAAGAAGATGGTGATGATGATGATGATGATGATGATGTTACTACCACGCATCAGTGGTCCTGTTGTAGCCTCTCTGGAATGTGGGGAGCGTCCATTTTAAATTCACACCACCTAAATTCTTCTTTATTTCTTTCTTGAAAAAGAAAAGCAACACATTGCACACATTCATAGAGCTACAGACACAAACACACACACACATACAAACAAAATCTTCTTGCATAAATCATAAGCACTGTGCATGTGTGTGTATTTGTGTGGTGGTTTCTGCTTATGCTTGTGCGTGTGTTCGTACAAGTGTGTGTCTGTGTGTGTGAGTGTTTGTGCTAATGCAAGTGTGCATGTGTGTTAGCATGTTTGTGTGTGTGTGTGTCACTGCCATGGCACCTCACCAGGAGGGCTCCGTACAAGATGTATGCGATGAGGGGCTCCTGGAGACGTTGGGCCCGCATGAACAGGCCCTTGATGAGCTCCGTCACGGAGCCACCGTTACACAGCTGGGCGGGCGGGAGAGAGAGAGAGAGAGAGAGAGAGAGAGAGAGAGAGAGAGAGAGAGAGAGAGAGAGAGAGAGAGAGAGAGAGAGAGAGAGAGAGAGAGAGAGAGAGAGAGAGAGAGAGAGAGGAGAGAGAGAGAGAGAGAGAGAGAGAGAGAGAGAGAGAGAGAGAGAGAGAGAGAGAGAGAGAGAGAGAGAGAGAGAGAGAGAGAGAGAGAGAGAGACAACAACTCCCCTCCATCAGTCATGATGCAGTCTGGATCATGATTCATGTGGAGAGACACACACACACACACACACACACACACACACACACACACCACCCACCCACACGCCACCCACCCACACAGACACAGAGTCACAGCTTCTTCTACGGGGCTGTGATGCATGTCCTGGCCGATAGCATTAAGATTCATGCAGGTAGGGCCGGCGGCAGTGACAAACTGCAACTTGCTTAGGGAATATATTTCCTCTCATACACACGCTAAGAAAACAAGTAGTGTCTCTAGGTGCCAGTAAAATATAGGATTTGGTGCGCAGTGCTAACATTTGGTGTTGAGAGATTGGTGTTATTTACCATCTACAAGGAGCTTGGGGTCTTTAAAGAGGTCTCAATTGTATATATATGTGACGTTGACCATCTTAAACAAATTTTAAGACTATGACTAAAATACTATTTTGTAATTTATAATAGTATAATAATATATATGTATTTTTAGCAGAGACTTTAAACCGAAGCAATTCACAGTGAATACAGATACATGTGATGAAGGAGCAGGTAGGGGTTACACAGTACAGAGACAGGACATTTAGGACCAGGTAGGGGTTAGACAGTACAGAGACAGGTCATTTAGGACCAGGTAGGGGTTAGACAGTACAGAGACAGGACATTTAGGACCAGGTAGGGGTTAGACAGTACAGAGACAGGTCATTAAGGAGCAGGTAGGGGTTAGACAGTACAGAGACAGGACATTTAGGACCAGGTAGGGGTTAGACAGTACAGATACAGGTTAGGGGTTAGACAGTACAGAGACAGGTCATTTAGGACCAGGTAGGGGTTAGACAGTACAGAGACAGGACATTTAGGACCAGGTAGGGGTTAGACAGTACAGAGACAGGTTAGGGGTTAGACAGTACAGAGACAGGTCATTTAGGACCAGGTAGGGGTTAGACAGTACAGAGACAGGACATTTAGGACCAGGTAGGGGTTAGACAGTACAGAGATAGGACATTTAGGACCAGGTAGGGGTTACAGTACAGAGACAGGTCATTTAGGACCAGGTAGGGGTTAGACAGTACAGAGACAGGACATTTAGGACCAGGTAGGGGTTAGACAGTACAGAGACAGGTTAGGGGTTAGACAGTACAGAGACAGGTCATTTAGGACCAGGTAGGGGTTAGACAGTACAGAGACAGGACATTTAGGACCAGGTAGGGGTTAGACAGTAGAGAGACAGGTCATTTAGGACCAGGTAGGGGTTAGACAGTACAGAGACAGGTCATTTAGGACCAGGTAGGGGTTAGACAGTAAAGAGACAGGACATTTAGGACCAGGTAGGGGTTAGACAGTAGAGAGACAGGTCATTTAGGACCAGGTAGGGGTTAGACAGTACAGAGACAGGTCATTTAGGACCAGGTAGGGGTTAGACAGTACAGAGACAGGACATTTAGGACCAGGTAGGGGTTAGACAGTAGAGACAGGTCATTTAGGACCAGGTAGGGGTTAGACAGTACAGAGACAGGTCATTTAGGACCAGGTAGGGGTTAGACAGTAGAGACAGGTCATTAATGAGCAGGTAGGGGGCTAAGAGGGCATCTTGCTCAAGGATGCCTACAGGTAGACTGCGGACACTAAGGTTGGAACCCACAACCTTTAGGCAGACAGAAGGAGAGGGAGTCCCACCTCCAGCACCAGCCAGAGCTGTCCCCCGGCGATGATGTCGGTCTTGTAGAACATGCCGTAGAACTTCACCACGTTGGGGTGGTTGGACAAACTCCTCAGGATGTTGTACTCCGCCTCAATCTCCTCATCCACGTCCTGCGGCCGGAGAACACCATCAACGAAACACAACCAGACCCACCTTTAAAGAAACTCTGTCTGTCTGTGTGCATGCATGCGTATGTACTGTATGTAAACATAAAAAAATAAATATATATATATATATAAATACAAATATATACATACAGAATATCTATCTATCAAATACAGAACATAGACTATAGAAAGGAACATCTGTTGGGACATGTTTAGATTCAGCTCAGCAGGGTCGGGAGATGCATTGGTGTATTAAAGCGTCACATTAGTCCCAGACAATAAAATGGTTGATGTTTAATCACCACCCTTCAATACTTACTCCAACATCCACATAGAATTCAACAGAACGCGAGGCTTAAAGGCGACTAAAGCCTGATGATTCAAAGTAGGTGCAATGGGCTTGCTAGGAAGAAGAAGTATGGCAAACGTTGTCAGGAGAAAAAAAAGAAGGAGAAAGGACTCTCGTCTGTTATTCTATCAGAGTAAATCTCAGTGGGGGGTGGGTGGGGGGAGGAAGCAACAGTCAGAAGCAGAATAGGAAGCGGAAGAGGAATCTCTTCCTGGATGTCTGAGTGATGGTGTCGGTGGTGTAATCAGCCAGAGGGATGGGAGAGGAGGCAGCTTCATCCTGCCAGCTCGCCAGGTTAGCAGCGCGGGCGGGGGGTGCTGGCGTGGGGGGTGGGTGGGGGTGGAGGTGTGCTGGTGTGGGTGGGTGGCGGCAGTGGGTGGGCGGGGGTATTGGGGTATTGTGTCCACTGACATCTACACAATCCCACGGAGGCCCTCTACAGGAGCTGGCCCGCCCAATGCGGGCTCTAGAAAAAACATGCTTATCAAACGCCGGGAAACGAATGGCTGAAGCAAAAGGGGCGGAGGGCAGGGGGGCGGAGTCAATTCTAACGCTACTCTTTGTGTTGAGGACTTGCAAGATTTACCATGATATGAGAGAGAGAGAGAGAGAGAGAGAGAGAGAGAGAGAGAGAGAGAGAGAGAGAGAGAGAGAGAGAGAGAGAGAGAGAGAGAGAGAGAGAGAGAGAGAGAGAGAGAGAGAGAGAGAGAGAGAGAGAGAGCATTTGACAAAGAGAGAGAGACATCGATGTAAACCCTTAAAGTCATTTAGGTTCTAATTCCTTTTTATTTCTGGGGTTGGGTAGGAGAACTATACGGGTAACTTACTCTGTTCGAATGGCTGGAGTGCTGATACAAGCCAGAAACAATAGTAGGAAAGAAGTACAATATTTGTGTCAAATGGTTTGTGTTGGCTTTAGTGTGTGTGTGTGTGTGTGTGTGTGTGTGTGTGTGTGTGTGTGTGTGTGTGTGTGTGTGTGTGTGTGTGTGTGTGTGTGTGTGTGTGTGTGTGTGTGTGTGTGTGTGGGGGTGGGGGGGGGGGGGGGGGCAAAGGGTATTTTAAATCAACGACATGTCAA
Organism: Lota lota; assembly: GCA_026745465.1. NCBI lineage: Eukaryota > Metazoa > Chordata > Actinopteri > Gadiformes > Lotidae > Lota > Lota lota. The sequence continues at coordinate 1,282,176 of JACYXH010000090.1, read as the reverse complement.
GGACTTGGAAGACAGTACTATCCACAACCATTACAGCTCCACCACATGTGATCCAAACAAAGGGGTCTCCTTTGGCCCTTACGTTGACGGGGTCCAGCACTTTGACGGCCGCCTGGCTGCCGTCCTTCGTGCTGGTGACGCGGTACACCTTGCCGTACGTCCCCTTGCCGATGGTCTCCACGATGTCCCAGTCCAGCGAGGGGTCTCCCAGGTTCTGAAGGCCGATCATGGTGGACTTGTAGGGGTACAGGCCATACAGGGACCTCCTGGGGAGCGACAGGGTCACTCACTCTTCAAGACCCCAGGTTCATTGTTGACGTTGTCTATGTCGAGTCTATGACTAATATAATATACTTCATATAGCATCATCCCACGGTCTTTATTTCTGTGCAATATTTAGAATATAGTCATATCATATAAATATATAAATACATCCTATAATATAATTAGTAAACAACATGTTAACCTCTGGTTAGCTAAAGCTAATGTGAGAGTAATCTTTCTGATTCTAAAAACAATCCAAACACAGACTTAGTTTGACAGAAATCGATTTCATGTCCATCCACCACCAAGTAAACACTGTTTACAGAAAGCTAAGCAGAAATGAGTATTAAAAGTGTGCATACTCTTTATCATAGCTATAGAACAAAATCAAAAACCAATACTATTTCCAAGGAAGACACCCAGCATGACACAAAACAACGGAAGGTAAAACAGTAATAAGGCATGTGGCAAGGTGGCAGGTGGGTGAGTGCTGGTCGGGAAATACGGATTGTCTCGTACTGAGGGTGTTGTGACTCCCAGCCCAAAGGTTCTGGGTTCGATACCCCAATGTCCACATGTGGCCTAACCCTTAACCCCTACCTGCTCATCATTATAATGTATCTAAACACGTCTTAAACCGTGGTACAGTCGGCAGAGACAGCAGCGTTGTCGTACTTACATTGCAAGCGTTATCTTCTTCGCACTCATGGTGAGCCGGAGGCCAAATGACCTACAGCTAAGGAGTCTCAGGTGAGCCTAACATTACGACTCCAGTGGCAACACAACACTCAGGGCTCCGGCAGTGCTCTCCCAATGACAGCAAGAGTAACAAGTGGTGCTTCACACAGGATAGACAAACGATAGAAGCATCTACACTGGGCGAACTTGTCACTCGTCCACTAAGAAGATCAATGGGATTGGACAGAGATTAACCCTCAGGAGGAGCTCTCTCTCGCTCTCTCTTGCTCTCTCTCTACAGTGTGTCAACACCCCCCCCCCCCCCACACACACACACACATAGCACACCTGAGCCACTGAATCGTATTAATGGTGCCGTGCTGCGTTGTCACCCTATAACGGCGTGCTCTTTGTAACAGAGGGTTATAAATAGTACACATTTCACATGTTGTCCACGTCATTTGTATTGGGGCAGCTCAGTGGCTCAACAACCCACTAAACGTGTAGGCGACACTCCTTGCAGCGACGCAGGTTGGATGCCCGGTCCTGCGGTCTAATATTAAATACTACATGTCTGCTCTCTTTCAGGCCACGGCCCCAGTCCTCTCCCGTCCGCAAGGTACAAGAGCCCATACAAATGCGTCAAAAGTGCTTTGGATTCATGTTAAAACGTCCCATGGCTGGCGTTCCACCGCGGAGGCCCGGGTTCTGTGGGACGGCTGTGAGACCGGCCGTGCGTAGCGATGGGAGACGTCAAAACAGAGCAGGTTGTGATTATAGGCCCGTGATCGATGGGGAAGTAGCAGTGATCTATGGGGCGACGTGCATCCCATTTTCATCATAAAATGATGATGATATATATATGTATGAGGAATAAACATGAGCGAGAGAGACAACCCCCCTCCCCCCCCCCCCCCCCCCCCCCCGGGTCTTTGGCTTCGTCATAAATGTGTCACGCATCGCCGAGGTTGAACGACCTTGAGCGAACACGTTGTTCAGGATCTCGTAGATTGATGTAAAGAATGTGACTGATATTACCTAACCCTCAAGGATTTCACCTGCGAGGGGAGAATGAATGAATTGTTGTGCGAGTCTTTAGAGGAATGAGCCAAGTGAAGATGGATTTTTCCTTTACTTAACACAACGCCCGGGTGAAAGATACCAGGCCATGCCCTTTAGCATGCCCTTCAAAACACATTTCAGTAAACGGAGGAAAAATCAATAAGCATGGTTATGGACCATGTCATATTATCCACAGTTGCAGAATGTATTATTGGTCATTCCAAAGAAAAGATAAATAAAGAAATGCCCCCTACTAATTCAATTCTATTGAGTATTTCCATGCCTGATAGCTGTGGTCCATGAATACACAGTTCACTAGCAAGTCACCTGTTGTCAAGACGCCAGCACCATCGGCCCGGGCTCATATTGCTGCAGCAGCTGTTCACCTCTACCAGGTGGACACCAGAAGATACTAGCATAAGAATCTACTGAGTCCTGTGTTGGAAAACTCTAAGGTCTTAGTGTGGAACGAACAGCGCTATCAGCTTTTAAGATGGTCGCACTTAATAATCCTATCAATGCTGTCTGTTGTGTTTAACCATCTGTATCTTCTATCCTTCTCTCCTTGGAATGTCATTGCAGAACTGCTCTGTGTTGTATGGTGCATTTGACAAATGCAGGAAATAAATTAAATAGAGAAAAAACCACGAGTTCTGTAACTACATGAGTGAACACACAGCTGTCTGCATCCTATAATATTTAGTCAACAGACAGCATCCAAACACCCAGCAACACATTTCATAATCATAACTGTGAACTGCAAAAAAAGTATAACAAAAACAGAGTGAACAAAATGAACGAACCATCCGTTTGCAATCGGAGAATCACGAAGATCAGAACGCCAGAGTTCAGACATACCTGTGATGACTGCTGATCCGATCCCCGTCTGGGAAAGTCTGTCCTATACCTATACCTATACACTGTCACACACTCACACACGTCGCCTGACCAAATTATACTAATCAAATGCGATTCATAATTCATCAGCTGCTTAGCTGTAATGTGATCTACTTTTAAATATTCAGGCAGCAGATGATCCACTCATAATGGTGGCTGATATTAAGCATCTCAGGTTACTCACCGGTAACCAGGAAGTGTATGATGGTTACTAGGTCACATGCCCCCCCCCCCCCATACACACTCACACATCCTCCTGCCTTACGCTCTGTAAACAACTGTTGCTACTTTAGCTGAGCTCCACAACTTCAGCTGTTGTCGTCGTTTTGTCGGTCGGGTGCTAAAGCACAACTGAAAGATTGTCTACAAGTGAGAGGTTGACACGATTTTGTAAAACCTTTAGAATAAAAAAAGGTATATTTATAATACCTAAATCCAGCTCGCTCTGCACTGCACGGTGAACACATGCAGTGTGTGAGCCGTCACGGTCTGTCACTGCAGACTCAGGTCCAACACATGACACAGAGCCTGGTTGACCTTCTACATCGTTGGTTCCTGAGCCTGGTCACCAACACACCGAACAAAGCGTGGGCCTGTGTTCCCCCCATGGCCGTCGATAAAATAACACGCCGTTATTCTGTCAGGGCAACGAAGGAGGAGATGTTTTGATGCCTGCGCCTTGCTCATCCCAGGGGGTCTAATCTAAAAGAAAGACAGCCGTCCCCCCCCCCCCACACACACACACGCACACACTTCAGATAACTAGACAGCTTTGCTAAAACCTGTGCGTCTTCTACGTGTACACTAGTGCTGTCGACACGGGAATAATTAACCTAATAAAAACAACAACAGCAACACATCGCCTATTGTCAGTGTTTATTTTGTGACCCATGGGCTGTGATGTTCGCGCGTTGAAGGTGAAACGTTCCAAGGTACCGGACCCCTTTGTGACCGCAGTCGGTGGTTATATTAATAGCGAGTTCGCGGGCCATGGTTTCTGCAGAACAGGACACCGCCTCTCCGTGATGGCATCGCTCGGGTTACCCTTTGTCTGCCCCGCGCGGCGACAGGGGACTCGCAGGGGCTTGTGTTTGCACTTTGTACTGCTGTTCAGTGGTCGTGTGTTTCAGTGGGGAAGCCGCTGAGAACGTGCATACTTCTCAAGCAGGATGAATAGATTAGCCTACTCTGGTACAGTATGTGTGTGGAGAACAGAACAGGCACGGTTTCTTTGCGCTGAGAAACAAACAAACACGTTATACAACAAAGCACACTTTAAATGTGCTTTGTCAGGTTCTGGACGAAGATCCACGGGGACGAAAACAGGGATCTTGTTTTTATTGGTGAAATAAACACCTTGGGAGCAGCGGGGGCCCTACTCTTCCATGCACTATGACCTCACTTCGGCGCCTGCACAAAAATGTGTATACCCTCTGATACAATAAAATATACACGAGGTTGGCAAGAATAAATGTTAACGCACATGTTAGCATCCGCCATGGCACTGAAAGGCACTAATCAATAGCATTCAATCGGACAACTGTGTCAAATGACAACAGTTGTCAATCCAATTTGACAGTTCAGTGCGACGATGCTAGAGCCGCCCGTTGGAAATAAGGTGCAAGTCTGGTAATCTAATTTTCTGCTTCCCTAGAGCCCCCAAACATTCTCCCATGCCAACTCTCCCGGTGAACTCAAGAGGGCTAAATCCCAGCGGTAGCTCTGTGGTAAGGAGACTTTCAGCTGTAATCCTTGCTAAGGGGATATGAAGTGCTTTACGCTGCAATAGCAAACAGCCCCCCGGCCATTAACACTGTTTCCCTGTTCTCCCTCGCACTGTGTTAACCAAAGCTTTGCAAAGAGAAACACAGAGACGGGGACAGCACAGTAGAAATGTGCAGATTTAGCTCAATTCAAATCCCCAATCTTAGCTGTGTGCACAGCAGCACAACTTTAAGAGACAATCGTTGATAAATGAGCCCCTAGCCTAGTTTATTAATCTCAACTGTTTTTTTTTTTTTTGTACAGATGTGTGTTCGATTCAGAGCTGGAATGGCGTGGTAAGGTCACGTCATCAAAGAAGAAGACGATCCTTTCTCCATAAAGGTCGGAGAACTGACAACCGTTTAATTCAACCGCCACACTCTGTGTCTGCGTAAAGGTCAAAGTTGACTTAATGGATGTGAGATTACGAGTGTCTACCGATGTGAGATGGCTGCATGCGTGACTGTTACAGCGTGTGAGTGGTCGTCGCATGGCTTCTCATTCCTCACCAGATCCTGCCATGTAGATGGAAGTACTCCTGGCTTTCCGAGCTTTCCTCCTCTGGCCTGAGCAGTAGGCACAAACAACACACAATAATAAATAATAATAATAATAACTAGGTCGCCCATATATATATATATATATATACACACACACACACACACACACACACACACACACACACACACACACACACACACACACACACACACACACACACACACACACACACACCTTTAAGAATTGAAAGTCACAACCACAGCCAGCTGCGTTAATCAAAGCTTTGCCACCGCAAATATGTAATAATAAAACAGTGCTTCCAATGAACAGTTGTTCATTGGGTATATAGAGGTGTGTAGGGGGAGGGGTGTGTCTGCTCTGTTGTTATTGTGTGTGTGTGTGTGTGTGTGTGTGTGTGTGTGTGTGTGTGTGTGTGTGTGTGTGTGTGTGTGTGTGTGTGTGTGTGTGTGTGTGTGTGTGTGTGTTACGGTGTCATAAAGACAGATGTGTTGTGCCTTTCGAAAAAGAAAGTAATTTAATTTGCCAAGTGTAAACCTTTTGTTGTGTAAATATATGTTTGAACTGTGTTTAAGGGTAAACAAATCGGAATAAATTACAATTATAGTCCCAATCACTATTTGAGCAGGTGGGCTGAAATAAGCATTGCAACTGTTATTTACCCAATGTAGCTGTTTGCAATTGTCTATTTTGTCTATTCATCAACAATTTACTCTGAAGCCAAATTGCATTCTTGCAGTCTAGTAAAATAAAAGTGTCAAAATTGTAATCCCATTTGGGCCCACCAATGTTTTTGATTTCATTGGGCAGTGGTTATTATCATTTAGAGGCTAAATATTAAGAATAGTAGTATTGTAAAATAGTATCTTATGATTATACCATCTTTTATGGAACGTATAAACTTATGGCTTATTTGTTCTTCCTAATTTGAATTTATGCTCAGTTGGAGACCTTCTACTCACTTCTACCTCATTTGAGGTAGAAGTGAATTTGCTGACCATTGCAAACCATTAAACCTGCACATCGTCCACCCTATACATGTAAGAGATATATAGATAGTTAGATTAAAGGGAATAAAATATTCCTACCCTGTCTTTGCTGAGTCCGTATGTCCACCTCTACCTGTAGAATATGTAACGTGAAAAATGAAGTCTCTTGAAAACGTGTAGGCTCAATGGTGGGTCCACATGGACCATGTAGGTTATTTCAACGCCATAGATCACTCACTCCCTTGCGGAACTGGGCAAATGAATCGTCTTTAGTTACAATTTTGAACAATACATTTCTTTAACTAGTGCTTACCGTCCATAGCAACATATCCGAACTGATTTCCCTGCTCCCCGAGGAAGAGTGAATAATTAACAGTCATCTGATATGACCTCTGAGTGTCGTTCACGATCGTGAACACCAACAACTACTTCTAAAATGACACTTTCTGTCTACTTAAGAGAGATAACGTTATTGTTGTGTTGGGCTTACCAGCGTTCACTGCAGGTGGCCTGCTTGAATTCACCTTTTGGAGAATCGCCTGTAACAACAGCATCTCGGAGTGTATAGAATATATGCAAAACGTTTTGCTTGGTTTTATGGCAAGGAAACTTCCACCGCGGGTATTTACTGCATGACCTACATGTTCTTCCTAATTAGACATGGCACGAAACTAAGTCTTTGTTGGCCCCATGGGCCTCTCTTGCTCATGAAACATTGCCCCAATTATCACGCCAGCTACCAGGCGTGTTTCAGGGTTGGGTTTATCGTACCTAACATCCATTCAATTTGAATATAAAATGAATGTATGCGTTTGTAGTAATTGTGAGTTTTGCGCTGGGTTTTGTTCTTCCATCCGCTAAGTCAACATTGAAGCTGCGTAACAGAAGCCGCTACTGTTCTCTCTTCTTGGTACATAATTACAACGCCAGGCTTCCCTCTTGCGGCATGTTCTTCCATCAGCGACCCCTGGTGGTCACAGAGCGTATCATACGGTGGAGTAGACCCATCAGAGACCCCTAGTGGTCACAGCGTGTATCACAGGCTGGATACTAGGCTGCATTTTTGGGTAATTTCCATAGATTGGACATTTCTCCGTAGTGCATGGCTAGTATTAGTATACTAATATTTTAATGTGGGCACATCATGTCTGTTTTATTCTTTGTAAAGCACGTTGTAATCCTTGTTTAAAAAGTTATATTTAAATAAAAGTAATTATATTAATATTTATGTAATAAAGGGGCATACCGTAAGCAAAAAATAAATCAGCCTATATAAATGAAACTTGAACTATTAACCATCTTGTTGACTTGAAGGCCAACACAATCTGAGAAAATGACGGTTACGGCATGTGTTGATTTATAGTAAGAAAATTATAAATATAAATAATTTACGCAATTCAGTGTGTGTATAATTTATTCACATATGTTACATTTTGCATTAAATGTCCAAGTCACACTTTTTTTTAACAAACTCAGATAGTTTGAGTCAGCACCTACAGTAATGTACTGTATTCTCTCTTCATTCACACAGGAGAACACACCCACACCCCCACACACACACACACACACACACACACACACACACACACACACACACACACACACACACACACACACACACACACACACACACACACACACACACACACACACACACACACACACACACACACACACACACACACACACACACACACACAAGCCTTCAGTTTGAATTTAACACCCATTTTACTCCTCTATAGCGGTCGTGTATACGTACAAGTGGGGCGCCTACTTCAAAATAAGAGCGTAGGGGGACAAATAGGCAGCATGCATGAAATAAACGGAAGAGGAACTAGTTTAAATGTCAACGTCTTCCTTGTGGTCCTAGATGGTTGGCCACGGGGACAAGCAGTCAGAAAGCCTGTGTCCGGGGGCTATCACTAGGGACTCAGTGGGCTGTTTGGACTCTAAAACGGGGGCATTCATATAGCGGCACAACTGGATAAGTGCCCTCCCTGAAGGAAAAAAAAAGATGGCATTTCGAATATCAAGCGGTTTTAATAAAGACTCGTTGTGTCACGACCAGAGCAAGATGGAAAAGCCAACGTTTGGTGATCTGAAGGGTGCTGAACGAAGCATTTGTTGAATTTACGTTCAACTTTAAAAATAAAAATAAAGAAAGAAGGTGAAATCATCTTCCGAATCGTGTAAAAGGGGGACGATGATCAGTAATAACATAATTGAGACTTAGTTTTTCGTCTGGTGACAGAACGCTGACGGTAGCTGGAGCTACCAGCCTAATTAGATCAACTATTGGTCTCAACCTTCTGATCCCTTTGACTGAACAGAGAACTAGCGTTACACCAGAAGATATCAGGAGTAAACAATGGGCTACGGTTTGAAGATACCAATGTCATCCCGTGAACCCAAAATAACGAACAACAATTTTACTGCCTACCAAACAAAATAGTTCTTCACCTTGATATTGAAAAACTATATTTAGGGGGGAGAGTATGGGGGCGGGCATTATTCACCCTGACCCGTCGTTGCCATGACAACGCACTCAAATAACTAAGTCACTGTCACTGGATGGCAGGACAGAGGACTGAAATTAATGCAGGAAGAAAAAATATGCCCGCACGCCTTCGTAAATATTAAAGTGGACTTGAGTCAACGTTCCCGTCCAATATAAACTCATATGAAAACGTAGCTAAAAAAATATTCAATACACAAAAGAAAGGTCAAATGAGATGAACAATGAGCAGCAGCATTTATTTAAATATCTAGAACCTAGTAATTTTAACCAGCAAAAAAAGTCAACAACCCCCGTCCAAAAAAGAGAAACTATTCCTGAGGATGGATTTCAAACAGCCCCATCGAAGGAGCATTCGCACGACTGCATGGACTCTGGTGTTGAAGAGGGCACGTGTCTGTTACATCCAGACAAACACAACAAGCGCACACTGTGATAACGCCACCACACTGCAAACCCTCGCCAGCACAGCAGAGGAGAAATCAGATCAGATAGAACTGGGATGATATGCATTATAATTAATAATTACTAAATACTCTTACTTTACAGGGGAATTAATCTGTTTATTTTTTTTAAATGTTTTTGAGGGGGGAAGATAACGTATTATGGGCTTTAAAAGCCTCTTCCAAACCAATATCATCTTCTGGGCCAAGTTGTGCTTTAACTTTAAACTTGCCGTCCTCTACATCTCCCCCATTTTAAAACCACACGGAAAATCACTTAAAACACGCCCACGCGCACACACACACACACACACACACACACGCACACACTTGTTAGTCTTGAGGCGTGATTGTACATGTAGCTTCACATAAACCAAGGCCGCCACTCTGCATGTTTAGTGTTTATCACGTCATAAAGATACCCAAATATTTCAACTGAGGCAGACACACGCCATCGCAACTGTTCTTCATCAGGGGGGTCCGTGATTGGTTGGTGGACGTGGTGGTGTGAGGGGGCGGAGGAAGGGTGGAGAGCGGGTGGTGGTGGTGGTGGTGGTGGTAGGGGGGAGGGGATCTTAGAGTCCGTTGTAATGCGGACCCCAACGCTTGTTGATGTGGTCGAAGGTGTGCGAGACCCACTGCTGCTCCAGGACCTGGTACCTCTCGGCACACAGGAAGAGAGGCTTGCCCCGGCTGCACAGGGAGAAGGAGAACAACATTAAAACGTGTGTTACCGCGGCGACCCGGTGGCTAAACCCGCTGTGCGAACCACGTGGCGAATACGCCTTATAGGGCTTTGTACGTCGTGACGTCAGATCCAGAAGCATAGGAATGTTAATGGTAGTCATGGTGTTCTGGTCATTGTTTAGATATGAATCGTGCAATTACATGTCATTATGGGGATCACGTTGTTGTGTTTGAAACTGCCACAGGGTTTCTCACGCGAGACGTGGCAAAACAAAGTTTGGATAAGCTTGGGTAACGGTGTATTTACGTTTATTTAGGATTTTTTCCTTCACTAAAGCTCTCTGGAGTTCTCTCAAAATGGCGGAGTATCGCCAACAAAAAATCCCATGATGCATTCTGGTGCACAAGCCCTATAGCAACCCACGCTCGATTCTACATGCTACAGGTCATTAACCTGCGTTCCTGTCTCTCTCTCCACTGTCCTGTCCATAAAGGCACAAAAAGCCCATACAAATATACATTAAAAAAATGTATAAATACTATTTAGTCATTCATCTAAAGCGACTTGCAGGGAATTCAGAGATTGCACATATTGAGGAATCGAACCCAGAACCTTTCAAATGGGAGTCGAACCCCCCTAGCTACCGCAGCCAAATTTTTTAGCACACCTTAAACCCAACGGTGGCATTACCACCTTACAGGAGACACGTCTACACCGCGCCGCTTAACACTAAAGAGAAGCACGTCACATGCGTCCACCGGCCCGCGGTGACGGCGCCATACGAGAGGGGGCATCCGTACCGTAGGTCGCGGTCCTCCTCTCCGTGGGCGTCCAGGTAAACGGAGCCCCACAGGCAGAAGCGATGGCCGCGGATGATGATGATGACGGAGGCGTTGATCAGGAGGAAGATGCCGGTCGCCGCGCCACAGTGTTGGGAGTGCTGCGAGGGACACGTGAAAGACGCGAGTCAATGTTGGTTTTGCTCTACCGCTATGCCTCAGAAAGAGCTAACGTGCTAAAGAGCTAAAGAGGTTCTACCGAAATGTACTCCATCATACAGGTCACATTATATAGGTAATATATGGGAATAACAGGCTGAATATGAGCACACTGTGAAACATAGGTTCAAGTCAACAAGAATAAGGCTCCAACTAAGGCCAGCAAAATCTCAAGACGTGTTACGCAGAACATTAGTCAACTCACGATTAGCGATGGAGCCAACCTAGCGTTGAAGCTACCCTGGGCGTATCAGTGAGTACGTATTCTCCACCCTGACGCCACACTCAAAGTTCAAACTATTTGAACTTTGACCTGTGTGTCAAAGTTGTGGTGAGCGGTGACCAGCATCACATGCTGGCCTCTCAGAGCACGTCCAATCAGACTTCCTTTCTGAACCGTAATACATGTTTTTGCGAGTTAAAAGCGTTGACCGCCCGTCTGTGGGCTGGCTATATTCCGATAGCCCAAAGGGAGACACTAAGGGTGCGTTCACACCAAAAACGAAGCAAACCTTTTGCACGGCGCAGTTACATACAATGTAAATGCAACGACGCAAAAAGCCGTGTCCACTCATCCGCCTCATCCGCTCGAGTCGTTTAATTGTTTTGCGTGAAAGTCGCGTCAGTCATCCAGATGCAGCTCCTGAAATTCACTTGGCTTTTGGTGCGAACACGGCTTCAGAGAGCTTCACTGACAACAGGCTCGGCTCGCGGCGGCCTTTGGCGGCGGCGGCGGCGGAGGATCCCTCACCAGAACACATTCACAGATGCCCTGCTGCTTGCAGCACGGCCCCTTGAGGCAGACGAAGGTGCCGCAGACGAGGCAGAGCGCCGGGTCCTTGGGCACCTTCTGGCAGGCGGTGCACGCCTTGCGGTGGTAGTACTGGAAGATGATGTTGTAGTTGTCTGGGAGCTGGAGGAGTCGTGGCGCCGCCCACTGGGAGTCCTGGACCAGGAGGGTCTGGGGGGAGCGGAAAGGCACCAGGGCCTTAAAAAAAAAAGAAACAAGTCAATCAAATATACAATGTCATATCATTTTACACACAACATGGATTTTTTCTTTTTTACCAGGCTCTTTTAAAGCTGATGTAGGGGAGATTTGAGAGGTTTGAAGAGAGAGAGAACAGTACGATTTTGAAAAATAAACACACAAAAACACACCCTCCCTCTCTGCTCCCTCTACGTTTCTCCACCAATGACATAATAACACTGTGTATACACAAATGTGATTGACAGGCAAGGTGGATTCCCAACATCCAATCAGGGCAGAGATGCCCTGATTGGAAATGAGCAGGGAGCGGCCTTAAATCAAAATAAACTCTTACAGAGGCAGGCAGTCAACCAGACCAGATATTCTCACAAAGCATTTCACTGACTAATAGCTGACGGATGGCTCTCTCAGCTCTAACAAATCACACGCAAACAGTAGCTCTTAAGTCCTACCTACAGCACTTTAAGATCTGAGGTTTTGATTCACTGTTTCAGTTTGAACATTTTGTTCCTCCAAAATGTTCAAAGTGATTTTGAATGTTTCGGTGTATTTGCACATTGAGCTCATCGCCAGACCCACCAGGGAGTTCTCCGCCAGCGTCTCCGGGAGCCCCTTCACCTCCTCACACCACTGGGTCACCAGGCGGAAGGCACTGACCGCAGGCCACTCCAGACACGAGGCACTGGGTATGGAGCTGGGGGCCGGGGGGCCCGGGGCCAGCAGCCCCAGACCCACGGCCAGCGTCCAGAACTCCTCTTCCTCCTGAGAACAGACAGCTTGTTTTAAAACCCCTGGGATTTAGATTAGACAGATCATTAGACTATTACTCCAAAAATATTTACAGACTCCTGCATTGAGGAAAGAAAGAGGAATTCATTTGACTTACTTTATGTTCTGATGTCATTCATATTACTACTATATAGTCCTTCAGCAGATGCTTTTAACCAAGGTGACTCAGTGGATTTAGGCACTGAGGTTAGGCATCATAATCAAGGAGGCCAACAGGTAAACCGGACCCTGGGGGGGCCGTTTCTAGACCGTCCTACCGACTGACATCCGAGATCGGGCCGGAGCAGAGCGGGTGCAGCGGACGGACGTACCAGGCACTCGGTGAGAACGTCCCCGTAGAGGTGGTGCTGCAGCAGAGTGGAGATGCGGAGGAAGGGCAGGCAGAACTGACGTAGGCTGAACTCTATGGACTGGGGAGACCACACGCTGGAGCTCAGCTTGGGGGGGGGAGGAGGGAGAGAGAAGGTCAATTTCAGTGCTTTGTCAATACCCGACCGACAACGGTTCATAAGGTTATTACCTACATGGCTCTGAACTCCAAGAGTCTTCAGAGCTACCTACATGGCTCTGAACTCCCCAAGAGTCTTCAGAGCTACCTACATGGCTCTGAACTCCCCAAGGGTCTTCAGAGCCATGTAGGTAGCAGCTCATAGCTCATGAAGAGATAGAGAGAGACCATTTAGTCACTTTTAATTGGCTTTTATTTGTATGTGATATACATGTCATTAAGGAGCAGGTAGGAGGTGAGGGTATCTCGTTCCGGAACGTCCACATCTAGACTGCGGACTTGGGGTTCGAACCTCAGAACCTTTCGGCTGGGAGTCAAACACCCTAACCCTGAGGCTGACCTACCCTGGAAGAGGCAACACAGCATAGCAGGTAGGATAAATGAGGGCTAGGTCAGAGTCCTGTTAATTAGTGGATGAAACCCCCTCGTTCCTTCCTCACCATCGTTGACTCCTCCGCGTTCAGCCGGTAGATCGTCTCGTCGCTGGACAGCTCGCTGATCACATGACTGAGCAGGGCTTCGAAACACTTCTCTCCATTTTCCGCGTTCTGGACAGGTAAAGACAAACGACAAACAACAGATTCTAGTTCTACTGTGTTCTGGTTTGAATTTGGGTCCATTTGGACGCGGCACACTGAATAAGTTACGCTGACTACACTGAATTAGTACAACGACTACACAGAACACGCAGGGAACAGTAATTATTTTCTTACAGTAAAATAGCCGAGACAAAGATAACACATTACTGAATGAGTGTAGCGATAAAACAAAACTAAAGAAACTCAACGACTTAAGACTAATGTTTTCTGAAAGGAAAAGTCAGCAACATTTATCATGTTGAAGGTGGTAGAATATAAAACAGTGTCCCATCTTATCTCTTCTGCCGTCCTGTGTCAGAGATTCATCGAGAGAGAGAGAGATTAATCGAGAGAGAGAGAGAGATTCATCGAGAGAGAGAGAGATTCATCGAGAGAGAGAGAGCGAGAGAGAGAATAGTCTAATGTCTTGGATTACTCTGCACTGAGTTCAGATCTTTGTTCAGACGTCACCTCCTCTTTTTATCGAAGCAAAAACGCTAAATACAGCAGCTCCGTTACAGGATAAAGGATGGGCCGTGTGCTTATTAAAAAGGCCCTGGAGATTCGTCGAGATGATGGCTTGTGAATGGGTTCAGCGTGGTTGATGGTGATGCAGCACAACGGTATTCAACAACCCTTTACTCACAGGAGGACCCGGGCCCCGGAGCAGGGCTGCAGCCGTGTGTCTATTGACATTCCGGTGAGCCGCTCGCTAATACACATTTAATAGACCCGAGACAAATAGCCAATTATGCTGCGCTCTTCCACCAATCACACTTTTTGAGATAATGAAGATCGATATAGTCCACGGCGAAGACCATGTAAATGAACCTGGAATGGGCTTCATTCATCTCAATCGGGAGTCATACGCCGTGATTTACAGTGGCAGTCAAGTGCTCCTGGAGGAGGAGAAGAAGAAGAATAACGCCGCTGGGTGCGTTTGTTTCAAATAGAGACCATCTAAAACGAGCCCCTGACCCGCCTGTCGTCTGTGGTCGCCGTGCTTCTCGTGCACTGGTTCTGCCAATACTAGCATTGTTCCAGCGGGTGTTTGAGTTAGCGTAGCTCGCCAGGACGGTGTTGTTTTTAATGGCCCTAATGGCACGTGTAATTACCATTTCCTTAAGAAAGAGCCAACACCGTTTTGGCCCGAGGCGGTGGGCCGGCTCTTACCTTCTTGAGGGCTCCAGAAGAACTCCAGGCCTGCCTCTCCTCTGGGCTGAACTGGGCGGAGAGAGCAGCCAGGGCCTGGACGAACTGCAGGTTGTACAGCATCTTCACCACGCAGGTGAAGTGTTCTGTGTGGAGGACAGGAGGCGATCATTTACACACACACTTGAGCCCAATTACTCAGCACATGATAGAATAGGGAATGAGGTGGAGAAATGGGCGCGAGAAAACGATGAATCACGCATCAATCTTTGAAAGGCTATAGTGTATTGGAAGAGGTTGAAAACTAAGAGGAGAGCAGAGTCATTCTAGTGAGTGACTTTCCCAGCATGCCTTTCTTTGCTTCTTCTCCCACCCCTCACCTCCCCCAAGAAAAAGACTCAACAGTTAATTACCAGTGGGAGCTGGAGGTTTCAGATTGAAAGACAAAGTGGAAGGTGCCATTGCTCGACTTTCCATAGGAGCTGGACTCCTGACGATTGACCAATGGGAGCCATTGTCCCCGGTGTCAAGTGTGATTACAAACAAACACAACAAACAATGGGCGGCCCCCAAGCTGCTAGGAGACAGACAGGTAGTGTCTGTCCCTTCTATGTAAAATAAATCAAATCCACAACAAAAACAACTGAGCTATCTCGACCTCCATCGCTCTGCCTTCTCCTCTATAGGGGCGCTCACTCAAACGCATTACTGATCCTGTTGTGCATAAAGAAAAGAACACCAAAAAAAATCAATTTCCCATCTCACATCGAGTGCGGTAATGATGCTTGGTTTGGCTAAATCAATTGGAAATTGAAAGAGATACGAAGCCCATCTAGAAGCTAATCACACACTGATTGCCATTTCTCCTCCATCAGGGCTCAGAGGTGAAGTAAAGGGCTGTTACGTGTCCTAAACAAAAAGGCAGTCTCCACAATCTCCACCAAAACGAAATGTATAAAGAACGGACAAAAATTGATTTCAAAATTAAATTCAACATCCATGATATGCTGAACGCTGAATAAAAAAAAGGGTGAGGGGGTTGGGGTGGAGGTGGAGTTCGTGGTGGTTATGGTGGAGGTGGTGGTGATGGTGGTAGTGGTGGTGTAGATGGGGGTGTTGGTGGGAGGCAGTATCCCTCCTGCAGCGGAGGACCACACCTAATGAAAAGTGTCCAGGTGGAGCTGAAAGACACGCCAAGGACACACACGCACACACACGCACACACACACACACACACACACACACACATCACGCACACACACATCACGCACCACCTCGGCTGTGTCACAACGAACCCCACAACCAAATAGAGGCAGAGCAGGAGCTGTGATAAGAGAGTCTGAGTGGTTTCCTCCAGACATTCAGTCATGATTAGGGGCTGATAATGGAGAGTGTCTGTGTGAGGCAGCGGCAGAGATGAACCTCCCTGGCTCTTCTGAAAAGACTGCCTCCCTCCCTCCCTCCCCACCCCCCCCCCCACCCCCCACCCCACTCCCCACCCTCCCTCCCTCCCCCCCACCGACCCAATGCGCGGGGAGAGAGAACCAGAAACGCACCTTTTCTCAGGGGCTGCGGCATGGTCAGCACAAAGATGATGAGCAGCGATGGCACGTCTCTGAACAGCATGGCCACCTCCCGTCGGTCTTCATCGAGACCTCTGAGGGAACAAGGACAACATCTTTAATACACGGAGGATATGAACCAGCTAGAGAACCTCCCAGAGTGTGCCACCGAGAACCTCCCTGAGTGTACCACAGAGAACCTCCCTGAGTGTACCACAGAGAACCTCCCTGAGTGTACCACAGAGAACCTCCCTGAGTGTACCACAGAGAACCTCCCAGAGTGTACCACAGAGAACCTCCCAGAGTGTACCACAGAGAACCTCCCTGAGTGTACCACAGAGAACCTGAGCAGAAAACCCTGCAGAAACATGAATGAATCGACAGGGGGAACGCGTCACAGCCCCGAGCCCACGTCTGATGTTCATGTAAAGTAGTGTTGCGGAACCGCAGGCTCTTTACACATGCAGTCAATATTGATTTGTTCATTAGACAGAACGAGGACTCCTCCTCCTCCTACCTCACATGAATTGGTTTAAACAAAGAGATGGCTTTCTGTAGCGAGGAGAAAGGGACGGGGGGACGGGGGGGGAAATGTCAATTTCCTCAATATCCCCCTCCCAAACGCTTTTCCTTAATGCAGTGTCGCACCGTTGTTGTTGTATTTGTGTAAAGACAGACAGAACGAGAAAAAACCTGTTCTATTGACAACCTTGAGGCTCGGCCCCGCTCTTAAGAGCCCTCCAGGGATTGTGAATGAGAACAAGTGCACTTAAGGAATAATGCTTCTATTTCCAGGCACTCTGCTTCCAACTCCACTGTGCTCATGGAGGATATAAAAATAGAAACATAACAAAATAATAAATGGCCCTTTTGATTCAAAACCTAATGCCAAGTCCAATATGTACAACACACACACACACACACACACACACACACACAACTGGGACCTAGTCTTGACACTATCAGTGCATTATAAAAACAATAAGTACTTATATACCGACCTGCATTGTTCAGATATATAGAACAAAACAGCGTGAATGCGTGCTTGAGCGTGTGTGGGTGTGAGGTTAAATGCCTGTCCTACTTAAGCAGTCTAGGCTGACGGCCGCGGGCTGCCTATGACACTTCCAGAGCCCTTAACGAGGTTTCTTTACCGCTGAGAATACGGCGGTGTGCGGTGGACTGAGTCCTTTAATAGCAGACAGAATCCTGCCCCCACGACCATTAGCTGGTCCACTAGCGGGGAGGCACACGTTCTTAACACTGATCTCATATTGTCCCAGGTAAGAACGTCAGTGGTTACCTCTGCCTGGGACAGCACAACGCTTAAGGGAAACACAATTTTGCCCATTGATTTGGTCATTAAAAAGGTGGAAATGTACACACACACACACACTTCTAAGTTCTAAGACGTGTCCGTTATTATTCAGAGACCGTATGTCTGCCTAAAGGCCTGGGAGGAGGCTGAGCTGCCCTGGTGGTGTTGGTGGGGATGTGGTGGAGGTGGAGGAGGGGATGAGGTGGTGGAGGTGGAGGAGGGATGAGGTGGTGGAGGTGGAGGAGGGGATGAGGTGGTGGGGGTGGGGGTGGAGGTGGAGGTGGAGGAGGGGGTAGGTGGTGGTGGGGATGAGGTGGTGAGGGTGGAGGAGGGGATGAGGTGGTGGGGGTGGAGGAGGGGATGAGGTGGTGGTGGTGGTGGTGGAGGTGGAGGAGGGGATGAGGTGGTGGGGGTGGAGGAGGGGATGAGGTGGTGGGGGTGGTGGTGGTGGGGGTGGAGGAGGGGATGAGGTTCTGGTGGTGGTGGGGATGAGGTGGGGTTGGGTGGGGGTGGTGGTGGTAATGGGGGAGGTAGGTGGTGGTGGGGATGAGGTGGGGGTGCAGTGATTTTGACAGGGTCGTTTCACTCTCGGCGGAGCACCCCATGATTTGCCAGATGCGGCAATTATTGGTATCTATGGCAACCGCGCATAGTACCTTTTCGCTCTTTTTAGCTCTGCCTTTGTGTGGCGGGAAAAAGCTTTCTGGGGACATGGGGGGGGGGGGGGGGACACTTAAGAGTGGGGGGGCAAAGTGGCACTGTCATTACGTGCTTGTGTGTAAGCAGGAGGTGGGTGTGCATGTATGTGTATGTGCATGTGTGTGTGAATGAGTGTGTGCGTGTGTGTAGACTGCTCCTTTGGTGGTCCTAGGGCATGAGCAAATAAACACACACACACACACACATCTATAAAAATAGAAATAAAAGACGGAATACAACGTGTACTGTACTTACTCTTCTGGTTGGCTTTTAGCGACCTGAGTGAGTCTGGTCCAGGGGTTGTAGGCAGAGTCGATGCTGTACAGACGCATGTGCGTGGCCAGCACCTGGAACAGCTGGTCTAAAACACAGTAAAAATGCACCGCTACGTTAGCATGAAGTGTGCAAGAACAACAACAGCCCAAGGGAAGAACCTGTTTGATTTGCAAGAGGGGTTAAGAGGAGTGATCCGGTGGCTTGAGGTTTGAAACCAGGCCACGCAAGACTGGCACATGAGAACCCCGGCAGCTCTCTGCTGTGGTTACACATGCTCATTGGGAAACTGATGGAACATGAAGAGCGCACGCACGCACACACACATCCATAGACATGCACAGACACACACACAGATACACACACACACACACACACACACGCACACAAACACACATCCATAGACATGCACAGACACACACACAGACACACATACATAGACATGCACAGATGGACACGCACACACTCATATACATGCAGACACACATAGACATACACGCGCGCACACACACACACACACACACACACACACACACACTGACAGCAGGGTGTTTAAAAACACACACAGACATTAGTCGATGATGACAGTTCTGTAGTACCGATTTAAAATTCTTAGATATGGTGAGAGATTACCAGATATGCCTTTATAAGAAAACTGGGGTTGAAGGAAAATCAATAGTTTCCAGTTAGATGCTAAATGCATTGCACCACACAGAAATATTGCCCCTTTCAGGAATAAAATGAATCTAGTTTGCTTTCTGATCCAATTCCAACACAATTGTATGAGACAATACCTTCAATTAATACACAAAAACAGCTTTGAAACTAACACCATTTAATCAAATTAGATTTGTCCAGCAAAAACACACGACATCTGTTTAACCTAGGCAACACTAACCAACTACCCATGACCACCAGTCCTGTGATTCTGTATTTCCCAGGGAGTTATGACGTGGTAATGCAGCAAAACACTTGGTATTAAGCAGATCTCCAATATTGACACAAGTGAGCAGCAGATCTCTAGAGCAACACTGCCCTCCACAGGTGAAGTCAGGTACAGCACGATGTAGAGGTCAAAAGACATAACTGATGTCATGATTGCGTCAACACAAGGAATTTAATATCCTCCACGGGAAGACTGGCACAGAGTGACACAGCAGCCAACCAATAGCCTTCCGCCAGGTCAGCAAACCCCAAGTCTGGATTCTTGTTACATGCTACATTTACATTTAGGGCATTTAGCAGACGCTTTTATCCAAAGCGACTTACAATAAGTACATTTGTCAGAAGAAATTTAGCCTTGTTCATGTTAGCCTCCACATATCCATTTCCTCTCGCCTCAAGCTATGACCATCCCATATATCGCCTCAAAAGAAGAACAAAAAAGAAGAATTCATGAAGAGGGAAATGTGAGGGTCCTGGATGACTTGTATCTCTAAATCCACAGACATATGTTCCGACAGTGACAGACAGCTGGCCAATGTCCTAATGACTGGCAAGATGTATTACTCCATAGTACCATCAGCCACTTTAGCATCGACACCTCTGAGGACATAAGACAAATGATCAAAAGGAACACTATGAAGGACGAAGTCCCAGAGCAGCACTAGAAATCTACATTACTATAATAATATAAATTATCTGGGCTCCACAAGAGAATATAATCCTCGTTCTCTGGTGTAGGCGCCCGCTCCTGGTCCAATGAGGAGTCCACTCACTGAGAAGTCTTAAGGACCGCCAGGGAGCCTAGCAGCGTGTAGACCGTTCCTCTCCTAAGCACGTGTTGATCCCCGTTTCTGGCCATCCCATTGGCCAACGAGAGTGAACGCTAATGAACTGCGACCGGGTAAATTTGGCCATCAGCGCTGTCGTGTCATTAGCGCGGCCGGGAAAATGGCCGAGCTCTAGTGCTAAATGGCCCTTTTTAATTCCTCGAGTGGCTGAAAATACATTTCTGTGTAGAAGCCATCACTTTGAATATTTCCCCACTAAACAGACAAATTAAAGAATATGGGAGCACATTCACACTTACATCAATTTAACTTAAATTGGCATGCTGCATATTTCTCCTCAGAGAGTAAAGCAGGCAGTGTTCGGTTGCCATGTTGGTCCACCGGGGCAGAACGTTGGGAATCCGGCCGTTGCCTTGGCATTCGGCGAACCACCACTACATTGTATTCATAACGTACATAAACTCCATTTAGCAAAACGCATGAACCCTGTGTCGTGCTTTTTGCTGCCCTGTCTAGCCAGTTTATTTACCTCTTACTCCAGAAAAAACTGAAGGGGCCCCTTGTTCAAATTTTTTTTTTTAAAGAGTTGTTTGCTTTAACATTGTTCCAGCTGCATGATAGACATAGCAGAGCTTTGAACCGAGGAACCACTGAAGGAAATTGTGTAGCGTCCCAAAACTAAAAGATGGTGCAAAACAATTTCTGAATGGAATTTCTGAAAGCTAAAATATGTGCAAATTCATACTTAAAAAAACAAAGCAGTGCCACAGGGTTTTTGCTGTAAGTAAATCATCAATAGCCAAAATTATTTTGCTGCTTAAGACTGGATTGCTATAAATCGGTCTCTGTGCGTCTCCTTGAGAACTGAACACAAAGAGAAAGCTGATATCTGCTGTGATGGCTTTAAGGCACGCCAGCCACGACCAGAGGCCCAGCAAGACTTCTATTGCTTTTCACTCCCAACATCAATCATCTGGGCAAAAAATCACTGGTCTTTGTCAAGGACATTTTAGTTGGGATTTCATAACCAATTGGATTTAGTCTTGTTCATTTTTTGCATACCCACAGAAATATACCGCTATACACACCCACACATATACATATATTAATATATAAATACACACACATACACAACCCACTGCCCTAACCTAACTCACTGGTTATATGTGTGGTTAGTATAACAGATTGTTTCCATGTGGTCATGTGTAGTTAGTATAACAGATCGTTTCCCTGTGATGGTTATATGTGTAGTTAGTATAACAGATAGGTGTAATGTGATGTTACATGTGTAGTTAGTATAACAGATAGGTGTAATGTGATGTTACATGTGTAGTTAGTATAACAGATAGGTGTAATGTGATGGTTACATGTGTAGTTAGTATAACAGATAGTTTAATGTGATGTTACATGTGTAGTTAGTATAACAGATAGGTGTAATGTGATGTTACATGTGTAGTTAGTATAACAGATAGGTGTAATGTGATGGTTATATGTGTAGTTAGTGTAACAGATAGGTGTAATGAGATGTTACATGTGTAGTTAGTATAACAGATAGGTGTAATGTGATGGTTACATGTGTAGTTAGTATAACAGATAGGTGTAATGTGATGGTTACATGTGTAGTTAGTATAACAGATAGGTGTAATGTGATGGTTACATGTGTAGTTAGTATAACATTTAGGTGGAATGTGATGGTTACATGTGTAGTTAGTATAACAGATAGGTGGAATGTGATGGTTACATGTGTAGTTAGCATAACAGATAGGTGGAATGTGATGGTTACATGTGTAGTTAGTATAACAGATAGTTTAATGTGATGGTTACATGTGTAGTTATATGGGTCAGGACTCACTGAGACAGGAGCGCTTGGCAGCCGCACTAGCTCCTCCAGAACACAGGTGCCCCCCGCGGTGCACCAGCTCCAGCTCCAGGTTGGTCCTGAGGACAGTAGGACACACCAGCAGCAGGTTAGCAGGCAGTACGGATAGACACACACACACACACACACACACACACACACACACACACACACACACACACACACACACACACACACGGACAGACAGACACATGGAGAGACACACACACACACACGCGCGCGCGCGATGAATGATGCACCACAGCCAGGCAGTTGGCACTAAATGTACCCACTCTGCAGCGGGCCTCCGTCTGCTAGCATGATAGCTTTTCAAGGCTTCTGACCAAGCTGGTGTGTTGGTATAAAATCTGCTTCATCAACAAACACTTCTCCTTCCCTCTGGATCCAGATCTTACCACCAACCCCCCCCCCCCCCCCCATGTGTTACAAATCCCGTAACACATACAGTGATGGGTACACAGATAGGTGCTGCTAAAATTAGACAAAAGGCGCGCTTGTTTTCATCCTGCTGCCGGCCGGGGGAGGAGAAAGGGAGGGAGGGAGGGTCCAAATCCTCAGGTTTCCGGGGAGAAAGAAAAAGCAATTTCACATTGGATACTGCGGGCACTGTGACACTCCGTGTGGCTGCGGCTGATAAGAGCGGCCGCTGTGACCGAGGAATTTTCCACTCCTCGGGCAATTTGCTCCGTTCAGCGAACGTCAAAGAGCCAACGGGCCCCCAGACGCTCTCTGTAGACCTGGGTCTGCTGGGAGGAGGGGGGGTGGGGGGGGGGGGGGGGGGGCGCTCTGGGGAGGTCAAAAGGTCTGCAAGGGGGAGGGGGGGGGGGTATAAGGGACGGGCGGGGCCACTCTTATGCAGAGGATGCAGGGGTTAAGGTTAGCCAAGGACATAAGAAACAAAAGACGTTTAGTGGGGCAGGAAGGATAACGGTCGTGGCTGCTCTAGTGTTCGACTCCCAGCCAGCGAAAGGTTCTGGGATCAATCCCACGGTGCAGCCTCGTGCAAGATGCCCAACCCCTACCTGCTCCTTATTAATGATTTATCAAAAATACATGACCTTTACACAGCGACTTCCAAGACACCCAAAGCGCTTAACATGGTTAGTGTGTGTGTGTGTGTGTGTGTGGGGGGAGGGATGACACCTCATCCACTGCCATGGATAGCGGGAGTCGCGGTGGGCAACCCTAACCCTAACTTAAGTAGTACTAAATAGAGTTCATCTCCATCTGTCCTACTATCAGAGGATCGGCAGGACAACATGAGGGACAACCCAACCTGTAGGCCTACACCCTACACAGGACAACATGAGGGGCACATCACCCTGTAGGCCTACACCCTACACCCTACACAGGACAACATGAGGGACACACCACCCTGTAGGCCTACACCCTACACCCTACACAGGACAACATGAGGGACACACCACCCTGTAGGCCTACACCCTACACCCTACACAGGACAACATGAGGGACACACCACCCTGTAGGCCTACACCCTACACCCTTCACAGGACAACATGAGGGACACACCACCCTGTAGGCCTACACCCTACACAGGACAACATGAGGGGCACATCACCCTGTAGGCCTACACCCTACACAGGACAACATGAGGGACACACCACCCTGTAGGCCTACACCCTACACCCTACACAGGACAACATGAGGGACACACCACCCTGTAGGCCTACACCCTACACCCTACACAGGACAACATGAGGGGCACATCACCCTGTAGGCCTACACCCTACACCCTACACAGGACAACATGAGGGACACACCACCCTGTAGGCCTACACCCTACACAGGACAACATGAGGGACACACCACCCTGTAGGCCTACACCCTTCACAGGACAACATGAGGGACACACCACCCTGTAGGCCTACACCCTACACAGGACAACATGAGGGACACACCACCCTGTAGGCCTACACCCTACACCCTACACAGGACAACATGAGGGACACACCACCCTGTAGGCCTACACCCTACACAGGACAACATGAGGGACACACCACCCTGTAGGCCTACACCCTACACAGGACAACATGAGGGACACACCACCCTGTAGGCCTACACCCTACACCCTTCACAGGACAACATGAGGGACACACCACCCTGTAGGCCTACACCCTACACAGGACAACATGAGGGACACACCACCCTGTAGGCCTACACCCTTCACAGGACAACATGAGGGACACACCACCCTGTAGGCCTACACCCTTACAGAGGGGCAGCAGTCCTCAAGCACGGCTGTGAATAGGCGCGCTGAGAGAGAAAGTGTCCCGTGAAGCTCCAGCCAGTGTGTGATAAATCCATAGGGAGGCCTAATAAAGGACTCTGGGGGAGACGCGAGGGTGCGAGAGTCAATACAACTTTACTGCAGCCTAAATTGACAAAGCCGGTAAAGCCTTTTAGAAAGAGCAGTTTTCCCAGCAACACCTCGAGCCCCGCTATACGGCCGTATAATCAGAAGTATGAATAAAGGCAATCAGAAACCCTTCACAGTTCCCTGCACAACTTTCAGAAAATGCCATGTAATCTATATACATCCAGTGTAGGTACAAAGACTGTGCAACATCTGCAGTATTGAATTTCAATACTTTCTCCCTCTGGGCCGCAGCGGGCTCTGCGCGACGGTAATAAAATAACCAAAAAAAGTGGCAGAACCGTAAGACTAAAAACACTGTGGAGCGTAAGGTTCTCTGGGGTTCTGCGTTTCCTTATCCAGGTGAAGAGTCCGCCATTGTGAGACGATCCAGAAGACGATTACCGGTGTGTGTGTGTGTGTGTGTGTGTGTGTGTGTGTGTGTGTGTGTGTGTGTGTGTGTGTGTGTGTGTGTGTGTGTGTGTGTGTGTGTGTGTGTGTGTGTGTGTGTGTGTGTGTGTGTGTGTGTGTGTGTGTGTGTGTGTGTGTGTGTACATGACTGAAGAGGAGCAGCCTAGTCTGAGGAGTTGAGGGTCCGGGGCCACTAGACACGCCCTCTATCAGCAGGACAGGCCCTCTATCAGCGGGACACGCCCTCTATCAGCGGGACACGCCCTCTATCAGCGGGACACGCCCTCTATCAGCAGGACACGCCCTCTATCAGCGGGACACGCCCTCTATCAGCGGGACACGCCCTCTATCAGCGGGACACGCCCTCTATCAGCGGGACACGCCCTCTATCAGCGGGACACGCCCTCTATCAGCGGGACACGCCCTCTATCAGCGGGACACGCCCTCTATCAGCGGGACACGCCCTCTATCAGCGGGACACGCCCTCTATCAGCGGGACACGCCCTGTGCTCGCCCGCCCAAAGCGGATCGGTAAAAGGTTAAAAAGGTCACGCAGGCAGACAGAAGATAGTGTTGTGGTCTGCGGTGGCTGAGCCGAACCCCTAACCCCTGCCTGCTCCCTAATGCCCTGCATCTGAATTCACCGCACGTCGTTGTGGATAAAAGTGTCTGCTGAACAGTGCCGCACGTTAGAGGTGGCCGCAAATAAACCATGCGCCTCACTCAATTAAACCTATATGGAATATGCATAAACCCTCGTCGAGGTAACCCGATCAGGCTGATGAAGATGTCATAATCCGGCGAGCGGCCTGTTCTAGCACTCGCGTGTCCAGACACGCGCGTGTGTGTGTGTGTGTGTGTGTGTGTGGGACGGTGCAGAGGAGCACACGTGGCGACGAGGGCGTCGGCGGGCGACACTCACCTGGCCACGGAGTACATGAAGAGGAAGTCGTTGTCAGGGGAACCCGGGTTCTTGCCGTAGTCCATGTACTTCTTCTGGGTGGTGTTCTTGATGTCCTTGATGACCAGTTCCATCTCTTTGCTCAGGTTCGACTCCGTCTGAGAGAACACGGGGTAAATCCTCTTTAAAACGGAGGTTTGAGGATAATAAACACACACAGGGACACAGGGGGAGTTAGCAGTCCTTGTATGAAACGCCGGTGCGTCTTTAAACTGATATTGCTCTAATTGATTTGTATTTGTTCGTCAGAAAATGGGGTGCAACAGTATATTTGAGTAGACTCGTTTAAACACTGTTTTATTGTGGGTGGGTGGGGGGGGGGGGGGGGGGGGGGGATGTCTCATCTGAACACCTGCATTGCAACTTATTATTTTTTTTTTTATTACAATTCAAAATTAGTTGTCATCTGGGATAAAAAAATATATATATATATAAATGTATCTCTCATCTAGACCTGAATTGTGGACCACGAGAACAGGAGCAGCGACCTAGCTAAAACGACCCGGTGTTAGCGGACCAAGCTACTGACGGAGGCCGCGTCCTCACCGGGAAGGGGGCCATCAGCTCCTGCAGGTCCTCCACCTCCTTCACCAGGACGGAGGTCTTTTTGCTGGAGGGGCAGTGCCAGGCTCCGGCCTCCAGGCCAGGACCCGGGCGGCAGGGGATCACGCTGTTGGCAAACTGCCGGCACAGCGGGCAGGTGAACTCCCCCTTGTCCACGGAGAAGCCCTGCAGGACCTGGTCGTTCTAGAGAAACAAACGCAACAAAGCAAACAAAAGACGCGGTTCATGGTGTATGTAAAACACGGGAAACGGACTCAAAGGGAACGGGATCCGCTTCAAATGAACCGGGTCATCTGCATACTGGAATGGTTCTACTAAGGGCTACACTAGTCTAGTGTAGACCCAATAAAAAACAGGTTCAGTAATATCCTTGGTTGCTTTGTGTTGTGGTTTTATGTCTTAATAGTACATGCTTTCAAGAAGCCACCTTGGGGGTTGTAATTTCGCCTCAGGTAAGAGTATTTTTATTTATTTTTCCCAAACAGATGCTTCCGAGCCAGAACACACAGAGAACCCGCTCAGGACTTCATCCTTGGAACCCAAAAACCCTGAACTGCAGGCGAGCAAACAACACGGGTGACCCGGGGAGAGCGAGCCCAGCGCTCACCCGAAGAGACTCCATGTAGGACTTGTGGCAGTCGATGTGCAGCGTGTGGCCGCAGGTTTGGACGTAGACGCCGCCGTCCCAGCCGATGGAGACCGACTGCAGACACGAGCTCTGAGGAAACACACGAGACGACGACGGACACGCCTCAGATGTTCAGGCATATGAAATCATGAAAGGATTACATGAAATCCTCTCAAGCCACTGCTCCGCAATGCTATAACTAGACATGCACTGTATGATTAGGATTTAGATTAGATGGGACGAAAGAATCCACAGGCAGGCAGACTGTGTGATGGGAACTGTCTCGGTGCAGTAGATAACATTAGAAAAGGATAAAAAAAAACACAACACAATGCTCTGCAAGTCCATACACTAAAGACTTCACTATTCTGCTCTGGACAACATAGAGACTACGATTGAACAGAAACCGCTCTAGATGTCCAATGTCAAACACAGACCGTAAAATAGAATGGAGGATAAGTCCTTCAGAGGAAATGAGGGCCGTGGCAGGTGACATGGACATCGGTTGAACTCTCTCTTGATGGAGAGGAACACACCTGAAATACTCACCTTGACAGGTGCATTACTTTAACGCAGTGCCTGCCAAGACCAGATCTTACTGCCGATTGTAGGCCTTTTCTTTTTTTCCTTTTTCTTTTTAAGTTGTGACTTTAAAAGTGCAATGAGGTGAGTGGTTAACTCTAGATGTTTTTATTTTGGGGGGGGGGGGGGGGGGGGGGGGTAAAGTCACTTCACACTGAAAAACGGTACAAGCGAACAGAACAAGAAAAGCAAATTGAAAGTCTACAGACAATTAAACCCATTTCAACCTGCCATGACTGGATGTATGTGTTGATCTAGTAATTTAAAAGGGAAGGTCACCTCTCTGAAGAAGCGCTGCATCAGCGCCAGACGAAGGTCATGCGCCACTCCGCATGTGTCCGCGGCGTAGATGTGCTCCTCGTCGCTCGTCGGCAGCTTCTTGGCGTCGCCGGTTTTACAGCGATGCCCCAACACTGGAACACAGCCCAGCACAGAGGAATCATCAACCACCACCACAACACTGGAACACAGCCCAGCACAGAGGAATCATCAACCACCACCACAACACTGGAACACAGCCCAGCACAGAGGAATCATCAACCACCACAACACTGGAACACAGCCCAGCACAGAGGAATCATCAACCACCACCACAACACTGGAACACAGCCCAGCACAGAGGAATCATCAACCACCACAACACTGGAACACAGCCCAGCACAGAGGAATCATCAACCACCACAACAACACTGGAACACAGCCCAGCACAGAGGAATCATCAACCACCACCACAACACTGGAACACAGCCCAGCACAGAGGAATCATCAACCACCACAACACTGGAACACAGCCCAGCACAGAGGAATCATCAACCACCACCACAACACTGGAACACAGCCCAGCACAGAGGAATCATCAACCACCACAACACTGGAACACAGCCCAGCACAGAGGAATCATCAACCACCACCACAACACTGGAACACAGCCCAGCACAGAGGAATCATCAACCACCACAACAACACTGGAACACAGCCCAGCACAGAGGAATCATCAACCACCACAACACTGGAACACAGCCCAGCACAGAGGAATCATCAACCACCACCACAACACTGGAACACAGCCCAGCACAGAGGAATCATCAACCACCACAACAACACTGGAACACAGCCCAGCACAGAGGAATCATCAACCACCACCACAACACTGGAACACAGCCCAGCACAGAGGAATCATCAACCACCACCACAACACTGGAACACAGCCCAGCACAGAGGAATCATCAACCACCACCACAACACTGGAACACAGCCCAGCACAGAGGAATCAACCACAACACTAACCCCTAATTCAAACCAAAGCCTATATCCATAAACTGACATAGATGGATACCGATATTGATGTTTATTTTAATAATGACTTCAACAGTGCTCTAGGATTCACAAATGAATATACACAAAATATTAGTTACTCAAAAACAAATAGTAATCCAGTAGCTAGTATAAGCCACGTTTCACAGCGTTTATCTACCGATACCAACATTAGACATCTTTGAGATATCGTATAATGAGCAAGATGTGTGTACAACAGCCAGGGACGGCAGAGACACACCATATGTCATGTTGTCAGCGCTGTGTGCTCACAGTCACAGACGATGTTAACAAGCAGTTCGTAAATTAAGATTGATCACTCTCAGATAACAGCTGACGGATGTTATGCGATCTCTGTCATCGTTTATGGATGGACAGGATGGGCATGTCTTGTTTATGGATGGACATGTCTTGTCAACAGCAGCAAAGAAGGGGAGGACAGGTAACTGTTGCTATTGTGCACCGCTATGGGCCCACAAAAATATTTCCAAGCAGTCTAAAATGTTACGTTCTCCCGGCTAGCGTGTTTCCCTGGGAACGAACGTCCGCATTGTCCATTTGACCTTGAGGACAGAGAGAGCTGTGAAACCCACATTACTATGTGACTAATTACTAATAAAACAGGACCATTTATTTTCATGACGGGGAATGATGCCCCTGCGTCCACGAAGTTGGCATAGAAATTACCTCCTAACACCAGCCTGTGTGCAGGCGAGCAGGGATCAACATGGATGACAAACGACCCAATGAAAACATGCGTGTTAAAATCAGACCTCCAGTACGGACGATCCCAGAAGTATACACACACACACACACACACGTCTGCTGTTCATTCGCTGCTCCCTAAAGACCACAATTCACTCGCTGTGTGTGTGTGTGTGTGTGTGTGTGTGTGTGTGTGTGTGTGTGTGTGTGTGTGTGTGTGTGTGTGTGTGTGTGTGTGTGTGTGTGTGTGTGTGTGTGTGTGTGTGTGTGTGTGTGTGTACTACAAATCAGCACGACGGTGCAACAACAACAACACGGCAATGTGTGGCGAGATCATTTTTAACAGAGTCTCTCAAAATGGAGGGGGTGAGGGTGGTGTGGCGTGGAGGGGAGGGGGGTACCCGAGGAAGCCTGCAGGAGCACCACCAGGCCGGTGGGTCGGTCTTCAGTGGACGGGCCGCTCTGGCCGCAGATCACACAGTCGTAGAGGACCTCCGAGTCCATCACCTCCGCCATGCCCAGGTCCATGGCGGCCTCGCCGTCGGGGGGTTCTGGACACACCGGACCGTCAGAATGTCATGAAGGGGTTGGGCGTCTTGCTCAAGCATAGTGTACATGATGAACACTGCGGACGTCGGGGCGCTGAACCAGAACCTTGTGGCCGGCACTAGTCGAACACCCGAACCACTGTCCTGCCTCTGTGGGCGTGCACAGAAAAACGAATACCACGCCAGGCAAAACAATCGAAATATCTTTGTTGAACTCTGAAGACTGGAACGAGACAAACTCATCGCAAAGTAATGAATCGTGAAATGTTTGCGTCTGAGCCAGACTTGGTGAGAGTGGGGTCACGGGAGGTCGTTCGTAGTACACTCCTGATCTGGGTCGACGCCACGCTCTGTTAAAGCCGCACCAACACCTTCTAAATCAAGCAACTATTATTAATAACTCTGAGCTCATGAGCATCCGCCGCTGATGGGCTTTGGCAAATGCAAGTGTCGGTCTCACGACCTGTATAAATGGGATGGAAGGAGATGGGTAAATATTGTATACAGGGAGGTGTTTTGATATTATAAAAACATTGTGAAAACATCTAGACCCAGAACACAGCATGTGGGTTCCAGGTGAATAACCTTACTGGCCAACATACGGGAGAGGATGGAGAATATTAGTAAGGATTATTGATGCCAAAACAGGTGCAGGGGAACAGCAGTCTGGGTGGTGGACACGGCACGAGAGAGATTAATTACTACCGTGGGATTAGCTTGAAATATTAAGGAGCGTGTTCAATTTAAAACAGTAAAAGTTGTCGTGAAATGTCAAGCCGTGTTTGAAATTGATTCATTGCTTTCTTCGGAGGACCGGGCTCTCCTAAGAGGTCGCTGGGTTCGAGGGGGGGGGGCAGAGTGAAAACTTGTTTACGTCAGTTGTCAACGCCACAGCCTCAGGGCTCCTGCCCCCCCCCCACACACACACACACACATCAGCAGCGCATGTGTTCACAAGCGCACGCACACGAGGTGAGAAACAAGGGCAGCATTTGTCCGCCTTTTGAATAGGGATTATGGCCCGTCAAGTATGTCAATACAATCAATCATATTTTCTGCAAAGGCTTGGGCACCTTTCAAATATATTGGTTCATTGGTGTCGTAGAGTAGTGACATGGATTCAATATACAGTACATATTCCTGGAAGAGTATTTCACAACCATCATCAATGCATACTGTCACAGGCCCGATTCCAGTCCGGTGAATTACAACGCTACACAAAATAAATGGTGAGTGTGAAGGGTGTGAAGGCCGCACACGTCATTCCGCGTTCCTCTGCATAACCTTCTGTGTTGGCGTTTACTTGGTTCACCGTGCGGGGAGCTACTGTAGCCACGAGCTACACCGAGGTGGATGTTTGAACAGATGCTTGCGCTAACATTTCTCTCCGGGCGTGACCTTTGATTCTTCCCGTGAAATGAACACAGATGGGAAGGCGAGGAGACCCCAGGCTCTGCTCTTTATTCTTGTAAGATGTGTAAACGGGTTAAACTGGTTTAAAAGGATAAATGTGGGTCAAAGTCAACAGGAACACTCGCGGTAGAACACCAGACCACCGAGGGCTCAATTGGGAGACGGAAACTACGTGGCATTTAGAAAAGCTCCTGACTTAGGACACAGGAGTATCTGACAATCGCCAACAGAACTCCCAACTCCTTCTACGATCAATTGATTTGAATACGCATCGCCGTGTCCTGTTAAACCCAGAGCACACAGAGACCACATTTCGGCTCAAACTTAGCGTCGCGCGACCTAAAGAAGAAACAGAATCGTATTCTTTTGACGGAGCAAAACAAACCATGTAGTGGGGCTGTATTCCCCCCCCCCCTCGCTTCGTATAGGACTAAAGTCTACAATTTAAAAACTGTATTTTGCGTCCGTCTGCTACGGGCGTCATTATCCCTGAAAACGTGTCGAAGGTGACGCAGAGACGGACGCAGGTAGCCAGAGGGAGTGCTAACGTGACCCCACAGCAGGAGGCGGTGCTGTGGACCGAGGTCCAGACCCCCGGACCCCCCCCCCCCCCACCCCCACCCAACCGTCGGCGCGTCGCATAACAGCGGCCATTATTCTTCCACTAACCACGCGGTGTCAGGACGGACCCTGGAGTCCACAACACCATTAGTGCCCTGATCCTGGGTGACCCCCCCCCCCCCTTCACCCGCCTCAGGAAGCACGTCGCTCTCCGTTTCTCCTAACCAGCCCCCAGGGGCCCCGTGAGACCCCAGGGGGCCGCAATAACCTTGCTTTACTGACGCCAAGCCAGAGCAGGAATGGCTTCATTTCAGCCAACGGCTTTTTCTGTACTTCAAGGACTAAACAAAGTATAACGTATGACCAAAAAAATGAAATCAACCACAGTGTGTAAAAACCCACCAAGGTGTCCCTATGTTTATTTTTATTTATTTTTTTATAAAGAAGGTGCAACTAAAAGTCGACACAAAGCTGTTAGCTCTCTAAGAGCTAACAGCGTGAATACCGAGCGTAGCTGAGAGGTTTTTGATGGCAACAGCCAGAGGAAGCCATTAAAAGGACATGTAATAGATCCATAGATTGACGATTCTTGGTTTTCAGGGCCAGGTTTTGAATGTCCATTAATACAATTAAAACACCATTTACTGTAGATGGCTTGCTTCAATGACCGCATGCAGAATCGTACTGCATCGATTTCTTTAATTTCCCTGGACGTGAAATCCCTATGACCTTCCTGAACTTAAGCGAGCGGATGAGAGTAAGCCAGTGTAAAACCCTCCCATCAAAACGAGAGGTGTGAAACACGGCCCGTCTGCCCTTACCGACATCCATAGCGGTCTCCATGAAGCTCTTCTGTCTGGAGGCGAACTCGGCCAGAAGCTTCTGCTGCCGCTCGCGAGCCCGCTGCCGCCTGAAAGGCAGAGAGAACACGCCATCATTTACCGACACGGAGCCGCGACGAACTCCAAATGAACGTCCCTTCATGAAAGCTCTCAAGTCAAACACTAACGCCCACCGTTCTGGGGCTAGTCCATCGCCACGGAAACAAGACTCTAAATGCGAGTGACATGCGCGGGCTCGAGCGGTGAACGCAAGAAGCCCTTAGCCTTGCAGTGCAGTGCGGGCGAAGAGCATTGAGCACCGGCGCCACCTCCGCGCGCTCAGACGCATTTCGGCTCCACAGACCGCAAGCCCCCTCGTCGCTCAGCACTTGCTCTCTCCCCCGTCCCCTGTCCCCCGTCCCCCGTCCCCCGTCCCCCCCGTCCCCCCGTCCCCCCCGTCCCAGCTCGCGTGGTGCGACTCTAAAAACGCGGCTACAATTAACCATCCTTGTGATTATTATGATTTCTTTCCCCTCCAACAGGCTGTGTTGCTCGTGTCAGGTGGGCCGCGAGGGGTTAATGACTGGGCTAGCCCCCCTCCCCCCCAATCCCTCCCCCCCAACCCGGGCGCAGGGCTGGGTGGGCGTGGGGCAGACTGTAAATTGAGTCCCCTAATAAGAGGACATAAACAAGCGCTGACAAGAACGCCGCGGCCCAGCGCGCCGCGCTGACAGCTCCGGGGGGGGGTGGGGGGGGGGGGGGCCGCCGACAAGCAGCCTGAGGGATGGCCTGCCGGCCCGCCGGCCTCCCGCCTCCCCCGCACAGCCGCCTGGCCGTTCCCATGGCAACCGCCACAGTCCTTGTGAGACGAGAGAGAGAGAGAGACGCTACCCCTTTTTCCGGTGTTCGTCTCCAGGGTCGGGTCGAGTCGCGTCCAAAACCTGGTCATTACGAGCTGTGTATTATGGCCCCGTTCCATCATCATTACAAGAGACCGCAGAGGGAGGGAGGGAGGGGGAGGGGGGGGGGGGGGGGGGGGGGGGGGGGGGGGGGGGGGAGGGAGGGAGGGAGGGGGGGCAGGGCACTGAAATGGAAGTGAAAATCAAAGAGATTGTAATGGGATGTGAATGTGCTCCGTGGGACGAATCCGGAGTGTGTGACACCCAAAGGGTGGGGTGAGTTTGTTGGTGCTGTTTAGCTCAACGGGTAGAGAATGACATTAAGACACTGCCAGGGTTAGGGGTGTGATTCCCGCCATGGGGGTCACTGATGCTAGGGAACGTATCCACTCACAGTATTCTAGGACTCTTTGGACAAAAGTGTCCACCAAATATTATCTTTTGGATTACTTTTGTCTGTGTAGTTTATCCCCCGTTTATCTTGTCTTCCATCTTGCCGTTTGACACTTTGCTACTGAATAACTATTTCCTTCGGGTGTGTGTGTGTGTGTGTGTGTGTGTGTGTGTGTGTGTGTGTGTGTGTGTGTGTGTGTGTGTGTGTGTGTGTGTGTGTGTGTGTGTGTGTGTGTGTGTGTGTGTGTGTGTGTGTATATAATAAGACCTTTAACTATATATATAATATGACCTATGTGTATATATATTTATGTATAATAAGACCTATGTGTTTATATATTTATGTATAATAAGACCTATGTGTATATATATTTATGTATAATAAGACCTATGTGTATATATATTTATGTATAATAAGACCTATGTAGTATATATATTTATGTATAATAAGACCTATGTGTTTATATATTTATGTATAATAAGACCTATGTGTATATATATTTATGTATAATAAGACCTATGTGTATATATATTTATGTATAATAAGACCTATTTGTAGTATATATATTTATGTATAATAAGACCTATGTGTATATATATTTATGTATAATAAGACCTATGTGTATATATATTTATGTATAATAAGACCTATTTGTAGTATATATATTTATGTATAATAAGACCTATTTGTAGTATATATATTTATGTATAATAAGACCTATGTGTATATATATTTATGTATAATAAGACCTATGTGTAGTATATATATTTATGTATAATAAGACCTATGTGTATATATATTTATGTATAATAAGACCTATGTGTAGTATATATATTTATGTATAATAAGACCTATGTGTATATATATTTATGTATAATAAGACCTATGTGTATATATATTTATGTATAATAAGACCTATGTGTAGTATAT
Source organism: Lota lota (assembly GCA_026745465.1). Classification (NCBI taxonomy): domain Eukaryota; kingdom Metazoa; phylum Chordata; class Actinopteri; order Gadiformes; family Lotidae; genus Lota; species Lota lota. The sequence continues at coordinate 1,246,772 of JACYXH010000090.1, read as the reverse complement.
ATATTTATGTATAATAAGACCTATGTGTATATATATTTATGTATAATAAGACCTATGTGTAGTATATATATTTATGTATAATAAGACCTATGTGTATATATATTTATGTATAATAAGACCTATGTGTAGTATATATATTTATGTATAATAAGACCTATGTGTATATATATTTATGTATAATAAGACCTATGTGTATATGTATCTACATGCATGTATCCGTACCTCTCCTCCTTATCCAGGGTCTTCTTGTCCGCGGGGCTGCTCTTCTTGGGGGGCACGGGGGGACACACCTTCCCGCAGATCTCCTGGATGCTGCGCTGGCTGTGGCGGCTTCGTCCCGCCGCCTTAGTCAGGATGCGCTCGATGGCGGTGATGCCGTCGCCGTGGGTGTGGCGGCCGGCGGCGGCCGCGGCCCCCCCCGCCGCCTCCGCCGCCCCCCCCGCTGCCTCCGCCGCCGCCGCCGCCGCCGCCGCCGCCGCCTCCAGCCAGCCGGCCGGAAGAGAGTTCTGCTTGGCCGACAGCTTCTGGTGCAGCTTGATGAGCAGCGACAGCATGCTCTCGCGGACCTCCAGGATCTCCGTCACCAGCTGGGGGGGCGTGCCCGGCGGGACCCAGCGGGTGGAGGAGCTCTTGGGCCGCACCGCCTGGGCGCTGGCCTCCGTGCTGCTGCGGTTGATGATCTCCTGGAACTTCCTGCGGCGCTCCGCCACCAGGCTGAAGACCTGCGCCTCGCGGAGGTTCTGGCGCCACAGGGAGAGAGAGAGAGAGGAGGCCGCTCCGTTAGAAACACTGACCCACTCAGCAAGGGGGTGCAGAGGGTCCCCAGCAGCAGGGACGGAACCTCCCTAACACTTGGGAGGAGTTACATGCAAAACACATTTTTTCATGAACCTGCAGATTCTCTTTTTTTACTAAATAAATGCTGATCACTTTCACACGGCATACAAATATTTCAAACCGTTAGAAAATCTCCGGCTGAGGAGCCCGCTCGAACCACGGCCCCTCGCCACATTTTGGCAGGCAAATTATAACTGTGCACTTTTCTGCTGATGCGTCAAGTTCAAGAAGCGCCCCTCGGAGTAAAGGAGTGTTTCCCCCCCCCAGCGGAAAGAAACGCATAATCATGTTGATGCAGAAGCAGGTGAATTGAGTGGAGGTGTTGCTGTGACCCCGCCTGACAGGAAGCGAGGGCGGGACTGTTAAATATACATACATCATACAGGCCGGTCACAGCCACATCCATCACACGGACGTGCGGTTAAAAAGCATTTACCGAGAGCTGCATTACACACGTAATTAGTTTCAGCCCTCGAGAAGACGAGAGGAGAGAGCCACGCTTCGCTGGCCTCGTACACAGCAAGGCAGAACACACACACACACACACACACACACACACACACACACACACACACACACACACACACACACACGCACACGCAGTATGAGAAAAGGAAAAGAGAGAAACGCGATGCACAATAAACACACGCGCATAAACAACATAACACAATGTTATGCTGCCATGGAGACAGAAAACCGTCTCGTTAAATCAAAAGGAGCGGCTTCAGGGAGGATTCGCAGACAGGGATGCAAACGGCTACCTCTCGCCAGTTCCCTGAGAGACGCCGGGAGGTCTGCAGAGCGAGGACAGCAACGTGACACAAACACAACAAAACCAAAAATGAAATGAGATGATTAGCATGACGGGACCAACAACAATAATATGCTAAAGAGCAATATTGCAATCTGCCCAGAGCCGAGGAATGATATGAATAAACTAGAAAGATAATAAAATAATCACACCCAGTAAGGGTGGCTATGGAACTACTATGGTTGTTAATGCTTAAAGAACTTCAGCGAAGAGGGGGAAGAGAAAAGCCGTGACTATGCACCGCTCAGCAGTACAACAATAAAGACAACTAGAGGGCACAGACACTCAACCAGGCACGCATTTGAACTGAATAGAAAACCAATTATTTTGTCTTATATTAAAAAAGATTAAGTACAGTCAAGTCCCTTCAGGTAGCTTAACTAGCAGTCTGGAAGCTTCACTAACAAGCGCAACCAGCCAGCTCCTTAATGGACCAAAGGAGGTAGCTTCACAAGCAAGCCAGTCTAGTGTCCTTAACGGACCAAAGGAGGTAGCTTCACTAACAAGCCAACCTAGTCTACTTACCGAAGGAAGTAGCTTCACTAACAAGCCAGCTTAGCCTCCTTACCGGACCAAAGGAGGTAGCTTCACTAACAAGCCAGCTTAGTCTCCTTACCGAAGGAAGTAGCTTGACTAACAGGCCAGCTTAGTCTCCTTACCAAAGGAAGTAGCTTCACTAACAAGCCAGCTTAGTCTCCTTACGACCAAGGACCTACAAGCAGCTTAGCTTACCGAAGTAGCTAACAAGCCAGCTTAGTCTCCTTACCGAAGGAAGTAGCTTGACTAACAGGCCAGCTTAGTCTCCTTACCGGACCAAAGGAGGTAGCTTCGGCGCTGGTGCTGGGAGGGGGTTCCCTCTTGACCTCGGGGGCCGTCTCGGGGACCCGGACCCTGACGAAGTTGATGACGTGGTGCAGGTTGGACAGGAGGCTGGTGCCCGGGAACCAGCTGTCGTGGCAGTGCTCCTCGATGCAGGGCTCCTGGGGGGGGGGGGGGGGGGGGGGAACCAGGAGACCGCATCAACAAGCTGCTGGAAAACACTGGATAATGTCAGGTCAACGTATGATGTATCATAGCTATAGTTCTTCTCTGTAGGTGCTTGGCATCTAATGTATAGAAAGCATTTGACATATATTGGAACTACATCAATAGAATAAACTCGTTTACAAGAGAGATAAGGGATTCCCCATCAACCGTGTGGTACTACAGAGTAACATATCAGAGGACCTGTCTAAATCAAACCCTTTCAGCATCAGACGATACAGCTTCTACCAAGTGACTCCTAATGGATCGTCAGTTCTACCATGTAATAGTGGAAACAACCGGTGTATGTGTTCTTCCTCGTTATGTGGCCGTCACCCACCTCCTCCTCCTTGTGCTCCTGGACCTGGTTGTCCAGGCCCAGCTCGATGAGGTACAGCACCATGCACAGCACGTGCTCAGACATGTTCTGGTGGTCCATCCAGATCTACAACACATCACATCACCACTTTAGAACAGGACGAGACGGGGAGTTTTGGTATAAAACTGGATTTATTTATTTATTTATTCAAACAATGACACCGCGGTTTTGTCATTGCTTTAAATTATACATGCCGTAACTTGTCTCACATCATTAAACCCCGATAACCTTTACACCTTCACTACATCACTGGGCGTTCATCAATTCTTCTTCACTCGAATGACTAAGCACATTTACAGGTGTACCGTTACTGCCATTTAGTCATTTATCAGACACGTTTATCCAAAGAGACCTACAGTCCCTTCAGAGACATGACGTTTACTGAGCAGGCAGGGTTAGGCTGCAGAGAGGTCCTACAGTAACACCTGACACTAGCAAACGGCAGAGAGAGTTGACCGTTTGGCAGGTAAAAATGAAAATCAGGGTTACATGTATAAACTATTTCTTGGCCACTAGATCCTTCCAATCTGGAACGTAAAAAGACAAAATTCGAATTTAATCTTGGACCCTGGTTGCGGACATCTCACCCAGGACCTTTGAGCTGGGAGACCAACACCCTAGCCCACTACACCATCCTTGCTTTATAATAATATTAATACTAATAAAGGTAAAGGTACTTTTATTGTCACATACACATACATATAGTGAAAATTTTCCTCTGCATTTAACCCATCCCTCAAGGGAGCAGTGGGCAGCCAATCACAGCGCCCGGCGAGCGGTTGGGGTTAAGTGTCTTGCTCAAGGACACCTCGACATAGTTAGGGTTGAAGTCGGGGCTCGAACTAGCAACCTTCCGATTTTTGACAGCCGGTTGCCAGTCCACCCGCCTTAACTGCTGAGCTCACCTTGTACAGGAGGGTGAAGATGACGATGTGCAGATGTTATTTAATAATAATAATAATAATATTAATACTAATATAGGGCAGACGCTCACCTTGTACAGGAGTGTGAAGATGACAATGTGCAGCGTCTTGCAGTGCAGCAGCTTCACCAGGCCCCTGTAGCCCGGGTGCAGGGGGCTCCTCTCCTTGTACGGGGGCCAGGGGTTGCCGGTGTGAATCCCAGACTGCTTCAAACTGAGTGACAGCGTTAAATTACAGTTCTTCGAAAAATGACGTGATTACGTGCAGCCAAATGTCAACATCTTCAAATCAAATGTTTTTATTTCCTGCGCATCTAACAAATGCCAGCTAGACACTTGACCTCTATGGCGCAGACATCCATTTTCATCTTGACCTCTATATCACGCACGCATTATTCAAATCATACATTTCCCCAAATGTGGCTTTGGATAGCAATGGAAATGAAAAGGCGCAGAATGGAAATGTCTGCAGCTCACTGCACTGTCCGTGTCCTTGCTGTCGTGACATTGAGTCACGACTGATGGTCGTGCTGTGGACGCAGGCGATGGGGAGTGGAAAGACAGAGCCTGCCCCGTCCATTAGGTGGACACGCGAGTGTGCGGCCGTCACTCGCCACCATAGTCAGCCTTCCGCACAAGGAGTTAATACGGGTTTAATGGTGTGACATCTAACTCGAGTAATTCACTGCACAAAAAGCTTTTAGTCTGCAGCAGAGCAGCCCACAGGCAGCCAAGGGCTCTCACTCTGTTAGCAATGAAAGGCTCATGGATATATAAAAATGAAAGAAAGAAAAAAAATGAAGAAGAAGAAGGGGGAAAAATAGCGGGGCGTGACAGGCGATCCATCATAGTCAAAGTGTACGGACAAGCAGCATAAGCCCGCTATCACCGTCTGGAGGGGGGGGGGGCCATGGCAGCCTCACGGCGTTTCAAGGAGAAGCATTTTCTCTGCGTTGTCAAGCAACGTCAACACGGTGGAGTCATGGGTTCATTAAAATCCGGTGACGATCTGTATTCATATCTCTTCCAACGGAAAGACTTCCATCGTTAGTAACCTGTAATTGCCTTCTCTGGTTTCTGGGCAATTACAAACATAAAGTAACCCCCCCCCCCCCCCCCCCCCCAAAAAAAAGACAAAAAGACAAGAATGCCATTAGGGCCCGTGTAATCTGCCTTAACTATCTAGAAACAACAGGATGAAAATGGAAAAACGTACACGCTTCATATCCTTCAGTGAGGCTAAATATATTAACCCTGCTCCAGCTCCTCTGGGCTCCACCGGCACATCCGTCTTCAGAGACTTTCTATGCTGCAATCTCCCGAGAGGTATATCCCCGAGTCTATTACAAGTGGACTTGAATTATTGATTTAGCCTGACGTGCTTCTAATTGGAAGTGACCCCCATCACAGCCTTTGCCTGACCCTATTCGGCTGGGTCTTTGCCAGGCAGTAGATAGGAGGAACCCCTGGATTACTGAATGGTCAGGTTGGCAGAGCTGGCCATTGTAGGAATGTCTAACCATCAGATAAATACAGAATTAAATGTAATGGAAAGGACTGGGAGTAGGTGGAAGCCAAGCCTTCAAGATGTGTATCGGCCCTCTTTATTTAAACCATCTATGTTTGGTTGAGTATCAGTGGATAGTGTTGACTTACAAAGCTGCGTATCGGTCCATTGCCGACTGGACGTCACGTCTGTAGACTGTTCTGAGAACCACCATGATGGGGTCAAACTCCTTCTCCCACACCTCCGCTGTTTCAGGGGGAAAGGGCGGGAAAAGGACAAAGAAGTGCTTTAGCCTTTTAATGTTTTCCCCTTATTCTGCTCTGCTCAGTAAGTGACACAAGCCTGCCCCCCAGTGGCCATTTAAAGATAAACTACAGCCCTTGTGCTGTAGCCTATAATAGTTTAAACCCTTTTATTGTCACAATGGAGTCTTTTGTAATGGTTCACAGTAACTGGGATCACAGAGAAGATAGTTTCTACGAACCATATAAAATTGTTTATTGTACAATGTATAATTAAAATGTAAGCAATTAAGTATCCTGATTCCAGACAGGATCTATAAAAGGCATATTATCGTAAAGCATAAGGACTCTGCCAAGTCTATTTAGCAGCAAAGAGTAAACATTTGCTTGACGACGTACAGTAAATCAAGGTGAAGTCTAGCGGGGCCTTCAATGGGTCCTGCAGTCCCAGCCTGTTTATGCATGGTCACAACGTAATAGTCCTACAACATGTTGTCCTGGGATAGACTAGCTAAACCTAATGTGTGTAGGGTACTCTAGGGGGTTACATGAGCAGGCTCCAGGGGGTACCTGCAAATACTTAGATTTTGCCTTGTCATACCTACAAAGCAATAATGAGGAGTTATTTATAAATGAAATGATGACAGAAAAACGATGCCAAATATGAATATTTGCTGATTTAGTTCAATATCGTACATGTTTCTTGTTGCCGATCAATACAGTTAAGATCAGAAATAGAAGGACTCCTCAGCTTCCTCCATTTTAACAGCCTAGGCCACTACAATATTAATAATGACGGCAATAATGATAATCATATCATATCCGCTCAAAGGACCACATGAAAACATGATGTGTACAGCTGTACTGATGGAGGAGTCGTGCCCCCTGAGGAAAATGAGCTAGGACGCCGTCTCGGACACGTCCTGTGAGATGACTACGAATAGAGGGTTACCATGACATATACAGACAAGTCCTCGCACGCCAGTGCCATGTCTGGGTGCCACGGGTCTGACTGGACGGGTTTTGGACCTTTGAACTATATTTACTGACGCTATCGGGGTGGATATAAGCGGCTTCCTTCCGCAAGGCAGGCAGAACACGCGCAGGCCTTCCCGTGTGAGCGCATATCGGACCCTCGTGAGACGATCGATACATCGTACAATCTTGCTTGTACTTGAACAAGGTTTTTGGAGGTTCATTTGTGGATTCCTTCGAGGAGAACTTGGGCCGCGCCACCCGCACAGAGCCTTACCTTTAGGGGTGTACATGCCCTGCTGCATGGAGCCTCCGGGCTCGAACACCGGGGCCTTGAAGTCGGCCACCGCCGAGAGCATCTCCTCGAAGCTGCAGCTCCCCGGCGCGATGCCGCTCTTGGGGTTGGGATTCTCGGGGATCTTAGCGTTAGTGGTTACGGAAGCAGGACGGGGAGGAATGGACACACATGCAATTCACCAAGAATACGGTAGAGTAGCAGGCGAAGGCAGGGAGCTAGCGTCAGGTAGTGAAGGAAACGGCACTCAAAACGCACATTAAAAAAAACGTCCATCTCTCCTCCGTGTCCCCCCCCCCCCCCCCCCCCCCCCACAGTTAATTTGTATGCTTTTATAAAATGTTTTAATCAAACCTTTTATGGATATATATTTATTTTCTTACCGTTTTTATTTTATGACTTTGTAAAGTGTCTAAACTGCCTTGGAAAGGTCTTTATACATCAAATGTGTGTCATTAGTCTGGTTCTGATGAAGGATACCAGGTCCAGCAGGGAGCTGTGCGTGCGGTCGTTCATGCAGAGCTGTGACACCATCTCTGAACGGAGGATCTCGTCGTCGGTCATCCCTGTGGTCAACAGAGAGCCCAACAGGAAGAGTGAGTCAGCAGCAGCAGAATGATGTGATTACGTAGCAGCAAGGTTCGTCCGCAGCAAAGCCTACCCAGGTGGATGCGGAGGCTGGTGAGGATGACCAGGAAGGTCAGGGAGCCCTCCAGCATCGGCCTCTCCTGCTCAGAGTCCAACAAGGTGTTCTGGTGCTGGGACGCCATGGTGAGCAGGTCCACCACTTTGAACCTGAGAGTGTGAGAGTGAGAGTGAGAGAGAGACACACACAACACAGAGACCGGAAGATGGAGACAGAAAGACAGGGAGACAGGGAGACAGAGACCGGTCAGGGTATGCTGCTGAGGCCACCATATACTGCCTGGGTAATAATATAATAAAGAGCATCACTCAAAAGTACCTCTCAAACACAGATGAGATGAAGTAATCAGGATCCAGCCTTGATGCACAAACCTGAAAAACAAATAGGGCACCGAATAAATTGGGTGTTTTCAAAGTCTAAACAGGGCGTTTTCCCAACAGGGTGTTTTTCCCATTAGAGTAGGAAACTCAAGAGTCCTGTTCTCTGGTGTGAATGTGAGCATCTCTCTACGGACCTGCAGCAGGTAGATATCAGGGTCGATCATGGAGTTGCAGAAGTGGGACTGCACGTAGGTCATCGCCTGGCCCTTGATCTGCAGGCCGTTCCTGACCCACATGTTGCTGTGGATCTCCGACAGGTTCGCCTGCAAGTCCCACAACAACAACAACAACAACAACAACAACAACAGTGAGCGCATGGTGGGAACGCTGCTAGAATATTCTGTGGAGAACAAAAGGGATCCACCACACATACAGTAGGTTGGGGGACGGACGGACCTGAATCTGTAGTGGGTGGACCATGATCTTCATCAGCATCTCCTGGTCTGGCAGAAGGCTGTCGAGGTCCAGGCCTTGGCACTTCACGGCCTGTTAAAGACGTGGTTGAAAAACATTGACCGGACAGGATCGAAATAATGCATTTTATTATTCGATTATTATTTTAACACATTGTCGATATAGTCACTGCAAGCGGCAGACAGGGCAGCCGTTGGATATTGTGTAAAGTGTGACCTACCTTGCTGAGGAACATGGCGTAGTAGCGATGCAGGGGCAGGTGAAAGGTCACCTGGTTTGGTGCAGGCTACAAAACATACAGGACGCATGAGAAACACACGCCATGACTGAATTCAAATGTTATGGTCAAAAGAGTGATAATGTGAATGTGTCTATCTCTGTGTGTCTGTGTGTGTCTGTGTGTGTGTCTGTGTGTGCCTGTGTGTGCCTGTGTGTGCCTGTGTGTGCGCCTGTGTGTGTGCCTGTGTGTCCTTTGGATTTACCTCGTCCACAAAGCCGATTGCATCAAACCACAGCTGCAGAGCCTCCAAGCAGTAGCGCACCACCGTCTTAGTGTATTCTTGAGTCTCCTGCAGACATGTGGACACGTAGGACACTTTAGAACAGAAGAAGCTGATATGGAGCGCACCCTTTCTGCAACAATGTGGCAAGAAACAGTTGAAGATCTTCCTCAAAATGTGCAATGTTTTTTTTAAAAGGTGCTGTAGGTAAGAATTAAGATCTATAATTTGAGTGTAATCTGTTAGAAATGGCCTAGCCATCCATCAGCCATTAGTGAGTGAAGGCTCTGTCAGAATATCTGTTCCTGTTTACTTCCCGACTGCCTCTGTATCCGGCTCATGTCTGACCACTCAACACATCTCTTCCCTGATTGGTTCAGGGAATCCATCTTGCCTGTCAATCACAGGTGCGTAAAACAGTTCTAAATGGCAGAGAGCCGTAACGAGGGAAGCAGCAGAGAGGACCATGTTTTTTGGGCTGTTTAGTTTCAAAATCATGCCCTCTTCTGCTCTCTCTCTCTCTCTCTCTTTACAACGGTCAAATCTTACCTACAGGACCGTTAATACATTCATCGATACTCACTTTGACTTTGCAGTGAGTGAGGAGCCCCCACATGGGCTGTGCACAGGCCTCTAGTTCAGCTGCAAAGGCTGCGTAGTACGTCTGGGACTCAAACTCCACGTGCTCGTTCATCTCCCTCTTATTCAGGTTCATTCCTGCAGGAGCGGGTCAAAGCACCGCAGATCAGAGCAACACGTAAACAACTATTCTCGATTATGGAAAACAAATGACAAATCCTATTCACCGGACCTCAAATGTATCAACGGTTTTAGTACAGAACAATAACTTGTAGCACAAAGCGTACACATTTGATTAAAACATCGGGAGTGTTTTCATGTCGGCTCAATCCCAGATCCGGCCGGATTGATTACAGCCAGCCAATCAGCCAACACGTGTACAGCGTTATAGTGGCACTACGTGACTAACAGCTGTAAAGGGATACTCCAGCCACCGCAGGCCTGGGATATTTTTAGGGCCGGAGGGCAAACTTCAGTCCAGCAGCACAAACCAGAGCTCCAAGCGACAGACAATGAGTCCCATGCCATCACAACGAATTGTTTAACAGTGGCGTCTAGAAATGCATGTAGGCAAACTTGTGACTGGGAACGATGTTTTGTAATTATTAAACATAGTATACGTATGTCTGGAGAATTATTCCAGGAAAAGGCATAGTAAAAAAATAAAGAATAGACACCATAAACAATATAAAACTTCCAATTAAAATCATTTGAATCGTTTGGAGAAGAAAAAAAAAGTGTAGAGTAAGAGACGTTCTCTTGCCTTGGAAGAAGGAGACGAAGCTCATCCAGAGCATCAGCAGGGAGTGGTCCTCCAGAAACTTCTTGGCCACACTTTGGTGTGAGAGGATGTTGATGAAGTCGCTGACCAACGGCCAGTACGTGTTGTTCTTCAACAGAGCCTCCCCGCAGTTCACCACCACATGGCGACTGTTCTCTTCATCTGGAATCACACAGAAACACACAAGAGGTGATCAGGACACACGTGCACGTAGCTCACAGGTCATTTTGACATTGTTGTAAATGCATGAGGAAATGGACGCTGAGCCAGGCACCATAATAGCCACACATATCCCATAGTCAGAAAATGATGCTCAGTCACCAGCAGGTACAAGCACAACGTGTTGTGTTTCTTTGGGCCACCAGGTAGTGTTAGGTGTTACGCATCGATCAACTAAGTATATGGCTGAAGAAAATAAATCTTTAATGGCAGTACAAAGTTATGAAGGAATGCACAGTTTTAATGTGATTTTAACCTTGCATGGAGAAGACAGGATCTTTTTTTTATTTGGTGAAACCGTATTGCTGAGGAAACGAGTTTCCATGGAATTAGTCATTAAACATGTCTACCAGACTGTTTTACAACAATGACTAGCCTATACCAAAATAAATGCTCATGCTCATAATAAACACAGTTGCATTTTCCAGTTAGTAATGTCCGCAGTTTTGAACCGACAGAACAACAGCTTGAACTGGACTCCTGTGAAAAGGGCGTTTCTGGCTGAGCTCCAAGGATGAAACACGAAAGACTGTGGTTAGTGGCTAGGGTTGGACTCCCAGCCAAAACGCTACGTGAATGAAACCCTGGTGTCGTTGTCTTCCTGTTGACATCCTTGCGCAACATACCTAAACCCCCATCTGCTCATTAATGATACCAAAAAATATATTTATATAAATTACAAAATAATATATATATAAATTTTTTATATGTTTTAATATACAACCTATATATATATATAGGTCATATATAACGTTAATGGTTTCTGTTTTCTACGTTTGCGGAGTTCATCATGCATTGAGAGATGGTGGTATTGTTGCTCAGAGAGGTTTGCTCTGTTTATTATTTGGTCATTCGACACAAGCTTTTATCCAAAGCTACTGAATTAATTGTTATTATCCAATCCCTTTTTGGTGAATTACATTATGTAGTGTTATTTTGTTTGAATTATTCTTATTTCTAAAAAAGGTAGCAAGCAGTCCAGCGCGAGGGCCCACCTTGCAGCTCACTCTTGACCAGGCAGCTCTCCATCATGTAGAGCAGCACGGTGACCATGACATCCAGCAGCTGGCACTCCTCTGTGACGTGGCGAGCCAGCTCCTCGTTGCTGAACAGCTGCACGCTGATGTGCACTATGCGGTTGGACATGGTGTCTGACTCGTGGCTCTTCATCAGCGTCTTCATGATGAACGCGTAATGCTGCACAAAGGTCTTTGTGAAGGTGATCTGCGGGACAGGACCGGAAAGAGAGCGACAATGATTCATTTTTAACAACGCGGTTTGGAGCGGTCTGTACAGAGACTCCTTTGTTGTGGATACCTGTTGCTAAGGAGATATTTGTGAATGAAATGTGTAACAACCAACCCTTTGTTTTGTGAAAGGTTGGTGATGTTTGCTTTTCAAAAAGGCTAGAAATGTGTTGTGGCCAGATGTGGTTGGGCAGGTTTAGTATCGGATACTACAAGAAGATTTTCATCTCCCGTCTCCGACTACCAACTTACTGACTTTCAAATTTAAGTCAGTAATACCACAAAGCAAGTATACCTCATCTGAAACCACTGGCAAGATATGACCATCTAAAAATCACACAAAGATATAATACAAATACACGGTACAGGTCATGAAGCAAAAACGAATCTGACACATGATCTGTGACCTTATCTCGTATTCAAAAGTAATTCATTTCTTGGAGATAAAGGCCTACCTTGTAGTCTTGATCCGGCAACATGTTTAACAAGAACGTCACCATCTTCTGAGGGAACTCATATTTGATGGTCCAGAACAACAGCTCCTCCAGAAAGCATTTGTGTTTCAGGGAGTCCATAATGGAAGAGTCTGGGGGCAGAATGGAGACAGTGAGAAATGGTTCCCTTATGACATCTTATGCTTGCATGACAATACCAGTCTGGGAGATCAAGCCATCGTAACCACCTCTCCTGGCTTCACTAAAACGTCCTATACCAAAAAAATTACATTTTGTAAAGTACTTGTATGGCGATTCCCTGTTATTTTTGTCCACAAACTTTCCAACTCCCACGCGATTGATTCCAAAAGGCAAAAGCGCTATATTGTTATTGTTTACATTCGTGGCAGGAGCGCGCTCACGCCAAATGGTCTTCGCCAGATTTGGTACAACAAAGCTATTTTGACAAATGATATTGGTGATGATGTTTTACTGAAAGAGGAGAGACGATGGTTTAATCACCCAGAACAGTATAGTCCTTTAAGAATGATCAGGTTGTGTTAACGATGCTGGATATGTTAATGGTCAGGTTATGTTATGGCAATGAGGCTGGAGATGTTAATGGTCAGGTTATGTTAATGATGCTGGAGATGAGATTACCTTTGGTAGTGCTGCTCAGCTTCACCCTCTTCCTCTGCCCAACTGACTGCCCCCCATCCTGGTCCTCCTGCACCAAGAGAAACAGAACATGTGTAGCAGGGTATCCAGTAAAATCACTCACAGGGTTAACATTACCATCCATCGTTCCAAAAGAAAAGGGGAGATAGTTACTCAATAGTATAATATGTCATTTCTGCCTTTAGGGGTCGCTCAATCAAAACAATAACACGTAGTTTGATGACGGCGTGAAGTAGCGTGGGAACATGGCAGTGGCAGTCTTCACCACCATTGCCGGTGAAAATCTATCTGACGTGACTGCGGCAGAAACCATGTTGAGGGAGGAGTTCATGTATTAATGTTTTATTAACGTTACGTTGCGTCACGTTATGTAATTTCATTCTTATTAAATAGCCGCAAATAAATAGCAAATAGCAATAACCAACCATTAGATGAGTTCACGAGCCAAACAGCTTTAAATACGATTATGTAGCCCAGCGCTGTCCGTGTTCAAAACAATCATACAAAAAATGTCTTTGAAACGCGCTGTTACCTTGAATAAAACTATGGATTTCTCTGGGTTTGAAAATATTTGGGTACACAACTCAGTGTACATTGAACATGTACACAGGTAAATAAACAACAACACAATATTGTCTAGTCATTTTTTGATATGTGAATGCAGAAATGTTACATAATATACTTTAGTTGAATATATCTATTCTGTGGTTTGATCCCTGTGGTCCTTGGCCTCGGTATTAGCATCTTGAGAAGGATGCACCACCCCAGTTTACATACTGTATCTGTATGTGTATTCACTGCTGAATGCAAGTGTCTCATAAACGACTCCTCCGAGTTGAATAAACATGCGAGTTAAACAAGCTGCATGTCTCACGGGAGCCAACACCAAAACACGCACAAAGACATGATATTAAAAACACATTCAGAAAGGATCTCAGGCTTAGCCTCTGACGCTATAGAGCAGCAGTCCAGCAGACCAATAAGAAACAAGGACAAACTGTCCTGACCAGTAAGAAACACAAACACACCATCCTGACCAATAACCGCCACGTCATAAATCATCACTTAGTTGTAATTCCTTGTTTACCTCTTTACTGGCCTCATCCGGGCTTCCTGATGCTGCAGCTCCTGGAAAAACAAAAAGATAAAGAATAATTAAATTAAACTGTGTTGTATTGTGTTGCCATTCTAGCCGAAGGTTGGAAGGGAGAAGTCTCACCGCTGGAGCCCAGGGCTCCCGTTGCTTCCTCTTCCCCGGTAGGGGCCTCAGCAGACGCTGGCAGGGCCTTCTCCTCCACAGACACCAGGCCGGAGTTCTTCAATGCTGACAAGTACTTTTCATAGTTCTGCTTAGCATAAGGATTATCTTCTTGACCTAGAATAAAATGATTCAAGCAAAACAGTCACCGTGAAATCCACTGTTTTTAAATATATAATAAATGCCCCTTTATATATAAAAACTGCAGATGCCCCCACCACCCCCCCCCCCCCCCCCCCCCCTCAATCTACAGCATTCAGAAATGTGCTCGTCAGCCATCTGTGCAATATTTGAGAACCTGAATATATTACATCCATTGGAATGTCCAGTCATCAAAAAAAATACTTTCATAATTACAGATGCATTGTGTTGTCAAATCATTAAATTAAAAAAAGACATACCCTTTCAAAGGAATACTTTTTAATTCAGTACTTGAATCATGTCAAATAAGTAGCAATATGTCAGTGTCTCGTGCTTGCCAGGCACAGTGGGGAAATGTGTAGAAGAAGATTACCCATGCTCAGGTCTTTAAACGTCTGCTGATTGGTCAGGATCTTTGTCAGAACTGTCCTCATTGCCCCGCCCATCTTTGTGAGCTCTTCTAGAAAGGAGATCTGTGGCTCCAGCTGCTGTAAAACCTTCTGCAGATCTCGCTCACTGCCGGAGTCTGGCAAAGCAAGATAAAATACGCAAGGAAAGATGGTGATACATTTTTTTATATCAAAAAATTGCATTCTACATTGATTGCTATACTTATAAACAACATACAACATTGTAGTAATTGCTTAACGAAATGCCACAGTTTCACGAGAACGCATAATGATGCAATAATGTCTTGAGATTCTTATTCATGTTTTATTTACAAAGCACTGAATTATAGTGCAATAAACAAATCGAAAATATGCCACACCCCTATGAAAAATAAAACTGAAACTGAAATGAACATGCTGGCCTAATTCCAGTAGATGTTGAAACGTGATAATATATTTTTTAGACTTTTATTGCACAATAATCACCTGTGACTTCACCTGGTTCAGTGTATCCTTCCCTTAGATACTGAATGACGCTGATGATAAATCGAGGGAGGACCATCTCAGACATCAAGAGGAGCTCCCGGGGAACGGAGGGCACATTCTCCCCGGTCTTTAACCGATGCCGTCGACAAAACCTGGTACGGAAAGACAAGGCCATGTTCTTGTTGAAGTGCAAGAGCATCTTACCTATACTAATTGGTAGCCTGTCACGGTTGCTATTTGTAGTCTCACCTGTTGTCCTTATGAGAAAATGAATCAAGTAAATTAGCAATCAAATAATTGAAGTAATTGAAGGCATGGCTGTATTCAGAGACTGGACACAATATCGGCAATACTATATCCACATTGCACTTTATTGATTAAATATGACTTTATTAGGCTATTATAGCTATATAGGCTTACACACAATGCATTAAAGACTACCACTGAAATTGCAGATGCACCGTATGATAGGAAACTGTATGTTGCCATCATACTACGTAAAACACTATTAAACGCATTGAATCAATAGCGTGTGCATGATCGGAAGATGACACTAGCTCCTAGTGAGGCAGTACTCACCCACTCTCTCGCATGACATTACTGTCCCCACAGTCACAGGCCCCGCCAGCCTGACTCCGGAACATATTGAAATCATGGCCCGTGTGATCCCCGTTATTAAAACACTCGGCACACAGTGACATGCAGGGGGAAATGCCACAAGTCCTACATCGGTAAGCCACGAAATTGGCCGTCCAGACTAAACCACAGAGAGTGGCGTTGTCATAGGACCGGACCGTCTTGCAGAACTCCTCGAATCCGTCTCCTCCTGCGATCAGACATTTACACCAGTCCAGAGCCTCGGTGTCGGTCGCCGGTGTCTCGGGATTCAGGACTGTATCGAGCAGCTCTTGGAGTTGCCGGACCCCGGCACAATTGTCAGTCCGATTGAGGTCTGCCTTTAAATGGGTGGCAGTAGCTTTCTTATCCCGGCGTAGCAGCGACGCCGCCATCATGCACTCTGGCTTGTTGTCCACAAATTTATTTTTGTTGTGCTATTGCCATGATCTCGCGCTTTCTCGCGATACAGTTGGCTGCCTCCAACGTAAACGCTCGCTGGTCTATTCTGGTCCAAAACACTATTAATTCTGTAATTATTTAATCGGCACATTTAAAACTAGTCGATAATCATAAATAAAATGATTAAAACATTTATTCCTCTTACATGACAACAAACTCGCATGTTTAATAATTAGTATTTGTTTTATCGGTCCTCGTATTATGTGCTATGAATATCCGTTTATTGTAAAACGTTTCTGGTAGTTTTAATAGCATGCAAGTGTCCTCTTTTATATATTTGATTACGAAGGAACTTCATACGTGAACGACTCAGTCCAACCCGGCTCACTTTCACATAGGCACACCTGACAGGGCGGAAGTGACGATTGTGAACCTAAACATTTACGCATGTGTTCAACTATAACGACAATGTTGTTCGTTTTGTATTGAAAATAGCAATGCATACCATACGAGGTTGTAACGGTTGAATAGTGACGTTAGTTAGCAATGAAACTAAAAGAGTTAGAGAGTTGTCTCCAACAAGTAGACGGCTTTGAAGAGCCAAAGATTCTTCTTGAACAGTATCCAACTAGTCCCCACATTGCAGGTGAGATGTTGACGTTTGTTATGGTTAAGAGTAACTGGTTAGGACGATGGTAGTCTAACATTTAATTTGGTTTTGCAGCCTGCATGCTCTACACAATCCACAACACTTTTGATGACATTGAAGGCAAGCTGATCGCAGATCTGGGATGTGGATGCGGAGTTCTCAGCATTGGGGCGGCGATGCTGGAAGCCGGGTGAGAGCAGCAGAGCATCCTCTCATGATTGTGTCTTCACATTATTGATCATGCTTGACAGTTTCCTGGAATTATTTTCAGATTATGTGTTGGCTTTGACATTGATAAAGATGCATTGGATATCGCTCAAACGAATACAGAGGAGTTTGAGATCTCGAACATAGATCTGGTCCAGAGTGACCTCTGTGTTCTGGAAGTCGGATATGCCCAACGATTTGATACCGTTATAATGAATCCTCCATTCGGTACAAAACACAACCAAGGCAAGTGACTTATCGATTTACTTATATCGATTATGTCTAGTTTATAAGCTTTATATATTTTAACAGTGTCCCATCTTTCCACTGAAGGCATTGACATGAAGTTCCTCAAGACCGCATTAACTTTGGCAACAACCGTGTATTCACTTCATAAATCATCAACACGAGATGTAAGTATTTCACGTGTAGTGTAAATGTAGGCAAAGCAGTGTTAGACGTTTAATCGAATATCTGATTGCAGCACATACAAAAGAAAGCGAAAGACTGGGGAGTGAAGACGGAGCTTGTCGCAGGTTAGTTTCTTTCTTTCGATTAACTAGGATGGCATAATCAAATGCTTAGTTTTCCTTCTCATCCATGAACAGAACTAAGATACGATCTGCCGGCTTCATACAAGTTCCACAAAAAGAAATCGGTAAGCTATAATCCAATAGACTAACATGTTAAAGAAGATTTTTGAAAATGTGTGCGTTTACCCTTGTTCAACAAGGCTAGTTAGATTATTTAAACAGCATGAAACAGATCCTGAGATAATAGCTTTCATAAAATACATTTATTTTCAGGTAAAACTTAAAGTGGTGTTTAAATTCTTACACAAAACATAGGAAACACATGAGAACCAATGGCACAAGTAATAATTGCCATGCATACCTTTTCTAAAGAAAAAAAATAAAGGTCTGTTTAAGCATATGTTCAGGTTAAGTGACAAACTAAAGCAGTTTTAGAAAATATGGGCATTCAAGTGCAAGAGGCACAATATATTGGGGCTGAAAAGACTGAAAACTGATGCCACGTTTACATTTCAACTTATCCTCCAGGTTGACATCCAGGTTGATTTTCTACGCTTCTCCAAAACATGATGGTTGCCGGAATGGATTTGAGAACTGCTGTTTTTGTATCGCTAATAAATGTACAAAAGAAAATTGTAGTTCTAGTAGCGTGGAAACTAAGATCCATTTTCGGCCTTGACAGCCTTTGCTGCTGGAGCGTCAGCACTGGTGTCTTCTCGTGCTCTCTTCTTGGGGCTTGGGGGGCCTAGGAACAAACAAGGCAAATCTGAAATGTAATCACTGCAAATAGTGAACGATCGGTAGATGACCAAATCCGTAGCATGCCAATTAACCGTCTCTTACCATCGTCTTCGTTATCACTGTCAAATTTAGTCTTTTTCCCTTGGTAGTGAGATCGGTTCTGATCTCGGCCACCCCTTCCACGTCCTCCTCGCCGTCCACCTCCTCTTCCCCTGCCTCCAAACTTTTCTCTACCTGTTAAAATAGAAACCATTTGTCACCATCATACCTACCAAATCTTCCTTTCCACACTCCATTGTTATTTGACGGTAGATATCATACCTCTGCCCTTGGTTCTGGTGTACGATTCTTGCTGAGCTTGAATCATCTTCTTCAAAACGTCCTTTTCGACATCGCCCTCCAGCAACTCCCATGTAACATCGTTATCCTTGATTTGCAACGTTCCTCCTTTGGCCTCTGTTGCCTTATCCAAAGCTTCCTTTGCTTTTCCCTCAAACAGCAGTGTGCCCTTAATGGTGTTGAAGAAACATTAAATGACTAGTCTTATCAGCCAAACGGTTTACAAGACTCCATGTTTGGATCACTTACCTCCTTTGCTCCCCTTGTGAAGTCGACCCATTTTATTTTTCCATGTCCGGAGAACAAAGTGTGGAAGTCCTCTCTTGAAACTTGGTCAAGTTCTCCAGTGAACTTCAGCAGGCAGCCCGTCTGTTCCTCCAAAAGCAGATCCTGCAAAGCAACAGTATTAACGATTGCCTTCTGACTGCTACGCATTCTCATTGTCCCACAATGTTAACACAATTATGTAACTCACCATTTCCTTTTCCTCCGTCTGCTTTTGTGTTTCATCCTTGTTGCTGTTTGATTTGGGACATGGTTAATAATTTTGTATATACACGCACACACACACCATACAGCTGTCCTGGAACATTAACAACCCAGGAATGAATGTTCCTGGAACATTAATTATTAACATTAATTAATTATTAACATTAAAACTTGTGTGCTCACTGTTTGGCTTTGGCTTTGTAGTCTGCCTTGTGTTGTTTTCTGTCCTCTGCCTTTTTGGCGTGATAGGCTTCCCTAAAGAAGCACAACAAAACGTTAGTGTGGTCTATACAATTCCATTAAACAAATGTAGTTTAGCTCCCCCTCCAATAGCATAACTTACCTTGAAAGGACTAGAAGCTCATTATCCTTGAAGGATTTGATATCGTCACGTCCAAGAAACGCTTTGGCTGCTTCCTCCGTCTCAAAGACGAGGAACACTGATCCCTGCCAACAAACAGCATTTTCACTAATGTAGACCCCCTTGTTGGCGTCGTAACAAAAAGCACTACAAATACACAAGTTTCAATGTTAACCTTGAATTGCCTTTGCAGATTTCGCCTCATTTGAATATTTTCTGCTTGGCCTTTTCCATTCGTCCACTCCAGAATCTCATCCAGAGTAGTTTCCAGGGGGAACCCTTTCTAGATTACCAGAAAACGAAATGTTGAGTCAAAGCAATCAAATGACTAATAATTAGTATGAATTGCCTGCATTATACATGAAAATTAAACTTACAATGTACACAGATTTGTTTTTCATGGCATCTTTGTAATCCTCATTTAATTCTGGTATGGGCTTATCTGACGACCTCCTGATTTTAGTTTTGTCTTCACTGATTTCCAGGAGGCCAGTCTTGGATTTCTGTAGGGCTTCAATGATAACGTTGCTATCGGTGGTTAAACTCTTTAGCCTGGAAAAGAAAATGATACAATATCATCTTGCCATCTAGGCAGTATAGCGTCATACTATCTTAAGTAAGCAAGTTGTCCCTTTAATTTTAGGAGCCTTTTGTAATTAGTGGTTAAGATGTAGTAGCTATTCCATCCCTTTGGAACAGGATCGTTAACGAATTTCCCATCTGGGATTAATACAATCTTATTAAATGCAGAGCATTAGAGAGCTGTACACAACATGGTGGTGCAATGATGGGATCCAGCCATTATTTATTACTCAACATTTCATAGACTAAATGAGGGGGGAAGACATGGTAGATTCAATGACAATGCAAATATGTGTTGGTTCAAGCTACAGCAAATACAGAAGATGAATAAGTGGATACCTGTTAAACTGAAGCATTGTAGAGACCTTAACCCAGCCATCATCCAGCTGCATCTGCTGTTTAAGGAATTTGTCTCTCGGGAGGTTGTGATCACCAAAGTAATACTGTGGAGAGAAATAATAGTCAGCGCCATATTCTCATTTAACTGACTGAATAATGCATACTCTAAAATATATATAATTACCTCAATTTGTCGAACCACTTTCGTCTCATTCGGTGTCATATCTGCCATGATTTCGACTTCTGAAAAAAAAAATCACATGGTGATATAAAAACTTTTCCAATTGAGTATGGTGAAGCTGACGTAATATTAATGTTATATTTTTCCAGGTTTGATGTCATTTAGGCTAAACGTTAACAGCCGTTTTTGTTTCAAGCATGGAAGGTCTGCAGGGCACTGTACCGGGTTTCATACAGCCATTAAATGAGTTAACCCAGAAGTAATTTTATCTAGTAATATGACCAACCTCATAAAACCTGCTCCACTCAGGACCAAAAAGCAAAATTTAACTTTGAAGTCGTGCTATTGAGACGTGTTGGCCGCTAGCTGATCCCCATGGAGGCAGCTTGAGTACTAACTAATATGTGCAAAACAAGCCTTTTAATTCGTTTTACTGTGCATTCAACCAAAATACGACAGACACGACCGAGCGATGTGCGCCATGTGTCTGACTATCGTTACATTGAACACTGAAGGAACTGGCCTAGCTTGGAGGAAATGCAGAGTAGCGTTAATATGCGGTCGTAACGTTCAAACAGCCCTGGTGAACACCGACCCTCTGGCCTGCTCAAATCTTTTCAGGATATCTGCTGGAATGCTAGTGTGGTTTATGTATGAGAGTGGGTAAAAACTTACTATCCGTTGATAAGTTGTATGAGATTTTGTTTCTATCCCAACCAGAAGCAATGCTTGTTCGCCACACCGTCTGCACGTTGTTAAAACGGCGTGGCGTGCTACGGAAACCTGCATTGGTCAAAAGAAAATCGTTCAGGCGATTAGAAAATGTGCACTTCAGAATACATCCAGCGACAATAACAGACATACTAATAAGAATAATTGATATAATGTTATTTGTTATTAAAATGTTGGTGTTTAATAGTTGTTTAACTTAAATGTCTACATTTAAATATAATCAACGTGTCAATTAATACCCTTAGTACCCAATATCCTCACTGGAAAATTATTAAAATCAAAAACATTAGTCAACTTCAAATGTAGGAAGCAAATAAATACAATGCATGATTGAATTTGACTTTTATTAAGTCAGTGTACTCAGACATTATATCACATCTGCATTAATTACATTTTAAAACGAACTTTGGCACCAAAATACTAATAGTGTAGCCTGGGAACCAGACGAATCTGCAAACTCAAGTTTTATTCGCTCTGGCAGATAATACACATTTGCAAATTGATATAGCAAAATAAGGCTAAAAACAGTCCCTAGTGTTTGGCATGAAACGGTTCATATTAATGCAGCATTCATCTCATGTACGGCACAACCATTTAAAAAACCGTTATATAATCAACTAACACTGTGAACACAAATACATCCATGAGATCTGGCCGGCCCAGGCAGGCTCCCAACGGTCTCCCAGGTGTCCAGCTGAGGGTCGTATTTCTCGATGCTCTGCAGGTAGGTTCCCTTGGAGTAGGAGTACCCGCCCGTCACGTAGATACACCCCCGTATCACCGCCGCCCCACACTCCATCCTCCTCTCCTTCATCTCCGCCATCGCCCTCCACGCGTTCGTGTCCGGGTCGAAGCAGTCGGCCACTGCCGTCTGGCCCCCCACCAGATACATCTTGTTGTTGAGAGACACCGAGCTGAGGCCGTATTCTGTGGAAGCAAGAACTCGTCGTTCACTTGATCTACAGCAACTCGCAGTGTATTTGCGATACAGGTTGGGGTTAGCTATCTTAGCTCAAAGATGCCTTCAGACTGCGAACATTTTGGGTTCGAACCGATAACCTTCCGGCTGACCCCCTAACCACCGACCATCCTATCCTGGGCCGGTGTCAATGAGATTAGAAACCTGCATGCAGAAAACCTGTGCTGTTTTCAATTTGACTATCAAGTCATTTAGCATTACGGAGGTATAGCGGTTGAACGTCTGGGCATTGGACACAGTACCTGGTCCACACAAGAATCCCTGCACCGTGCTGCCCTCGCTCGCAGTACCTGGATGAGGGTTGACTGTGACGATGCGCCACTCGTTGGCGTCGGCCGTGTAGACCTGGATCTGTTCGTAGGTGCAGCTCCCTCTGTGTCCGTAGTGGCCCCCGGTCACGTAGATCCGGTCCCTCACTACGCACGCACTAGCATTTCCTACTCCTGGGATCAGAAGGTTCATGCTAATGTCATCAGACGGTATACTTTATTATTATGAAAAACATTGTGAAATCGTATATACACTTTCATCCAAATAAGGGCCCTACGGAGAAGGTAGGGGTTAGTTTCTCTTTGGGTTTGAACACAGTACCTTTTGGGTGGCAGTCAACCACCCTGAACACTACACTGCCCTTCTATATGTGTTATAATACATTATATGAAGATGTAGTTAGTGGATTATCTTTGACTGATAATAATTCTAATGCTACTGTCAATATAGCAACATTGCTATACCAACCCTGGATCATATCGGCCACCGGAAACCACTTCCTCTTCAGGGGGTCATAATACTCGGCCTGGTTCTCTGGAGCTCCGTTTCTGTAGCCTCCGATGGCGTAAACGCAGCCATGCAGAGCCACCGAGCAGTGGTAGTACCTGGCCGTGATCATGGGACAGCCCTCCGTCCATTCATCACCATCACAATTATAGATGGACACCGTGTCCAGGGCCTCCACCGTGTGTGTCCGGTAGCCACCGGTGACATAGACGTTGGCCCCCAGCAGACTGACGCTGTAGCTCTCTCTCGTGTGCTCAGGCATGTCTTTACCCTGCACCCACACGTTGCTCTTTGGCTCCCAGATGTGGACCTCTGGCAGGGGGTGCCAGAAGTAGCCTCCGATGGAGTACATCCTGGAGGACAGCTTCTTACCGCCTGCTGATGTTCTCTCCCCCTTGCCTGCGGACACCAGGGTATGACTGACCATAGATTTAATGTGTTCCTTGTCATCAACCAAGCAGTGTTTGCGCATGCTCAGAGCTGACTTAAGGGCAATGTCATTCAGGTCGAGGTGAATTGAACGCAGCAGGTCTTTGGCGTGGTCAGTGCGATTATCCAAGTCATGCGTGACCCATTTCACCACAGCCAGCATCAACACCTCATCCTCCCACGCGTCGAGGAGGTTTTTGACAGCTAAGAGGGACCTCACGTCATCAGCCTGCAACTCTAGGAACTCCTCCTGCTGCACGAGATCTTCCAACTTGCTGAGCATGAGCCGACGGGCCTCCCGCTCCAGGGCACGACAGACGTGCAGCTGAGCGAAAGCGTGCATGCCCAGGCAGTTGCCCACGTCCAGAAAACGAATGAGAAATTCCTCGCAAGCGTGCTTCAAGGAGCTGAACTGCATAAGATCCGCCGCCTCGAGCAGACTCTGCACGTTGTTCTCCGTGATGCACACCTGGGCCGTGTAGGTGTAGTCCAACAACACACCGAGGATCTCACACTCCACCCCGGACAGTGTGATGAGGCTGTTGGACCGCTCTCTCATGTCAGCTGTGAACATGGCTCGGAAGTAGGAGCTGCGAGCCGACAACACGGCCCGGTGGCAGTGGAATACCCGGCCGGAGGAGCCCTGCAGAGAGACGTCTGTAAACACCCCGCTGAGATAGAACTGACTGAGGGCATCCAGTACTTCATTGGGGTGGTCGTCGTCATTATAGTCATACGTGTAGAGTTCAGTAGGTTTATCTGACATGGTCACTGAAATAAGAAAAGTATTTAAAGGCTGATACGAAAGGGAATATGATTTAATCACAATTGGGGAGTAATAGGCTATTGCATTAATGTAGCATATACTCCGCCTATTAATTTAAGCGCAAACCATATTGGTAATTGGTGTTCATAGGCCTATTTCTTTGGAACGGTAACAAAGATACAATCCTTACCTCCCTATCGTATTTCCATGCCCTTAACAATGCGACCCTACCGCGTCTCCCTGTGCACATTCGCTCTTCTTTCACAACACCAATCTCTATTTAGCCCGGGGACGGCGCACCGCTATCCTATTTTGGTATCTGCAGTTGGAGAGGCCGCCCCCCCCCCGCCCCCCGCACCATATTAAGACGCCGGTGGTGCTCAAGAAGGCTAGCCTATATTGCAAACATTTGAGTTTACATATCAGATCTTTAGTTTCATATCCACATATGCTCATATCCACACACATATGTCTGTGTGTATGACGTACAGCGGGTGCATGTACGATTTCACATGACTAAATGCAATGCCGAAGACAAACGTGACCAAGGCGTCCCCGCGACCCAACAGAGGACTCGTAGTATGACAATTCTTTTTTTTAATACTTTTTTTATATGTCCTCCATCCGTTGCCATGGAAATTGAACCCCAATACTGTAGGCATTGTAAAATCCTTAAAGGATTAGCGAGTGTGTAATCGGCATTCTCACACAGGACAAATACCAAGATATAGTGCTACCATTAAAAATAAAAGACTAGTTTCATACATCTATAATATGAGGCAGGGAAAGTAACAATCACAACCACCCCCCCCCCCCCCCCCCAACAAAGAAATAAAGAGCAGCAGGTTTGACAAGGACCCATTTTAATCAATGTTTAGTTGCACAAACACGTTAGACATTAATACATCAATATGCAACATTAATACATCAATACGTAAATTTGTAAACAAGTATTAAGCATAAAAAAAAGAAAAGAACATGTCAACTTATTATGCTAAGTTAAGCGCGTACCGACTGTGCTAGCCTGCAGGCACCGTGTTGCATGCCAGTCCCACATCACCACGTATCTAAATGGTTATCTGTGAGGCCTGTTTGGCTACAGGCTTCAAGGCCCCAAGGTCTGGGACAGGAGAGGACACCCCCACGCAGCACCACACGTCCCCAGCCTTGGCGGAAGGAGCGCTGAACGACTCCATCTCAACCCCCGCGGTGGCCAGCAAGCCTAGAACAGTGGTCAAAAACAAGTGCAATCTTTAACAGGGTCATTTGGTCTCAATCCGCTGCCAATAGCGCTTGCTGTGTAGTCATGTCACAGATGCGGTTCTCCAAAGCGACGCACAGTGAATTGACATGTCGTTAAGGAGCAGGTAGGGGTAGGTGAGGGATTCGCTCCAGGATGAGCACAGATAGACTAGCGGGCCATCAGGGTTTTGAACCCAGAGCCTTTCAGCTGGGCGTCAAACGCCCTGACCACTACGTCCAGACCCCAAACACAACCATATTGGACGGGGAAAGTAAATTCTCTGCGGCAAAGGCCCAGAAGATGAATATACCTGGTTCGGCAGCAGAACACATCTGAAGTAGTAACAGCTTTATAAAGGTAGGTAGGTAGGTAGGTAGGTAGGAAGGAAGGAAGGAAGGAAGGAAGGAAGGAAGGAAGGAAGGAAGGAAGGAAGGAAGGAAGGAAGGAAGGAAGGAAGGAAGGAAGGAAGGAAGGAAGGAAGGAAAGAAAGAAAGAAAGATGGACAGAAAGAATGAAAGACAGACTGACACAGACAGACAGACAGGTCTGTGAGCCTCCTACCAGCCAGGGAGGGCAGGACCTGGGGCCCGGGGGAGACCAGCAGGAACCCCAGATGGCCGGCGAGGGACACAGGCTGTCGGAACACGCTGCCGCCCAGCTCCAGCAGCACCGGCACGCCGCCCAGAACCGAACCCCTGGCCTTGTAGCCGGCGCCGTCCGCCAAGATCTCCACCTCACAGACCCCGTGGCAGCTCGCCTCCGATTGGCTGTGGGTTTGGGTCACCTGCACACGAGAAGACGCACACACCTTGCAATGGGATATAGTCTAGGAGCTATATGGCTAGTCATACAAAACCTTCATGTAATGTTTGATTTTTGAATGATGTGGATTTCTGTACCGTGACGCCAGACTGCTTGGCTAGGGTCAACACGTTGACCAGATTAGCCGAACCGCCGGTAGTTGGCTTGAGAAGCCCCACCATTACTGCTGAAGTGATGTAACCAGTGGAAGTCTTCAAGCAGTCACCTGGTGGATACAAAGACAACTGGATTATAAATCACACCTCCAGCCAACAACTGAATACAATCGCCATTTGCATCCACATAGTGCCAATCCATTAATGTAGTTCTGAATTTAACCACTAGGGGGAGACATAATACAATTACAGTCCCGGAAAAGGGAAAAACAGCCAGCGAGTTTATTTAAAATAATTTAATACTATGTGATAAATGTTTTATTGGGGTTTTGAACAGGCATGTGGATACAAAAATACAAATAAAAACCCAACTCACAGGAGGAGAGAAATCAAGCACACATCCCCACCCTGCATTACAACAGCCCCAAGAGATGCGAGAAAACAACACTGAGCCGTCATTTCCCCCTGGGTCAGGGGATAACAAATAAACAAGAATATATACACATGATGAGGTGGGCCAGAGAGTTTCCAGCTTCTCCATCCCCTGGTTTGAATGTCATAAATGAGGACGGACGGTGGACTTCTCGCAACAAGACTCCTCACCTTGAGTAGTGATGTGGACCTGGCTGCAGGGTTTAGAAGAGGCACAGGACTGCAGCACGGCCCCTATGGCCTCACCAAGTTTGATCCATTGTTGAGACTCCTGGCAAAAGGTGCTTGCCAAAACCTGTGCATTTACCTACATTGGGAAGGAAAAGCACAGTCAATGTTTGAGACACCGTATTGTGACCGTTCCTCTTACTACAAGGTGAGACCCTCTGTGTGTGCTTAGCCGCCATCTTCCCAACACTAGTTGCCTCACACTTAGGTTCAACCCCCCCCCCCCCCCCCCCCCCCCCCCCCCGCACATCACTGAGCTGTTGTTAGTCTCCTGGCACAGCCAGCTCTGCTAACGTCGCCAAGGCAACTAGTCAGTGGACTGCTAAGAATATCGGTTGAAACACTGTGCCCCAGCATAACCAAAACCTGACCAACAGAAAAGACCCACAATCCGTGATTTCTACCCCTATTGCTCCTGTTCAACTAGACCAAAAATTCAAAAATCATGAATTGTGAAAACTATAACCACCGGTTTCATAACTCTGAGGGATCAAATTACATTCCATCCATATTCTGTCCAGCACAAATGACCCATTTTACCATATCATAAATCACTAGTAAGGTAGATGGACTTATAGAACTGCACAGCTTTCTTAGAATTTTTTTTTTTTTTTTACCCCCAATTTGTGAAATAATCTGCCCACTATAGACTTTTCCCACATGGAGAAAATAACTGATTATATATGTGGCATTTTAAAATTAGTCTGCACTATCTTGGTGACATATTACCCATTATCACTCAATGTACATTGACAGCCCAAATATTGCTGCATCCCGATCGGAAATGAAATCACCGAAATGAAACACAAGTGCTTACTGCTCCAACGAGGCCCCTGCCCTTCACCATGTCCACGATCTGCAGAGCGATGTCCTGCCCGCAGCGGGCCTGGGCCTCACTGGTGCTGGCCCCCAGGTGGGGACAGCTGATCACGTTGGCGTGGTCCACCAGAGCTCTGTTCTTAGGGGGTTCCTGAGAACAAACAGAACCCCGTGACCTCCAGACACAAGGTCAAAAACTAGGACCACACAAATGCAAATCACAGGTGGACTAGTCAAATTAGGCAGGATGCTCTAGGGGTGTTTCGACTCCTGGCTGAAAGGTTCTGGGTTCAAACCCCGAAGACCTCAGTCTACCTGTACGCCAAGATGCCCTACACCCTAAGACATGCATCTCAAAACGTGCACTGCAAGTCGCCTTCCATAAAAGCCCTCTGCCACAGGAACTATTTGAGGTCCTTGCCTCGACGAAGACGTCCAGGCCGGCTCCAGCACACTGTCCGGACTCTAGAGCTCTGAGCAGAGCGTCCTCGTCGATGATCCCGCCGCGTGCACAGTTCACCACCCGCACGCCCTTCTTGCACTTGGCAAATGAAGCGTCGTTAAGGAGGCCTAGGTGGGACACAAATAAAGCAAGAGTGAAAATTCAGACAAAAAAAAAGAAAGAAAATGGTGCTGGTTTTAGCTGCGCTGCCGGGGTAAAGCCGAAGGCCGGTTGGGGTCTTGGCTGCGAGTTTGCCCTGAACCACGGGAACGATTTGCAGCTCAGACCAATGCTGCGTCGGCATCGCCGTTAAGCGCTCGGTGGGCGTGGACGGGTAACACCCACCCGTGGTGGAGGGCATCAGGGGCGTGTGGACGGTGATGAAGTCACACTGCGGCCACAGCTGCTCCAGGGACATCTGCTCCACCCCCCAGCCTGCGGAAACCTCCCGCGGAGTGATGGGGTCGTAGCCGATGGTCTGGGCGTGGGGAAAGTTCAGCAGGTGTTAAGTGCTGGATATTGTGATATGGCAGGTCCAGGATCAGGAGGCATCAGGCGAGCTGTGTGCCGTTTCCTTTCACTTTCACACGGGGAACAGGAAGTAGTCATGACGGCAGCTGACTGTGATCAGGGTGTCACCCAGTGTGCACACGCCAATATGCCAATATTGCCCAACACTAATATAAACAGTAAGGTTAAAATATGATTGGGATCTTTGTCTCGGCGAGCATTAGCACTAGGCTTGCAACCACAAATTACTAGTATACCATTGCAGTGTCCCTGCTTTTGCAAATAAATTCAGATAATACAAATATACAGATATCTGCATTACAGATACAGTATGTCTGAGGTTTATTCATATACCAATATCCAATGGAGTTGTTTTCCTTCATTCTTTGATTTTATCAGTCAACCTAACGTTGGGCTCTGTGACTTGGACTTTCAATAAAGCAGCTGTTAAACAAAGTATCAAAACAAGTTAAACAAGTCAGCCTTGCTCCAGTAGCTACAGGTTCCCTCATGTAACACGCATGTCTCCACCTAATAACAAATAATGTCACGATTAAGTGCTAAAACAATGACCCCAAAAAAACAACACAATAAATAACATAGCAATGCACCTATGCTTCCAAAATGGAGGCTGCAAGCCACTGAGCCACCATAACCCCCATCCATGTATTCCAATGTCTAATTCAATGGATGAGTGAAGCACTGTGGCACAGTCTACCCAGCATGCAGCACTGACACGTGGAAACAGATTTGGCATTGTGTAATTACTTACCTTCATGCCAAAGGACTGCATTCTACTGGCGACTTCTTTGCCAATTCTCCCGAGTCCAACTATTCCCAGTGTTTTGCCAAAGAGCTCTGCGCCCATGAACTGAAATGTTACAAAATCGTTTTGACTGTAGGCACACAGAAACTACACAGATTCCATTATCAAGAGTTGGTGACAGCTGGGGGAGAGATGACAATGGGATGAGTCATGCAATAGTAATTGCTTAATGCATCAACACAATTCATTGTACACGTAAGCAACCAAATTCTTGGCTTACTTTTTTGCGATCCCATTTTCCAGCTTTCATTGACATCGCAGCCTGTGGGACATGTCTGCAACCACAAGGTATGAAACCCAAAAGTTAGTGAAAGCAGCACTTTGCCTGCAATGCATTCAGTTAGTCCTACATTTAAAGTAAATCGGGTTGGTGATCAAACATTATATTCCTTCCTCTTACCTGGAGAGACTGGTGATCAAGATACACGTCAGCTCTGCAGCACTAATGGTATTACCACTTGGTGTGCTGGAAACAAAGAATAGAGCATTTAATTCAGACTGAAACATATGGTTACTGAACTGGCCATTTCGAAAAAGATATTCGTCTACAATGCATGCCAAACTTACTTCATGACAATAACACCATGTTTAGTAGCAGCTTCAACATCCACATTGTCAACACCGGTTCCAGCTCGGCCGATAATTTTCAGATTCCTGGCAGCATTGATGATTTCGGCCGTAACCTTTGTTGAAGACCTAACTACTAGTCCATCGTAGTTCTATGAGAAAACAACGATTCTTTAGTCGAGAGCGTAGATAATGTCGCTAGACAACTTTCAACAAAACCTGTTTGTTGCAGTGGCATCAATTTGAACAGGGAATTATGCAACCATTCATTTTACCCGACTCCCGCATTATATTATATAAAAGGGCATATTTAGTGACAATGGTTGTTATAGTGTATGAACCAACAATGCTTCTCTGAGAATGCATGCAATATGCTGCTGCGGTGGTTTTTTAAGGGCTTAAGTTGAACATGTGGCCCACAGCAGGATGGTTATCCCAGCAAGCCGAGGATGCAGTTGCATCAGATTTAGAATGGGCGGTACTAACTATCCTCAGGTCAGATGTTAAAAGACAAATATGTTTAAAAGTTTAACGACAACCAATGCAACACCGAATACTGAATATCCTTGGTGAGACAGATGTTAAACAAAACCGATTTAATATTTGTGCACTATACAGTTTGTACAAACAGGTTTGGTGGTTAGTATTCATCGTATTAATAATCATAATTCAAGTAATGCTGAAGCAAGATAAGAGAAACACGCAGTTTTATACGGCAGGGCCATCATGCAGATCAGCTGTATGGCTGAGAAGAGAAACATGTCATCAATGGAGATGCAACCATAACGTTACCTTTATCTCAGCAATCAAATCCTCCTTCGTCAAATTTGGTTTCTCCGTAACTTGGATTCCATTTTCTTCTAGGATCTTTTTACAGCAAGGATCAACGCTTTCGCTGATTAAAATGCTTTTAATCAATATTGGAGCCATTTTGCAGGATAACTTCTGTGCGTGACGCCGTGGGAAAGTGATGGACTAACGAGCAGCTTTCCCCTGTTGGTTGTGAATGGCCGGGGCGGGCAGACAGGACGGCCCCTTTCTCATGAACCCGCCCCTTTCTGCAATTTCCAATCTCAAAGGATCAAAACTATTTACATTAAAACTTGGCTACATGTACATTCGATTACATCAAGTAGGGCCAATGTGCAAAGCTGTAAATAAGTAACCGAAACAACAGCATCAAAAAATAAATAAACTTAATTCTAAACAGCCAACGGATTTGGTCATCCCCTAATTCATTTATGTTCATGATCACAGGACCTGGACTAGGTTATGGACTGCATGCACATTTCTGAAGTGGTAAGAAATGAGCACCTAAATTATGAATGTCGGCAGTAATTAAGAAAATATTTTGAAAGAGAAAGCATTATAATTGAATGGATACATTAGCCACCCATGATATAAACCTAACCTATGCTAAGCTTGATCAGGATGGTTTGGAGCGAGAATTTTAATATTCATAAGCTACGAGAACGCGTCCACATGGCCGAGTACGCCTCATTCTACTGGCTTTGGTTGGTTACTTTGGAAGTTTAAAGATTCAATTTAGATTCCATTAAATTTTTTATAGCCCTTAATCACAATTACAGGCCATATACTTATGATCCCACCCAACCCTGAGAGAAATATATATATATGATGTATTTGCATTTCATATGACTTCACTTGCCTTTTGTAAATACAGCTAACCTATTAACGTTGATGTTCTTAACGCAAACCTGCATTCAGAGCAACCCGTTCCCAAGGCGTTCTCATCACGAGGGATACTTGGAATGGGATGCTCCAAATGAGCGTTATTGGAGAAAGAGAGGGCGGGACCTTTAGCAACATGGGTTTAGCGGCGAGCGAGATGTACTTCCGATAGAGGGATCGGCGTTTCCGTTCTGTTTTGGAAATTGGTTCGTCAGATTCTGCGTCAAAACCCTATAATTATACTCTTTGTATTTATTTTTGTTCTACTTGTCATGGTCTTATTCTCGCTCAGGGTGGAGGCTGTAAACTGGCGTACACAGCTCATTGGAACTATGAGAACGGAAGTGGCATTGCGGTAGACCGGGATAACGCTACACTTCAGGAACCTCTCTCAGCCTACATGACCTCCGGCGTTGATTGGTTGAGCGTTGCTTGGATACGGTATAACAAATACCATGAATCGTAAGCTTACAGGAACTGTGACCTGAGTTTTTAGCAACTGGACTTGGTTTAACAATTTGAATAACACTTAGAATAGTATTTGCTGTCTGGTTTATTTGGTTTTAGAAGATTGTTGGGGGGAAAATAAACATGGCAGCATCAATGGTTCAATTTGGGCGAAGAAGAGGATCAAGTACGATGGGTAACAGTATTAAATGTGTTTATTTAAAGCTTGACATATTAGTATAGTTTAAACAGTAGGCTGGTATGCTAGTTAGTAGTAGCATCCTGTTTTCAAATATAGTACATGATAGGCATAATGCAACTAAAATATTAGTTTTAAAATATTAGAGATATTGACGCCCTGTTAAAGGCTGTGTGTATCAGCCATGCATGACTCAGCTGACTACTTTACATTTCATTTCTGTAATTGTTCTTCCAGTGTCTTCAGATGGGCAACGCCATGGGACTATACAACCAGTAGATCTGAGACAGGTTACTGTACTGCCCAGATCTGAATACTTCAGAATTAAAGAATCATTAAATCACCAAAGTAAGCACAAGAAAATGATTGAAGAAGCAGCACAACAAAGAGAGGCAATGCATCTGCACTCCAAGGAAGTGGCGAAATTCTGGTCCAATACCATCGCGGTGAGTCCAACAATAGCCAATACTGAAGGCTAAATGACAATGTATACTTATCTCTTACTCAAGCTACTGCAGTGAAATGCAACATTACATTTACAGTCAGTCATTTAGCAGATATTATTATATTTTTTTTACAAACTAGACTTACAGATGGAGCTGAAAAAATGTGTACACTACAAACATTTCAGTACATTTCATTACAGCATTTCGGCCTTACCAGGTTCCTAAAATTAAAAACAAAGCATTAGCTCCAGAGTAACGTACTGTCTCACGACAGGGTCAACGGCAAAAGAAAATGGAGGCCAAGAAAATCCGAGAGGAACTAGAAGAGAAGCAGCGCAAGGTCACGGACATGGAGGAGTCCAAGTACCAGGAGCAGTGTAGGAAGGAGGCCATCGAAAGAGCCAAGGCTCAGCAGTACTACCAGACCCAACGGGTCAAAGGCTTCCATGTGAGTAGTACTTCAGGGATGGGTTTGCTCGTCATTTAACATATATCGGGCTGGCAGTGGCTCAGCAGGTAGTGCAGGTTGCTGGTTCGATCCCCGGTTCCCCCTAGCTAAGTGCCGAGGTGTCCATGCGCACCTATCTCAGGGACTGCCTCCTGACCAGCTGGCTGTTGCCTTGTATCGTTGACACCGCCGTTGGTGCATGAATGGGTCAGCACTATGTAAATGCAGTCCATCTATCTTCATAGATTCGATAAATTCTTTAGTAGATGCTGACATTCTACTTAAAGTGAATGAGAGATACGTATCTTTAAGGAGCATTGTAGGTGCTGGGCATCTTGCTCAATGATGCCGACAGGTAGGATGCTGATGTTGGTTGTCAAACCCAGAGCTGTGAGCCGGGAATGGAACACCACTACGTTATCCCGCCCTACCCGGTTCTAGCCCTTGCGTGATTTGACATGAATGCCCTTTTGCAGAGTGCTCTCTTACTGACCGAGGTGTTGAAGGAGAGAGAGGCACAGATTGAGCTGAAGCGCAGAATTAAGACTTCCTCCAAGGATCGGGACCAGGAGTTCCTCAACAAGATCATGTCCAGGGATGACGAGGCCTGGAAACAAGAGCAGCAGAAAACCCTTCAGAAGAAGCTGGACACTCAGGCTGTGGCGGAGGAGCTGAAAATACAGTAAGCTTCAGTGACAGGTTGATCTGTTGACAATCCAAGAGAAACCTGATTTCAGAGTACAGTAATGGTCTTGAACGTTGCCAATGATAACATGCGCTTCCTCTTCCTCAGGATGAGGAACGTCGAGTTGGCCAGAGCGCGGGAGAAGCTGGAGAACATGCAAGAGGGAGAGGAGATCCAACGCCTTCGTGAACTGCATCTGTGGGAGCAGAGTGCGGAGAGACAAAGACAAGTGGAGCAGAAGAGGAGCACCATGCAGGCTCACCTGGTAAGGAAGGGCCCTCTGACTTTATCCATTTTAAAATATATACTGCAACAATACAAACTGCTGTGTGTTGCTTCCCTGGCAATGTCGCACCACAGGAGCACATCTCTAACAGAGACGTCGTGAGAGGCATCGATGAACGGAAGCAGGCGCTGGAAGAGGAACAAAGGAAGCTTTTCCTCTCCGCAAAGCAGAAGATGGGGAAGTTAAGGAGGGAGAAAGAGGCGGAGTTGTTCAGGTAAAGGCCCTGGTCAAAAAGGTACATCACGTTGCACTGAGTATCGGGTCACTCAAAAGTGAAGTCACTTGGATCAGCCATAACAGTAGCGGTAATGGTTTTTCTTTTGCCACACCCAATAAAGCACATTTACGATCATGCTTTTAATTGTATTCTTCAGAGAGGCCCAGATGCTCAGGGACAGGATTGGGAACCAACTGACCACCACCCGGCAGGAGAAGACAGACAACGAGGAGGAGATCATAGCCAAGGCCATCAGCCAACAGGAAGCAAGAAAGGCACTGAGGTGCAGAGCTGAAGAGGAGAGGAAGGCAGAGATGCAGAAGGCCATCTCTGAACATAGGGAGAACCTGGTGAGACCCCAGAGGCATCTGGTGAATCCAACAGGCTGATGGCCAAGCTTATGGGGAATACATATACCAAGGAAAACCGTGATTCCTGATCCCTTAAAATATATCCATGATGGTGGATGATGAATTCCAACTAGCCATTTGGTAAGTGAAAACGAATGTTTGCCTGTAACTCCCTTATGCGTTCCAATAGCTGCTGGAACAACAGCAGAAGGAGATGATTGCGCGTCAGACCGCCCTGGACGTGCAGCAGGCCAAAGAGGAGGCTGACAGAATCTTCCTGGAGAAGCAACAACAGAAGGCCCAAAAAGCCAAGGAGGAGGGGAGATCTTTACAAGATCACTATGTCCATCAAATGGTGAGCTTCCTTTCCTTCAGGGGCAAAATGCCCACTTCTGGTGTTCTAGGATTCCAATGTACATGCCTTGTTCAAGCCTCCGCACCTAATCCCCTCTCTCGTTTGTGTGTAGGCGGAGAAACGTGGCCGAGCCCAGAAACTGAAAATGGAGCAACAGGAGTCTTTAATGAAGGACACAGAACTCATCGCCACAGAGGAGCAGCAGTTCCAGCAGTACGCGTCGCAGGTGATCCAGGCCGCCAAAGAGGCCCAGCGGAACCTCCTGCCGCTCCACAAGGCCGCCAAAGAGGGCCTCGGAGGCGGCCTGGGGCCGAGCTACCTCGTGCAAGACAGCAGCGGCGTCGAGATGCCGCGGTTCGTGTGCGGTACAACCCAGAGCATCAAGGAGCTCAACGAGACGGTGGACATCGAAGGAGCGAGGAAACGACTTGGCTTCACATGGTGATGGGGTGGTCGTATGGCTGGCGTGCTAAATGAGCTTCATACCCATTACTGGAAGTTGTGGGTGGGAAACACTGATTTGGGTTTGTTTTTTGACATGTGGAGTCTCAGCGCTGGACTTTGTACATGAATCAAACTCCATTTGATTCATGTACAAAGTGGTTGGTTTGGTTAAATTACAGCTTCCTCAGTTATATGTGTTGAAGTAAATAACCAACATACTTCAAATTGGGTTAACCTGCTCCAACTAAAGTCAATAGTAGTTTATTTTGTACTGAGAAACATGTTATTCATTTGATGTCAAATAAATACACAATTTACAGATTTATACAAACTCGTTTTATGTTGCATGTTATGTTGGACAGTCTCCATTTGAAGTGAAACAACAGGTATCTCAAACTACAAAAAAGAAATTCATCAAATGTGGAAGATATACATGCAAAAAGCCCAAAACTTGATTTAAAATTAAAAAGAGAAACAAAAAAACCGACTTCCGACTTCATTGTTTCATTATACATCTTGGCTGGTAAAAGCAAAAACGATGTTCCTTAACCTCTAAACAGATTGTTTATATACTTTTTAAAAAATACAGTAAAAAAGTACTAGGGAAGGGGTTCACAAGGAGGATTTTTCTGCCGCAGTAGAATTCTAATATTTTAAACAACTTGTTTGGAATTTGAGAAAAACTAAAACAAACCCAATGATTTCCCAGAGTGACCAAAGTGGTCTGGCGATGACCAACTTCTATGAGTATCGAACATCACACACACACATGAAAGGGACTCGATGGCGCGCCTACTCGCTGTCGTCGTTACTCGACCCGGAGCTGTCCTTCTTGTCTCGGGTTCCCTCTCGTCCTCTGGTACTGCGGCTCCTCGCGGGGCTTCTGGCCGGCTCTTTGGCTTTAGAAGGGGACTCCCTGTGGGGGCTTTTCTTCTTGCTCTCCGGGCTCTTTCGGCCCTTGGTCTTGTCATCCTGGTCGCTGTCGGAGCTACTGCTGCGGTGCCGGCCCCTGGATCCCCGTCTCGGGGCCGGCCCGCTCTCCTTATCCCTTCTGCGCGTCTGGCGGTCGTTGCTCTTGCTCCGGGAGCGTCGGCCGCCCCTGTGAGAGTCTCTGGCCTTGACCCGGTCTGGGCTCCTGGTCCGCTCCTGGTTCCTGGGCGACCCTCGCCGTTTGTCCTCCCTGTAGCGCTGCTGGCGTCTCTCCTGGCTCCTCCTGCTGCTGCCCTCGCTGGGCCTCTCCCTGTCCCTTCTCTCGCCCTTGTCCCTTGAGGATGCCCGTTTAGCCCCTCGGTCCCTGCTCCTGCTGCGGGACTTGTGGCCTTCTTTACCGTGAGTCCTGTCCTTGCTTTGGGACTCGGCCCTCTCCTTGTCCCGCTTGTCCCCGTCTCGGCCTTTGGGGTCCTCCTGCGGCTTCTCGCCGTTCCTTCCTTTAAGGTCGTCTTTTTGCTTCTTCTCCGACTCGGCACGCTTGCTCCTCTCCTTGCTGTGATCGGATTCCGTTTCCTTGTCCTTCTCTTTGTTCACGGCTGCGTCTTTGCTCGGGGAGCGGCCGCG
Organism: Lota lota; assembly: GCA_026745465.1. Taxonomy (NCBI): domain Eukaryota; kingdom Metazoa; phylum Chordata; class Actinopteri; order Gadiformes; family Lotidae; genus Lota; species Lota lota. The sequence goes on along the minus strand of JACYXH010000090.1, from coordinate 1,209,401 downwards.
GCACTCGTCTGCTTTGGGCTTGTGGTCCCTCTCTCTCTCTTTGCTTTTGGACCGTCTCCTCTTGTCTCCGCTCTTGCGCAGCTCGTCTCCACTCTTGTCCCCGCCCTTGTCCCCACTCTTGTCCCCGCCCTTGTCCCCGCCCTTGTCCCCGCCCTTGTCCCCGCCCTTGTCCCCGCCCTTGTCCCCGCTCTTGCTACGGCTTCGCGAGCCGGCCCTTTTCCTGGCCTTGTGTCTGCTGTGTTTATCTTCGTCCTTCTTCTCCTTTTCCTTGCTCCTGGACCGGTGGGAGCGGCCGCGCTTTTCCTTTTCCGCCGGCTTGTCGTCGGAGTCCTTTTTCTCTCCCCTGGATGCTTTAGCGTTCTCCTCCTTCGCTGCCTCCTCCATGTCACCTCTGAGAAACCATGTTGTAGAGGTGGTCCATTTCAATCAAATGTATTCGCCTGAGCCACTTTACACAATGAGTAAGTAGATCACCTTTAATTGTCAAAATGCGTTGTGCTTGCGCATACATGGGTGACTAACCCAACCAAGTCATGTTGTAGCAAGCATTCCCGAATATAATATAGATTCACATGCTTAAGAAATGTATGTATATGTAATTTTACAGACTGTTTTGAGTCCAAGATGGCCGTTAAGAGTATAAAATGAATACGCCTTTGATGCGATTTTTTATTTATTTAGAAAAGCCTCTCTTACTTGTCTCCCTTAATCCATCGCTCTCCACTCGTCGCCCTCATCCTTTGCCGTTGCATTTCCTGGCGCCAGTGTGGCGGCGTTTCGCTACGCCGGAAACGATCTCGTGATCTTGAACGGGAGGGAGTGCGATAGCGCTGGTGGAGAAGGACATAGACAGCCAGGTTAAGGTCATCATCCAGACGAGCGGCTTAGTGTCTTACCAAAGACGTCTGGGTTATTTGCTGGAAACAAAATTGGGACATAAATGAAACTAACTAGCGTGCACTTACCCGTGGGCCTCTCCCTTTAATCTTCCTGCCGGACCGGGTCGTCACTAGTCCTCTGTGATATGCAGACTGGGCATTAAACGGCCTGCCCATGAAAAGGGGAATATTTAAACATTAAGACATGTGAAGATCATCAGCTCCAGATATAGTCTTGATTGCTGTCGTGTTTAAACCAACCGTTCCCTTGGCCTTTCCTCGCGCTGCCTGGTATTTTGTCCAGCCTCTTCGTTCTGGGCGGACTGAGGACTTTTGCGCATGAGGAATCTGTTCTGAGGGATCTCGGGGATTTCCTCGGGTCGGACCGAGGACAACTGCAGGTCTTGGTCTTTTTCGTCGGCACTTCCGGCCTCGGACCTAGACGCAGAACATTAGGGGTACGCATTTAAACCCTCGCCGCTTCCTCCGCACCAACAATGACAAACTACAGCCGTTTCACCAAGTACCTTTCTTTCTTCATCTTCTTTTGCTTCTTCTTCTGTTTTTTCACCTTCTTCTTCCGCCTTTTAGACTCTTTTTCGGAGTCCTCCGACTCGGAGGACGGCTCTGAGGAGCTTTCTGAGGAGCTGGAGCTGCCGCTGGCTCCAGACGAGGCCTTCTCCTTCTTCTTCTTCTTCTTATCGTCTGGCTTCACTGAAGAGGGAAAACGTCGAGAGCATTGCTTTAGGACAAGAAACGTCACGAAAGGCAGAAGCACATACTCTTTTAAAAACGGGCGTGAGTTGTGGTTTCCGAAGTGCGTTCCGACCTCTTGTCTTCGGGATGAGCTCTCCGCAGTTCAGAACCCTGACCTCAGAATAGGGTTTACTGTTGGCGTCGGTCTTCTGCCTCTCCATGGTTTGAATGACCTCTTGGCCAGAAATCACTTGTCCGAAAACCACGTGGACGCTGTAACGGCAACGTTGTTTTCAGTAAACAGTGACAAACTAATTTCATTTGCAATGAATAAAAACAAATATGAAGCACTTACCCGTCCAGATGCGGTGAGGGTTTGGTTGTTCTGAAGATTTAACACAACAAATATTATTTTTATATGTCAATTAAGATGCTTGAATAATGAGATTGTCATGTATTGTAGAGTTGGTTATCATGTCAATATTTCTTTGCGCAAAAGCATCCATATCGATAATTATATACCACAACAACCATCAAAATATCATTATATTGCAGCGTTGCACAGCCCAGATCGATTTTCCAACGATGCAAAAGCAAGTCAAACCAAATAGATTTCATGCTTACATAAAGAACTGAGAGCCGTTGGTGTCCTTGCCCCTGTTTGCCATGGATAACAGGTATTCCTTATTGTGTTTCATTGTAAAGCTCTCATCTAAAAACAGGAAATAAAAATAAAAACCACCATTAGCGGATGAATGATGATTTTACAATGAATAATAGTTTAGCTGAAAAGTTTGGCGTCTTTACCTTCAAAAAAGCCACCATAGATGGATTCACCCCCTCTTCCATTCCCTGTTATAAAATATGGATATGATGAGAACATCAAGGAAAGCAACGGTTAAAGATAAAGATAAAATAAGGGAGAATTCATGCAAATTGCACATTCAAAATCACAAATCTGACTATACATTCAATTGTAATTCGTTTTTTTACTTGCATTTCAAACCCCCAGCCAGATTTCACACCTTATACCACCCACAGAAGTATACACACATAATCGTGATGATCATACCTTCGCTGAAGTCCCCCCCCTGGATCATGAAGTCCTTCACGATTCTGTGGAACTGGCATCCTTTGTAATGAAGAGGTTTCTGGGTTCCTTTGCCAATGCCTTTCTCGCCTAGTAGAAACACAAGAATGGCAGAAATTCCATATGATGCACATCGCTCAAAAAGACATGACAGCCTGGTAAAATGTGTATGTTTATCATGTAGTACCTGTACAGAGACATCTGAAGTTTTCACATGTCTTGGGGCAAACCTCTGAGAACAACTCCACCACAATTCGACCAACTGTGTAAAAAGTGTATCGTTAGATAGTATATAAATAATGGCCTTTAAATAGTAAAGTAACCAGATATTTGAGAGGAGGTCTCACCATTAACGTTGCTGATTCCAACGTCGAAGAAGCACCGAGGACGCACCTTAATGCCCATGATTACTGACCAAAACCTGCCTGGAACATAATCAACAGATGTGATCAGGTGGTTATGTGGCGCCAGACCCATCCATACATAAGAGTTCAAAAAGTAACCAAAACAATACATGTGATCAGAATCACAGTTGCTTTTATTAAGTGATCAGGTGGTTATGTGGCGCAAGTCCCATCCATCCATAGAGTTCATAAAGTTACATAATCAATAGATGTGATCCGGTGGTTAAATGGCGCTAGACCCATCCATAACGTGACATAAGAGTTCATAAAGTAACCATAACAACACGGAGAGGCCCCACTCAGCCAAGTCCATTACAGGATATGGACTTGATTCGCTTCGTCTTTGACCAAGAAAGTTAAGGTGTAATCTGTTGTGTTCGTCGCTAAGCATAATGAACCAACGAATGAATGAATGAATGAATGACCCCGTTTGAATTAGCGTGAACGCAGCGATTTCGAAAGTAAACGATCCCCAGGCAGGTACAATTGCAAAATGTTTATAAATGGCCTATACACCAATATAACTACATCATATATGTCATAAAGCACCAGTCAGTCTCCTATGCAGCGGATAGGCACCGTTAGGAGGTTCGGTCTCTTCTGGGCCTAACTTAACGTTAATGTGCACATGAGCACTGAGCCAGAGAGTACAAATACACTGGGTTCTCCGACGTGCTAAACACACATCTTAACGGACAGGCATTGACATCGATCTAATGATCATATTACCTTAGTTGGTGGACCAAGGATGTTGTTCCTAAGAATAATCGATCATCTAATAACGAAATTTAAGTTCCATTCAGTGTCACACAGTGTTTTCTAAAGATGGCGCGAGGAGAACGTCAATGTACTTCGAGAGCCGTACACGAGGGGCGCTTAATATGTGTCAGCTGACCGCCCGGTGCTAGGCAGACCCGCGTTCCCAGGCTTCCAGGTTAACAGTTTTGGGAAGATAAAATACGTAGTGTTGGTCCACAAACGTGCATGTCGGCTCAATGATACAGCAACTGTGTCTTATTGAAAAAAAAAATATATATATATTATTTTCTTTAATGTACGGTGTGATAACATTTCAGACAATGAAGTGTGTTTTGGTGGCATGGATAATGCCCTTTATCTGCTACCTACGAATGATTGTTTTCATGTGCCCAATATGTACAACACTACATTTATATTTCTAGCCTTGTACTAAAGCCTAATTGTATATATATTTTTTTATTTATTATTATTTTATTTTTTTATCCACTGAGTCTCGCCCTTCAGTTGGGCTCCCGGACTGTACGGGCGAACAAAACACAGGGCATACACTTTGAACTTGCTGCGTCATAACACTGGCTAGGGAAGTAAAATCGAATAGCACACATGCTAAATAATAAACTATGCGAACACTCACTGTAAGTATACTCTATGTATACAATTCAATAGTATCCTGTCGTCCGTTCAGAGATTAATCAAATTCCACGTTTACTGAAATATGCGTTGTGTGTTGATCGTTTTGTGGACGTTGTTCTACCTTCCATGTGAACATCATGACTTCATACTGGGTTGAACAGCATGACATAATACAGAGTCAGACTACTGGTCCATTCCACAGTAAAGTCACTTTCCATTACCATTCGCTGATGTGATATTTTGTATTTTTTTTTAAATCTTGTTTTCTTGTTTTCTTAGTGAATATCTGATTATCATTAATGCAAGTATAATTAAATATACCTTCCTATATAATAATTATAATTTTAAATAGCTAAATCTAGTCCTTCCTTCTGTCCTTCCTCCCTTTCTTCATTTCCTTCCCTAGATGGCAGCTAGATGACAGCAGTCGTCAAGAAACACCTGCCCTGTACCTTACTGACCTCATGTGGATGTCAAGGTCTTTTTCATATAGCTTACCTGGATTTGACCTCAGTCTCATAATGGAGACTATTCTTTGCACTTAAAGTGAGCCAAGACGTGGGGCCATGTTTCGCTTGCGCCTAGCCAGCACCTGTGTGCGCAGGTCTCTGTATGCTGGGCCAGGAAACCGGGACCTGGTTCTGGATCAGCTGCAGGGTTGTTCCAGCGAAGAGCAAGTGTTTGAGGTTGTGGGTAAGAACAAGGCAAAGCTCGCCGTGAACCATGTGGGTTGTGCGGTGGGGATGCTGTGGCAGTTCCAGAGAGAGAAACCACAATTATTAAGGACGGTTGGGGCGGTCAAGAGCCACCCTCAGTTCCTGACCCTCAGAGTTTTGGCAGAAAACAAAATCTCCCTCATGGATGACTGCTTGTTGGTGGATATGCTGTATGATGTTCTCAGGTACAGTGAAACAAGGTTATAGACTCACGTTGAAGCCAGATATTTCGCCCCAAATAACAACGTTTGTTTCATCTTGCTTTCAGACTCAATGTGGAACCTCATGACTCGCTAGTTCAACAGCTGGTTTCTGAAGCCTCTGTAAGACTAGATAGGTATTATTATTATCATTATTATAATTATTACCGCACATCTGATCTCCTTGAATCCTATGGCTTGAGTTTAAAGGAATCACTAGCAGCACATGTTTTTGTTATGTCTTGCAGTTTCCCATTGTCTTCCCTCTCCAAGTTTGCCATTTGTCTGAACGATCAACAACTGCAACTGAGTCCACTGATGGGACGTATCACTGACATTCTGGCCCGAAAGCTCTCGACTATCAATGATGCCCGGTGTGTACCGTTTACTACCATTTACCATTTAGCCATTTAGCAGACACGTTTATCCAAAGCAACTTGCAGTGAATGGAGGGACATGTCATTAAGGAGCAGGTAAGGGTTTGTTTACAGGTAGGCTCTGGGCCGTGAGGATCCAACCCAGTACCTTTTGAAACACCCTAACCACTAGACTATCCTGCCCCGGGATAGGTGCAGGAAACACCCTAACCACTAGACTAGCCTGCCCCGGGATAGGTGCAGGAAACACCCTAACCACTAGACTAGCCTGCCCCGGGATAGGTGCAGGAAACACCCTAACCACTAGACTAGCCTGCCCCGGGATAGGTGCAGGAAACACCCTAACCACTAGACTAGCCTGCCCCGGGATAGGTGCAGGAAACACCCTAACCACTAGACTAGCCTGCCCCGGGATAGGTGCAGGAAACACCCTAACCACTAGACTAGCCTGCCCCGGGATAGGTGCAGGAAACACCCTAACCACTAGACTAGCCTGCCCCGGGATAGTAATACTAGGATGGTCCGCTCACATGTTGTCATCATTTCTAACTCCATGTTATTTTCTAACTGTAAATGTCTGTCTCCGTGTCCCTTCTAGAATACTGACCACCCTGATGATCAGCGTGTCTCCCATGGTGTCCCCTCGCCTGAGGGACCGGCTCCTCGACAGGGCGGACCACCTGCTGGACTCCATGGACCCCGTGAAGTACAACAACCCCCGCAGGGTGGTGCAGTTCCTGCGCAACATCCGCTTCGGCCGCCGCGCCCTTCTGGAGAAGTGCAACAGGATCCTGCTGCAGAGCGTTCCCCGGATGGACGCCGAGAACCTCAGCATCATCATGGGCCTCTACCAGTCCCTGCAGTTCAACAACTGCGACTTCCGCCTCGCCGCCAAGCAGCAGCTGACGGAGCTGATCGACTCCAGCACCGACCCTGCATCCTTCACCAAGCTCTTCGTGGCGCTGTGTCCCATGGCCAGCCCGGAGATCAGAGAATGGTTGGTTTGAAACCTTTGTGTTCTTTTATAGTCACGGCCAGGGGAGTGGCTATTCCACACCACAACAGAGCTCTTATGTGTCATCGGAGGGGGAATAAATGAAATGCATTCGTGCGTCTAAAACAATGTAGAAAGAGTGTTTGTTCAGTGTAAATATGAATTGGGGAAAAAAATGGTATACACATCTAGGAGATAACCTTTCTGGCTCACTTGGATTCCAATCTTGTATTCTGCATATTTTCTGTTTCCTTGTAGGTTGGAGAACACTGCACTCCTATTGGCCGACGAGTTCAATCCACAGCAGGCCTTGATACTCGCTGAGGGGCTTGAAGAGATTCAGTGTAGGAACCTTAACTTGATCAACAAGTAGGTTCCACTCTGTCCCTCCCTCTCCTTTTTTTATAGAGAACCCGATGGCCTGTAACCATTACAACATAACCACAGCTAAAAAGTGAAACAGATGTTGTTGTTTTTTCAGGATTGCATCAATAATCCAAAAGAACCTTTATGTCTACAAATCCATGGAGGTGGCGAGGATCACCCAGGCCCTCTTTCTGCTGCACTACCAGAACCCTGAATTGTTCAGCAAGTTACGGAGCGTCCTCATCAGGTGGGTGCTCATCGACCGTCTGGTCGGGCTCTGCATCGTGGCTGATTCAGCCCGGGTGCTAACGGCTCCCTCCCTCTCTCTCTCTCTCTCCGCCCAGCTTCCTGCAGGACAGCCTGTACCCCTCTGAGGTCACCATGCTGACGCGCGTGCTGGCCATGCTGCCGTGCCCGCGGCTGGAGGCGGGCGTGGTGGCGCGGCTGGACGCCGTGCTCCCCCAGTGCAACCTGAGCGACCTCAACACCCTGGCGCAGTCCGTCGGCAAGTGCGTGCGCAACGACGCCTCCTACAGGCACAGCTCGCCCAGCCAGTACGTGCGCCTGCTGCAGGCCCTGAGCCGCTGCGGCCACGAGCGGCTGGAGACGGCCGACCGCCTGGACCTGCTGCTGGACGAGCTGCGCTACGCCTCCGGGGAGTGGTTCGAGGAGATGCTGCTGGAGCACACCATGGTCACGCTGCAGAGGATGACGGACCAGATCAGCTGGACCAACGTGCCCGACCTGGCCCACCTGCTCACCAAGACCAACCACCTCTGTGCGCCCCTGCTGGACCGCATTGCCAGCGTGACCCTAAAAGACATCGACAAGGTGTGTGTGTGTGTGTGTGTGTGTGTGTGTGTGTGTGTGTGTGTGTGTGTGTGTGTGTGTGTGTGTGTGTGTGTGTGTGTGTGTGTGTGTGTGTGTGTGTGTGTGTGTGTGTGTGTGTGTGTGTGTGTGTGTGTGTGTGTGTGTGTGTGATGAGTCATATTTGATGTTTTCTCATATCTTCCAGATCCATCCTTCAGCCACCTACGCAACACTGCTTCCCTTCGCCGTACTCAATTATGATTCTCCGACCGCAGATGAGCTGTTTGATGTTTGCGTTCAGCACTTAAAACCTCATATCGGTACGTTTTATGTGACCCTCTTGTTTCCATATGTAATATGTAATCACAGGTGTGCGTGTTTCAACGTTCACTCTCTTTATTTCCAGGTTCTTTCGACCCCCACATGCTGGTGCTCCTGGCCTACGCCTTGGTAGTGGCCGACTGTTTTCCTGAAGAAGTGTTTCGAGAAATCTTCAAAGTAGACTTTCTTGCCAAACTCGATGCGCACTTAGAAAGTACGTGCCGGCGGTTTTCTCTGAACACGATGATTTAAGTATCGTTACGTTTTAATTGGTGTGGCAATAACGCAACCGCTCCTTATCCTCACAACAGCTATGCCCGATGCGCTCAACATGCGCGTTCGACTGCGGCTTATGGAGGTGAATCGCGCGGTGTGTCTGGAGTGTCCCGAGTTTCAGGTTCCCTGGTTCCACGCGCGCTACTGCCAGCAGTTACAGAAGAAAGGTCCGGTTCTCTTCCCAGATTTCAGGGATTCTAGGAGTCGCGTTTATACCTAGCGATATACAGGGATTTCAGATGCATGTCATTGAGGAGCAGGTGGTGATTAGCACCCTCACCGGCACCTGCCTGTCTAAAGCGGTGAGGTTCACTCATGTCTCTCACATTGAACCCAGTCCAAATGGTAGCCGATCTGCTGTGTTCTCCAGGGAGTTTCTCCAGCAGTCCGGTCCAAAAGCAAATACACAAGATTCTGGCAGAGGTCCTCGGCGGCGTGGACCGGGCCAGGGTATCCGTGCTCACACCCTATTTCTACACAGTAGGTAAGTGTCGGACTCTGAAATAACACTCAACTCTATTTATGTTGTGTTCTCCAGTCCGAAGCCCCAGGGTACATGGCAGTATTCATTGTTATTACTTCCTTTGTTATTGTGATCTTGTATTGATGCTGCTATGTGACTGTTGAGGATCCAAGCCTAAGAATTGTACTCTTGCGTACTTGTACGTTAAGATGTAGTAATAAAAGCAACTCTGATTCTGAGTATCTGTATCTGTATTCCGCACTGAAACGGACGCTCTCTCTTCGGGCGGTTTTTCCCCTGCGTTAGACTTTGAGTGTGTGTTGGACAGACACCACCGGCCTGTGGCCTACAGCGAGCCAAACACTCTGCAGATCACGGACGGCGGGAAGGTTCAGTGGAAGACAGAGCCGACGGAAACGCTCACCAACGAGCTGCCACCTGGAGCGCAGCGGTAACCAATAGGACTCGAGGGCTTTGGTCACATGTGCATTCAATAACCGGGCTGGTCGCTAGTCTAACTTGCTTCTGGACCCTTCCTGTTTTTAGTGTCGCTGTGGACTTCTTGGATTCAAAGTGCTTCTGTAAGAACTCTCGCCACATGAAGGGGGAGGTGGGGATGAGGAAGAGGCACCTGGAGATTATGGGATACCGTGTTGTTCAGGTGAGGGATGCACCTCCAAGGTGACTGTCTGTGTGACGATGGAAAAGGATGTTGCTGAAGTAAACCATTAATAGTAACTTGCAGACTTGATGTTGTTCTGTAATTGTTGCATTTGTTTGGGCAGATCCCCCATTTTGAGTGGAATTCAATGGAGCTGTCCACGCAGGACGCCTGGAAGGGATACCTTAAGAAGAAAATATTCACAGAGTTGTCTTCTTCTTAAATCAATGTTACTATTAACACAAAACCCTCAACTCGATGGGATGGTATTGAACAATCAAGTTCAGTTTTTTTTTAAGTGTTTCTTATTTGCTCCAAAGAATGTGTATTTGACTTAGAGTGGACTATTTAATGTTAAATCAAAGTGTACAAATGTTTTTTTTTATAATAAAAGATATATTTGTATAACATTTGTTTATTTGAATGTGCATATGCTTACCCCGTTGCTACAATCAACAATACGCCTAACACACATGCTGTTTTGTATGTGACTTTGAGGAAATATGGTGGGAGTATGACATAGTTTCACAGTTCCTAGTTTTATTCTCATTATGTTATATTTTGTTTTACTAGCTGTGCCTAAATACAGGAAAGAAACATACCTGAATAACTTAAAATCAAAGTATGTTTATAAAAAAAAAAAGCTAATTGAATAAGGCTAACTGAATAATTCAGTGTATTCAACAGCGCTAAAATATCCACATGGAACTAGCAGTCAAATGAAAAACAGCATTACAGTCCTGTACCCCCGTCCTGGCCTCGCAGCAGGGCTCACAGCTTGGGCATCCTCGCCGCGTTGAGCCGCATGGCCACACAGCTGGCCCCGGCCGCGTACCGCATGTCTTTGATCATCCCGATCCACTCCTCCTTGTCCTCTTCATACCTTCAGCAAGAAGCAGCCTCATGTTAACACGTGCAACGGACCACGCCCGGTCTCACAAACTCTCTCTCTTTCCACAAGACTACCGCCTTGATCCGATGCAAACGCACGTTTCCAGGTTACGCTTACTTCACAGACGGTACGAGGATAACAAAAAGGTAGCAAGGGAACACGTACTGCCAGATATCTGTGATTTCACTGGGGGCACATTCCTTGTTCTCCAGCTCCACCAAGGCGAAGCCCCCCACGGCGTAGAGCTGCCCCCCACAGCTGACCAGGTTAACGGAGCTCCTCTCCTGGGGGAAGTCTGTGAAGGGCGTCCACCTGGGACCCCGTCAGACAACCTTGTTAGCGGACATTCTTAGGAAGCATACTAAAGAAAATATATTAATTGACTCTAAACAAAGTATATCATAGCATGATATTTTCAACCATGGTGATGCTGAAATGATGATGACTGATTTGATTTTAATATTTCAATTGGTGATAAAATGGGTAGAGGCTAGGATAGAGGAGTTACTACATTGAACACAAAACTAAACCGAATGTGAACATTGATTTTAAAGAATCATAACGTTTGATTAAGGACTAATAACTTGTTTACCGTGGGTTACTCATAAGAAGAACAGTACCACATTATTGTGGTACCACAAGAACCACAGTATTTATATTTCCTTTAATGCACCTGCCCGGCAATATGGTTCAAAAGTACACAATACTCCTAGTAAGTAATATTAAGGATTACAAGCAGATTATTATCATGACTGCAACATAAGTGTACGTACTTATTCATGCCGAAGTCGTAGGCCTCACACGAGGCGGTGAGACCGTCTTCGTTCACTCCTCCCGCCACAATGATCCTGCCGTTGTGGACGACCGCTCCGAACATGGAGCGGGCGGTCTGCATGGAAGCCACGTCCTTCCACTCAGACTTCTTGTGGTTGTACGCAAACATCTTACTCAGGGCTTTGCTTCACCGACGAGATGACAGAGAAGTGAATGTTACCACTGGGATGTGAACGTATATTTAACACATGGATGGATAGGTATCTAGTACGTGTAAGCGCATATCTCGTACTTTTCATCGGTCTTTCCTCCGATACAGTACACCAGTCCGTTCTCAGAGACCACGCTATGGCCGTGGATCTTCAGTGGTAACTTTTTGGTTTCGCTCCACTTCATTTTGCTGAGGGGACAGAAACATATACATACATCATATATATCATCACTCCAAATATTGAGCAAATATTTAAATAGTTGATATAATATTAAGGATACTCTCTCAGACTTCTATTCAGAATTTGACATAATATTCAGTATACTCTCAGTATCATAATATTCATTATACACACTCTATGTCATAATATTTGCCATAATATTCAGTATACTCTCAGAGAATTTTAATATTCAGTAAACGCAGTCGATGTCATAATATTTGACATATATTCAGTATACTCTCTGTGTCATAATATCCAGTATACTTTCTTAGTGTCATAATATTCGGTATACTCTCTGTGTCATAATATTCAGTGTACTCTCTCAGTATCATAATATTTAGTATACACACTCTGTGTCATAATATTTGAAGTAACATTCAGTATACTCTCTGTCATAATAGTTGGTATACTCACTCAGTGTCATATTTAGTATACACACTCTGTGTCATAATATTTGAAGTAACATTCAGTATACTCTCTGTGTCATAATAGTTGGTATACTCACTCAGTGTCGTAGCACATAACAGTATCGTGAGACTCATCCGACTGCAGGTCCTTTCCTGCTACAGCAAAGATGAGGTTCTCAAACTCTCCCATAGAGAACAGGCATCTGGGGGAGGGCATGGGAGGCAGAGCTGTCCACTGTCCCCCAAGACTGTCCAACTGCAACAGATTACAGATATTTGAGTACAGTAAAATATAATAATAATAATAATAATAATAATAATAATATTATATATCACAAGTTGGTAGAGATAGATTCAGGTATATATTTATGTATTGACTATATTATTGACTATTACTGTATTAACGTTATTCATATTATTATAATATCAAACTTACAATGAACGTATATATCCTTTATATATAATTTATATATAACGTAATTTACATGAACATAATCAATACTAATACATCATATTAATAATTAATATGAAAACACAATATCAGTGCAAAACAATAGCAACCGATTGCGGTCACCTGGTAGAAGTAACACTGCAGGGGGGCGTCTTTGTCCTCCTCGTCCACGAACAGCCCCCCCAGCACGTACAGGTTGTTCTTCTTGGTCTTCAGGCACTCGTGGTTACGGGGGATCTGCTCGGCCACCGCCGCCAGGAAACACTCGTTCTCCACGCCGTCGTACGCCACGGCCACCGCGTCGTTGATCATCAGCAGCAGGTCTTTGGCGTACATGCCCACGCGCCGCTGGTCGTTGAGAAACCCGGGCAGCGTGCCGTCCTCTCCCCCCTCTCCCCCCTCCACCCCCTCCCCCGCCGCCTTCTTCAGTTCGGGGAGTTTCCCGCCGAAGGCGTCCTCGATGACCTCCATCTTTTTGAGGAGCTCGGCGTCTGCCTCGATGATGTCATCTGTCGCCACCTTCTCCCGGAAGTACTTCTCCGGCAGCAGGCGGAAGCGCACGCAGTCGAAGGCCTCGCCCAGCGCCTTCGCGCGGTTCTCCTTGTCCTTTCGGACCCACCGCATCAGGGCCTCGAACACCGCCTCCTCCGTCTCCACGTTCAGGGCGTCCGCTCCGATGATGGCCAGCAGCTCGTGCAGACCGAGCTCCAGGAAGTCCTCGTGCTTCGCCAGCGTTTCGAAGTGCGCGGCCACGCATTCTCGAGCGGCCAACGCCAGACGGGGAGAGTTGAGCAGCAGGCCCAGTCTGAACACCGCCAGACAGTTCTTCTGATTCAGCCTCTTCTGGAGGTAGTTCACGCACACGGTGAAGACCGAGGGGATCTGGAGGCGGTTCGAGACGGCCAGGATGTCCTGAACGTTCTCGTCGTTGATGTCTATGTCGGCCGAGTACATGTAGTTCACGATCATCTCCACGGTGGTGGCGTCCAGGTCCTCCAGAACCACCTCCTTCTCTGTGTGTTCCTCCCCATCACCCTCCTCTGAGAAGAAGAGCTCCCGGAAGTAGGGGCTGCAGGCGGCCAGGATGAGCCTGTGGCAGGGGAAGCTCCGGTCCCCTACCTTCAGAGCACAGTCGATGAACTTGTTCTCGTTCAGGAGCTCCTTCAGGCCGTCCTGGAGAAGGGTGCTCTGGAACATCCGGAGATCCTCTCGCAGGCCTTGGGGATCCATGTCCGAAGTAAGAGCAGTAGGATAAAGGGGAAGCAGTAGGGGCCACACTGTCCTGGCTGGTGAAGAGACAGAGAACTATAGGCAGCCACATTTAAAGCCCCCTTCAGTTTGACTGAGCCCCTCTAAAAATAGTCACCGGCCAATCTGGGAAGAATTCAGTTTGGCCTGTGAGCGTCACACAGCTGTCATTAACCACAAACAACAAGAGACTCAACTAGTCGCCCTAGTGATAAGGAACAACAATGTTACATGACAGCATAAAAATAACCTTCAGCAACCTATTTATTCATCGGTTGCACTTCACAGTTTACGTTTGATATTTGACCACGCTGTATTCTGTGAACGGGAATATGGACCGGTCCAATTGATGAGTCACTGACACAACTGAATACTATCTCAGGCATGGGTGATGGATGGAGTCATTTGTCTCAGTACAGCCGAGTCACACACTACATGACTTATATTAAAGCGTGAGTAAATCCATTGAGAAGGTGCCTCAGTTGTAGACAGTGAACAGCTGACAGCCTTGCAGATCACCACCTGTCCTCTGCTTTTATTTGTAAAATACTTGAGCTCCTGTAGTTTTGTATTTAGCCCGTGAAAACGTGACGGATATTCAATCAGTCGTGAAGGTGTATTGACTCTATGGGTGTAGAGTTTCATTTGGTATCTATATTAAGAAATGTCGCTTTCGTATTTCATATTGGCTCTTGGATTGGCTACTGCCCATGTGTTTTATAATAATATAATTCATAATCGTTTTTATTCATAATCAAGTGTTTTTATCAGTGACATAACAGTCCAGCTGCAAATAGATTGATAGATTAATCGATTTAATGTTGAAATGCATGATTTGCATGGTAACAAAACACAAATTTCTATGTTTCCTTCGGCAATTCATTTAATTTGTTTAAATATGAAACCCTAATAAACACAACCACCAGATTAATTAATTGAACCCTTACAGTCCTACAATATAAAACTAGCAGCGTCACAATCTGTACAAATTGTATTTTCCCCTAAAAAAGTTTATACAGCATCATACACCTAAAGTCCTTATACACATACTTACAGAAGATACATATTTAAGTGATATTGTTCAAAACTCATTCAACTTCCCATAACTTCCCACAGTCCTTGGAGCGTGAAGCCCTCCTTCAGCTTCTCAATGGCCAGACCCAGCTCCTCAGAGAACACGGGCTCCCGGTCTAGTTGCTTTAGAACGACAAGGTAATAAACACACGACAGGTTAGAGTACGGCCCTTAGGGAAGGCCCATACACACAATGCTAATACGCTCTTTTTAGTGGATGCCATAATGTGAGAACAAATGCTGGACTTTTACCTTGTTTCCATCAGCAAAGTAGGCCTACAAAAAGCAGAGAAACATAAATCATACACATCGCTTAGGACCATGAATATCATTGATTGGTGGTATGCTACTGTGTAATGCAGTATGCACTAGGGAATCATCCATACATAACAGACGTTAAGTGGACAGAACTCATAAGTGACTGCCCATACATGGCAGTGGAGCCATACTTGCAGCATTCCCACTAGCAACAACAAGAAGCTAGTAGGAATCATCGACATAGAATGGTCGTTAGCATTCTTGCAATACATACATAGTGAGTGTGTGTGTGTGTGTGTGTGTGTGTGTGTGTGTGTGTGTGTGTGTGTGTGTGTGTGTGTGTGTGTGTGTGTGTGTGTGTGTGTGTGTGTGTGTGTGTGTGTGTGTGTGTGTGTGTGTGTGTGTGTGTGTGTGGAGGGGAGGGGAATGACATCATATCCTACAAATGTATTGTGGAAATGTGGGCGGAGCCACAACAATATCCCCACCAGGCCCACGAGCCACCTGGTGTTTGTGAGAGCGTTGCGAACGCCAGGCCTGCACTCTCCAAGGAGGGATGAGATGTGGGGATAGATGTGGCAATAGATTCCCACTCACGGTGAAGGCGTCCGTCTGCTCGTCAGGCTCTATTTCCACGTCATCTGGGAACTGATCCACGGTCAGCTCCTCCAGAGGCTGGGGCTGGAGGCCATGTTGGGGAGGGAACAGGACAACACTATCATTATCAGAGAGACAGACAGACAGACAGACAGACAGACAGACAGAGAGAGAGAGAGAGAGACGCCAGGCCACACACACTACACTGACACCCAACACTGTATTAGGATGATGCTGCATGTATTAGTGTTGGCCCACCTTCTCTTCCATTTCGTAGTCCACTCCAAAGATAGGGTTGGCAGAATACACCTTATGCAGGGAGTTTATCTCCTTCACTGCATCCTGAAGCTTATCCATCGGGTCGATCTTGAAACCAAGCACATATCCACCGGTCTGGGATGAAGGAGACGTGGTTATTTAGATATGATCACATGGTGATGCCGTAGGAAGGAGAATGAATAAATGATGTACATGGAGATATTTACCTGCTGGGAGCTTTCAATCACCAGCGCCAAGCCAAACTTTGAGTCTCTTATTCTGATGGATCGCTTTGGGGGAGAGAACATTAAAGAATCAATAAACGATCAATCCATGTTTTTTAAGGAGAAATGTGTTCCTCTACTATAAAGAGTTGATGATCATTGTGATGCTATAATGATAATAAAGACAACATGAATGGTAATAACCATAATCTAAACTTGTCAACGTCAGGCGTACGTACGATCTGCAGATAGGGAATGCTGACATTGAAGCTCTCGTTCATGTTGGCGTGCCAAACGATCCGTACGTTTGTAATGAAGAACGTGCCGAGATTACCCTGAAAAACAAGACAAAACTCACTCAGTAAAACTGAAGGATCAACTGAACCTCATCCCATGAGAGACATCACGACCCCCCCCCCCCCCCCCCATGGCTCAGAGTAGACAGTTTCCCCTCAGATGTTATGGATGAGTAACGTACCTGGTCGCTGGATAAATTCCAAACTCCGTTAATTTTGTCGTACACTTGCTCCAGAGGAAGGAGTCGGAGCTGCTTGTTCTGAATGAGTGCTCCTCGCAGCTTCAGGTCCCGGTACATTTTGGACGTCTCATAGGCCCTGCACAAGATATATGTGCGTACTACATCTATGTGTACACACTAAATGATGTACGCAACCAACATCGGATAAAGAAGGACACGCTGGAAGTCCGAATGTTATGGATGATCATTGTTGTACCTGTGCACGGCGATGACCGAGGTGAATAGTCTTGGACTCCCAGGAACCACATTAGTGAAGATAAACTCAAATCTGGTGTTGTTGGACTTTGTCAGGATGTAGAGAGCTTCCGTTTGACCTCGCAGTTTCTAGAGAAAC
Source organism: Lota lota (assembly GCA_026745465.1). Taxonomy (NCBI): domain Eukaryota; kingdom Metazoa; phylum Chordata; class Actinopteri; order Gadiformes; family Lotidae; genus Lota; species Lota lota. Next base: position 1,192,271 of record JACYXH010000090.1, on the reverse strand, counting down.
ACAGTTGAAGAGCATGTTTTGAAACGTTACCCATATTCATAGATTTGGTTCAGATTGTAAGATCCCAGTCCAACTCATGGGGTTTATTGCTCATTTACAGTTTCCAATTTGCCTCGGTTTGTGATATTAGTCGTGTAACCAACGTTACATCAATCATTAAATAGAGACAAAACAAGGATCTACTAACAACATGGGTTCACTTACAGAGTTAGCCGTCCGTGTGGTGATGTTAATGATGGAGTTGTAACCCACAGCTATGAAAAGAAACAAAATGACAAGCGCTTGGATTTACAGGTTTATATATTTAACGGATGTATTCATGCAGCTGCTATAAACGTTACTCACACAAATTAACTCTTGGCAGAGCCAACGAATGCCAAATAATCCGCAGGTTTGTGACCAGCAGTCGTCCTGCAGAGTAAATGGACATAACAAGAACCAGACTTGAACATAAAAGGTTGGATGCTTTCAGATACTTGTTATTTGGGGTCTTGTCTTTACCTCTATCGCCGTTGTTTCCCTTGGTGTCCTCTATGGAGTCCAGACAGTCTATCAGCACCTCTCCTGGACGGGTTTTCATCTGCCTGCAAGTCAAATGCATTCTTCTTTTTTTGCAGAATGAAATAGAAATGCCATTTAGCCAGCTAGAGACTTTTATTTTATTATTGCACGCTAAAGAATTGGTCAAACGTCGTAATGTATCTTACTGTGCAGTTATGTCGAATCTGACGTCTCTGTCCTCCCAAAGTGCATCTAAAACCGCCGCCATGATTCCGTGGATGAAGTAGTTTTCTTGGATTACTGGCAGCCGTCTGGATAATCTGCTGCCGCTGCGCCCGTCGCCCTGGCAACACACGGCAAGCAGGAAGGACACATTTATCCGAGCGCCACCCACTGATCGGAAGTAAAAATGGACTCAAGTCTCACGACGAAATGCCTGGTATGGGATGCTCCAAATTAGCGTTATTGGTGAGACTGAGGGCGGGACTTTCCGGGACTTTCAATCGGTTTCAGTAAAATGTTTTGAATGATGTCAAATTGTTCGTTAAAAAAGTCCCATTTTTTCCCCTTGTCTTTTTTGTTGTTATTATTTGTCATGGGATTTTCTTCTCGCTCCAGGGAATGTTAACTGGCGTACATAGCTCATTGGAAGTAATGAGCCGGAAATCGCGTTGAAGTAGACAGGATAACGCTACAATTCAGGATAGTCTCTAAGCACAGAGTTGATGGGTAAGTGAGTGTTTCGTCGATTGTATTCATGAATATTAATTAATGAAATAAATACTATTGGATACATACAATTGGGTCAAAAAGGAAATAAACGAGGAGTCAAAATTGTACAAATATTTGTTTTATTTTTATTATCAACTTTCCCTTTTCACAACAGCATAAATTCAATGAGATAATGATTGGACAAAAAAATTTATTCCGAGATTTTGGACACAAACAAACACATTTACATTCAATATATATATATATTTTGCAGGTAAAACATTCTTCCAACTTTCATCGTCGACAATCAAAGCGAATGCAATCATATGCCCTAATTCTTTCAAAGGGGGAAATAACGCTATACAAATACAAAAATATTCAGAGCATGTGTTACATTTGTTTCAACAACGCATATCAAACCAAGACTGTCTTAGAAAAATAAATTCAGTCTATGAAGCAAGTGGCTCATTGATGAAGTCAATTTATTTGCGGCAATATACAAATTGCACTCCATAGTAAAAACTAACATCATGTAGGCCTACTGATAAACTGGTGAACCATATTTAACTTAGATGTGGTTAACCCAATATTTTGTTGTGTATCAAAATTTGTCTGAACTGACACCAGTAACATCTCCAAACAGATCGTCTGAGACACACTGTAAGCAGACATTTAAATGAAAAGTCAACTTCATTCTGATTGGTTCTTGAAGGACCTCGGGTTGGGAGCGACCAACACGGTGCTTCTTAGCTTATCCAACTGAGGAAAAAAAATAAAGAAGTAGAGATTAATAAGACAAAAGTTTAATTGCGGCGTAGGCTGTGATGGTGACGAACATCAGAGACATGTACCTGTCCAGGAGACCACACAGGCCTTCTTGCATCGCTCCTCTGTCTCGTAGCGGTTCTCATTGCCTCCGCAGCCTCCGAACCAGAACTGTGCACAGGAGTTGGCCTGCATGTCGTAGTACCAAAGGATGGTGTAATCCCTGCAGGTGCCCTGGCTCAAGGGCAGACTGCAGCGGGCATTGATGGAGGTAGACACTGACAAAACCAACACAACGATGTCATGTGTGAGATGAGGCATCATCACATATTAGTCTCTTAGTTTCCATGGTGAGTTTGAACAAAAATGTCTTCCTGCTTACCTGAGGATGAGGTTGTCTTTGGTTGGACCTGATTGGAGGAAAAGGAAGTGATGATGCCAGAAGTTGATGAAGTCACCTCTGATGATATTGATGATGATGATGATGATGATGATGATGGTAATGAAGATGAAGAGGACAATGATGATGAAGATGACGACGATGATGAAGATGACGATGGTGATGACAAAATCGATGTAGAGGACAGGATGGTGTCCATGAGACGGGAGCTTTCCTTCACAGGAAACACAGGCGTCGTCTTGTTGATCACAGTCAGTGTTTGAACTCCGCGCACATGGGGCGCAAAGTCCAAATCCTCTCCGTCATCCTCCTCCACCTTGTTTCAAACAGGAGAAATGTGCACGAGCAGAGAACATTTATGAAAAGTTACATCCAACCTCCCAATTAAGAAAATGCCTCAAGCGATGTGTTGACTTTATTTCTTTCAAACTGACCTTAGCTGGGAGGGGCCCGGCGTTGATGGGCAGTGCAAAAGTGTCTCCGCGACCACGGATGGGACTCTGGCCGTGGGTGAGTCTCCTGTGCTCCAGCTCCTCTTCAGTGGTTATGAAGCCGCTGTTCTCATACTCTGCCCTCACATCCCCATTGTTGCCGTGGCCGGTGCTTCCATGTCTGCCATGGCCGTCATTCCTGCGGCTCGTATGGGTATGTGTGATGCGTTCCTCAACATACCCATTCAATACATTCCCGTTGTTGCCGTTACCATTGGCATTCCCATTCCCATTCCCGTATCCGTTGGTAACGCGGTTGTAGATAAGTGCACCGGTTTCATCTTCACAGAACTGGCTGACCAGATGAGACTCCAGTGCTGAAAACAGACAGAAGAGGATGACAAAGATACGAGAACGATACTGTGCTGTAACAGAACCGTGATTGATGCTTTAAAAGACCTCATTCAGATGTTCACCTGGCAGAGTGTTGAAGTCATCGATGAGGTACATGTGCTCCGTGTCGGGGTCGGAGGCGATGAGGTTGAGTTCCCGGAGGAAATCGGCCTGAGTCGGGTCGGAGGAGTTGACGATCCCCAGGGCGTACATCTCGATGTTGGCGGCGTGAGCCTCGCGGACCGCCAGGTCCAGTTTGACCGGCTCACGCTTGTCCGTCTGTCCGTCCGTGATGACGATGGCCACCTTGCGGACTCCGTTCCTGGCGCTGAAGAAGGCCTCCTGGGTGGCCTTCCGGATGGCGGTGCCGGTGTTGGTGCCCTCGCCAATGTAGGGCATCTTCCGGATGGCCTGTTTCACTTCCTGCTTGGTGGTGTAGCGGGCCAGGTGGAACTCCAGGTGGACGTCCAGACTGTAGAGCACCAGGCCGATCCTGGTGGCGTTGCGGCCCACGGTGGTGCGGTCCACCAGACGCGTCACAAAGTCCTTGACGATCTCAAAGTTCTCGGGTCCAACGCTCTCCGAGCTGTCGATGACGAACACGAGCTCCATCGGCCTTTCCTTGCATTTGACGCCGCAGCCTGAGGAACAGACCCACACGTGCATGGTGTTGATTACCGGGGCGCACGGTAACACACAGACACCTCCATATAATGTGGCTGCCTGATTTTGTCCTCACCACATATTTCTTTGATCAGTTTAATGATGTCGTCTCTCTGAGAAACACAAGGAGAAGAGATGTATCAGGTCAATAGCTCTACGGTTGCTCGTCTTTACTGTAGTCGATCAAAGGTTCCCAATACAAACTTACAGTGAGGCCTGCCAGTCCTTTCTCCCCTTGCTTTCCCTAGGGGATAGAAAAAAGGAATTACAATTATATCATTTCCTGCATTTTAATAGGATAATAACAAAGATGAAGTAGAAATGACACTGAACAATTCAGCCCCAAGGCTTGAGTCTCATATAGGGTATATAGTGTTTATTTCTATAAATATTTATAGGAAGCATATCATATTTGACTTACAGACTCTCCAGGGACCCCGTGGTCACCCACGTCTCCCTTTAGCCCCTTCACCCCTCTCTCGCCCTGTGCTCCGCGGTCGCCCTGTCACAGGAGGACATCAGGGTCACAAGCAGCCCTCATCAGGTGCCACTAAAAGGGTTCCAGAACTCATGGAGGACCTCCTACCTTAGGACCAGAGTGTCCCTCCCCTGCAGGCCCTCTGGGCCCGGTCACACCCTGAGACCCGGGCTCACCCTGCAATCATTCAGAATGAGCGAACAGTGAGTTCTGTTCAGTCAAACACATGCAACATATTAACTGCCATGTTGAGATTGTGGATCACATCCATGTTTACTCTAAGGGTGGAACAAGGGGATGCATGTTTGAGGTAGGGTAAACTATAATCCATGCGGGTGATTTATACCTTTGGGCCTTGGATACCGTCCCCTGGAGGTCCAGATGGTCCTGAGGGTCCCGGCCTCCCAGTGTTGCCCTAAACAATCAGACTGTTTGAATGTGCAGAGACCTAGGCCCCAACACCCATAGTACTGGTGTTCACTATGTCCAGGTATGTTACTCCTCAAAGTGTTGCGTCTCCAAACTGTGGTTAGGGGATAGATCTGTTTAACGTGATAGTTGTTCTTACTGGGGCTCCCTGTAAACCTTCTCCATGTGGGCCTGGTAAACCGGGCAGTCCTCGGAAGCCCATGTCTCCCTGGGGAACAGGAGACACAGCCATATTAAAGGTACAGCAAGTACGCTAACACACACACACACACACACACACACACACACACACACACACACACACACACACACACACATGGATGCGGTGCTCAAACGGGTGTAAAATGATCACATTAATGTTGTACCAACCTTGGGCCCTGGGATTCCTACACCTTCAGGCCCCTGCTCTCCGGTTAAGCCAGGCAAGCCGGGAGGACCCTGTGGACATTACATCATGCCATGACATCACATTTCTTGATCTACATGTTCCATACAAACACGTTCATGCTAGGCCGTTTTTTGTATCATTGTTTATGTTGTGCAGAGCTTTATATATTAGGACTGGTTTATGATGAGCATGAATTGTACAAACCATCGGCCCGGGGAAGCCATCGCCTTTGGGACCCGCGTGGCCAGGGACACCTGAATGACCACGATCGCCCTGTTAACACAGAACCGGTTGAGTACCGTCTCCTCAGGCTGCTCTGTAACAATGTGCTGCTGGTTAGGAATCGTTCAAACCGGATGAGGAGAGACAGAGCTTACCTTCGGGCCTGGCAGCCCGTGTCCCGTCTCTCCGACGGGCCCAGAGGGACCAGAAGGGCCAACATCTCCCTGGAAGATGCGTCCAAGAAAAGGGAAAAACATCGTTACGGCAATGCTTCGGATGCGTTGGGATATGCAACCCGATGAGATGATACATGGCTCTGGACTCTATCCAAGAGATCTCACACTGCAGGCCAGTGGTGTACCTGTCAAGACCTGTGCCAAGTGACACTGTGATATATAGTGTGCGTGTGCGTGTCTGTGTCTCTGTATGTGCGTGCATGTGTGTGTGCGTGTGTGCATGCGTGCGTGTGTGCGTGCGTGCGTGCGTGCGTGTGTGTGCGTGTGTGTGTGTGTGTGTGTGTGCATGCGTGTGTGTGTGTGCGTGTGTGTGTGTGTGTGTGTGTGTGTGTGTGCGTGCGTGTGTGTGTTTTACCTTGGGACCTGCTATAGATCGTCCCTGTGGCCCAGGAAGGCCCAGCCGGCCGGGGGTGCCAGGTTCTCCCTGGAAGACACAGAACCAACCGATGCAAAACCCAAAGCAAAACACATCGGCTGACACCCAAAATAAACACATCCCTGATCCCAACAAGTTGCACAGTTGTAAGTAACTATGTGGCCATGGCTAGTATTTGTGGGTTGATGGCTGCAATGGCATGAATTCTAACTTCTACTTTTCAAGTGACAGCGATAAAATGGCAAAAATGATGGGAAACAAGTATTTTCAGTATTTCTTCATGTTAACCACGATTTTTTGTGAAATTTTATTGCATTTATTAATGACAAATGGAACAGCTTGACATCGGGCCCATGGGACAGCACATAAAAGCAAATGTCCTTGATTATTATTTATCCTGGTTAGAATGATTGTACATCATGGAATTACCAAAACAATTCCCATGACAGTGTTGATGTAGATCCAGTCGTGATTATTAGGATGAGTATTTAAAGTGGTAATCCCAAAGATTTTCCGTTTCGGTGCCTTTGGCGACACCTTTGGCCATAAGTGGTAGATTTTTACAGACACCCAGTTTGTAACATTCATAATACTGCAAAAGCGAGTATTATGAATGAGCTAACACAAGATTTAGACGTATGAGGTAATGAGATTACCTAAGTTGGCGATGGATTGGGAATTAACAGACATTTATTTACATGAAAATGTTCATTGAGAGGAAGACAAATGTTTACTACCTCACAATCTTTATAACCAAGCATAGATTAATGCTTGGTTACATAAGGTCTCACGTTTTGATGCATGCTGAAAATCGGCCTGAAATCCACCATCACGTAATTGTACAATATTATAGCCTGCTTATTTCAGGTTAGCTGATTTGTTGTTCTGTATTCACCTTTGGCCCAGAAGGTCCACTGATCCCGGGGGGTCCATGTAACCCTCTAATCCCTCTCTGACCCTGGTCGCCCTGGGAGACAAACAGACAGAAAGCATGATTGAATTGAAACCTTAACCAGACCAGTTATATACGTATAGAGGCACCATGGGCCATAACCACCTAGTGGCGGCCATCTTGGTTCTGAACTCCAGCTGGGTGGGGGAATGGAATTCCTCATTCAGTCCCCTACCCAGCTAAAGTTTAGAACCAAGATGGAACCAAGATGGCCGCCACTAGGTGAATGAGGCCCATATGTTGTCAACACATCTAAACAAACCTTTTCTCCCTGAGTGCCAATTCCTGCAGCTCCCTCAGCACCTCTTAAGCCAGTCAAACCAGCTTCACCCTAGGGAGGATAGAGTCCAGACACAAAGAACCGAGCTTTTAGATCTGCTTTCATCCGCTCGGCTTGTTAGACAGATTGTAGTCATCAAAGTGATACTTTTAATTTTGTAAAAGAAAAATCCCGATTTTTGGATCGGTTGGGAAACAATAGGCTGGTTCCTGGAGGGAACAGTGGAACTGGACCCAAGTAGTTCTGTACCTTCTGTCCTGGAGCCCCGTCTTCTCCAGGAAGACCAGGCAGACCAGCCAGCCCAGCTGACCCAGGGTCTCCCTGAACATACGATGGAAGCAGTACACGTGTGTTGGGGAGTTGAATGTATTCATTCATACTGCAAAAAAAACAATTGATCTCCAAAATCCCATGTGAAAGATTCTGTCTGAGTGTATCTGTGTGAGAAGATCAGCACTCGTACCTTTGAACCGGGCTCGCCAAAACCTCTCTCTCCTGGGGATCCCTGTTCTCCAGGGAAACCTTGGTCTCCCTGGAAAATACATTCAGAAAACGAAATATTGATGTTGAGATTTGAAAAATCCTACAAAGACTAAATGTAACAAATATAATATTTTGAATACCTACATCATTACAGGCTAGTGCAGAGAAGGCTTGCAGCCTGTTGGTTTTGTCCCCTTATTAGAATATACATGCTGCTAACACCATACATGTTAATGTAATATCCTATTCCTATCCAATATAGAACTACATTTCATGGCACAGCAGAACATCACTAGTGCTGCTGACTCTGTTGAGCTGACTTTGATCCCTCTAGTGGTGGGATGTCTTGCTATCAACCTCCTGTGTAATGGACGATGAGATCGACTGCTCTCTTAAGCGGTAACTGCAGGCAGCAGTTGGAATGTGGGGGACAAAGTGGGGACAGTGAGCAAGTGGACGTTAATAAATGGGAGGGAATCGACTTGAGGAACTTTCCGGTGGAAACCATATCATTTTAAACCAATAGCCAGAGGGGACTATGACACATTTACGATGCCCTCAGGAGCATCAAAGTAAAGCCTCTGTTTAGAGTTTAACCCTAACCCTAACTTTTAGACTCTGTGGAAGACACACATCCTGGGTCACTTTTCACGAACCTTTGATCCGGGTAGTCCTTCTCCCTGTTGGCCCCTGGCCCCTGGGGGCCCTCTGGGCCCCTCCACACCCTGGAAATAAACAGAGAGTGATGTTACTGCAAGTATTTTATGTATGTTAAATATTAGTGTGTGTGCAAAGTGCTATTTACACGTTTATACAGAGTGCTTTTTATTGAGATACATTAATTCTAGTGCAATACATTCATCTTAGTGCTTTACAACATTTATACTTTTTTTCTAGTGAAATTACATTGTATTGTATTCATTATTCATTTTTACTTATTATAATATAACCTGGGCTGTTGACTGTTGTAAGCTAAGGTTGATTTTGTTGTTGTGTTTCCCCTTGTCTTTTCCTGCACTGATTTAGAGCATCGCTCCTGATTTCGTTGTATTCTGTACAATAACAAGAATGTCTTTTTATTCTATTATATTTTTATGACAGGTGGGCACCTTCCTCACAGCAGGAGACATCGGGGTTCAAACCCAGAACCTTTTTGCTGGGAGTCAGACACCCTAGCCACTTGACTGTGTCGTAAACAGACGTTAATATCATGCTCACCTTTTCTCCTTGAATGCCCACTCCTGCCAATCCAAGCGGTCCTGTTGAACCAGGAGGTCCGATTTCTCCCTGGAGGTCAAAACATCAGTCAGATGAATGAGGCTCTATGGCGGGAATACAGTGTTCCTAGCTCATAAGCTAGGCTAAACCTTTAGGATTATACCTTACGTATAGTCCTATACGTTAGCGGATGGTTAGTCTACTTTCAATCATTGACAAAGAGATACAATCTTTACAATCATAACATGGCATTTGTGAAACTGTACATTTCCTTACACCGTAAGGGCATTATCACTTTGGAGATGTTTTTATTGCCCTTATATTTAATAACACAACCATGTCCTGCCCTAAAAGTTCCACGTTTCTCAGACTAGTCAGGGCTTGCTAACCCTCTGAGTCTTAATGAAACCAGAGTGGAACAGCCACACAGCTGTGTTTATGTGGAACGCATTCATCACCTGATGTATTTACTGCCTACCTTCTCCCCTTTGATCCCCAGACCCGTCTGTCCCCTGGACCCGCGAGGGCCAACCAGGCCCCGATCCCCCTGTGGAACAAAGCAGACCCCCGGTGAACCGTCTCTGTCTGTCACACACAAGCCACTTACTGCTGGTCCCCAGCCAGCTCCACATTGTTTTGTCAGCAGAGAGTCAGATGGCTACAACAGTAGGCAGAGCAGCAAGTCACAGCCTGTTGCAAAAAATGGAGTATCCTATAGCAACTGTGTGAAAGGTGTGTGTGTGTGTGTGTGTGTGTGTGTGTGTGTTTGTTTGTGTGTGTGAGTGTGTGTGGGTATGTGTGTGTGTGTGTGTGTGTGTGTGTGTATGTGTGTGTATGTGTGTGCGTGTGAGTGTGTGCCTGTGTGTGTGAGGTTGTTAGTGTGTGTGCTCTTTTTGTCGGCTAATTGCATGCAGTTGCAAGGTTGTGAATGACAACATATGTATGACCTGAACAACACAACACAGACAAATACAAATTAATGTGTAAGTTACTCAATGTGTTTAAGTGTGTCGGTTGTCCTATACATTTATCCATAGGATTTCCCCTACTAGCTCTAGGAGATAAGAGGGATTTTACACAAATAACAATATCAGGATTCTAACAGATGTATGCTTGCTTCAGGGTATTTTGGCTTTGAGGTAATATTCCATTATCTGCCTTTAAATCAAATCCAAATGTGTGTGGGTATCATCCTGGGCGGAAATGGCAGCGTTAAATATCTAGAGAATTATACTCTGTGAGAGGATGTTTATGTCAGATGCTTGCTTTTCTTAGATTAGTAATTCACGAAGTTCAACCACAATGCTGTAGTTAGATGATGTGTCTGCACCTGTTATTATAGACATCTCAAACCCCAAAGTAAAGTCCTATCTTTAAAGAAAGAAATGACTCAATCTTTCTTGCCGTTTCTTGAGTTCTCTTTGGAAAACGGCAAGAAATACAGAACGACAAATACAGAACTACAGTATTTGTACTTAATTCAGTATTTGTTCATTTGTGCATGTGTTACCGCATTTGTGCAGATATTGTTTATGTCCATGACAGGAGCATGTTAAAGCTTGAAGGAGGGGAGATGTGTTGTTTCTACAGGCGCAGCGCGCAAGAAGGATTGTGGAGCAATATCTCTCCGGTGAACTCTGCAGTCCTAAATGGGTCAGAATCAGGGTCTGCTCTTGACAGATGAAGCCTCTGTCTTTCACAAAAGCAGGGTTACGTAACATAAGTCTGATTCCATTCTCTTATATCTGTTCACATCGGTGAAGTATGCTCTCGTGCTGGTACATGATGTGGGTACACAGCCAGCTAGGAGGCTGCTGGTGATGGTGAAATAGCTTCCTGACATGGTTCCATCTCTGTCAAAGCTGTTGCCCAGCAACCGCTCAGAACTAATATTGGTAAAATGTGCATGTTTGAGTTCAGTCACATTGCAGGAATACCTTCTGTCACACATGTCAGCTGCAGGCCTATATAGTATGTAGTATATAGTGTATAGTATAAAGTCAATAGTTTGGTTGTCAAATGCCTCGTAGGGTTTTCCTGGGGTTGACCTGGAACAGATCTCGTGTCTATTGTTCAAGCAATCTTTTTTTGGGGGTTCTTTTCGTTTCGCTTATGACAGGCGATCATACCTTTGGTCCAGGTAGTCCCTCGCCTTGGGGACCCTTTTCTCCTTGTGCCCCCTGTGGCCCCTGAGGTCCCTGATAGGAAAGACAGACGAACGTGTCACCAAAACATACCGGAGAGAGAGACAGATGTCCCCTTGCAGCTCAGATTTACACCATTTGTCTCCCATTGGATCCCATGGGTTCATCATTACATCAAACAATGTTTCAACGTTTAAATACCATGTTATAACATGTTATATACATGTTAATTTACAAGTAAATAACATGTAAATAAAATAAGTGATTAAAAATAACAAAACAATATGTTTGTTGCAGGCCAACGTCGATCCTTTCTTCCAATTTATTGAATGATGTGGACTCCTGGTCCTGTGTTATCTTCGGAACTCACAGAAACCCCCGGTTCCCCCATTCCTGGGGGGCCGGGTGGGCCGGCCCGGCCCTGGTGCCCGACGTCACCCTGGAGACGGACAGAACCCAAACCAGATTAGTCCAGGATTCATGCTCGTGACACACATAAACGCACGCGGCCCGAACACAACGAGATCCACATATAAAATGGAGCGATTTAAAAAGAAACACAAAGTACCTTGGGTCCTGAAAGTCCGATGCCTGTTTCGCCCTGAACTCCAGGCGTTCCGGCGGGCCCACGTTCGCCCTGCCATCGACCAAACAGGACAAACGCACTCAGAGAACGTACTTTAAGGACGCATTTAAAGAACGTGCGTAAATGCTTGATAGCAAACTGTAAATATTTTCTCATGACTCAAAGAGTCATTTGATTTGGTAATTAGCTTAATATTTAGCAAAATAAAACAGTTTTTGTGTAACATCATTATACTTGAATACTTATGAATGATTCAATTTTACAGATTGTATTTGATTCTACTTTACTGATTCTATTTTCGAGTCAGTGAAACCGCACTGTGCCTGTAAATAGCTTCCGCTTTCATGTGCTCTGATTTAAGACTGGAGTTAAGACTAAAGGGAAACAAAGATGCGTTAAAATAACACATATATGTGCATCTAAACATCGCGACACAAAGAGTTTCAAATCAGGAAGGCGGGAGACAATTTGATCCCTTTCCACAAGTCCGGGCTTGGAATGTCTCCTGGGTTCTAGAAGTGTCTCTGAGACTGAGCGCACAACATTAATCCCCCACACAACCAAATGGATTCTGCTGGAGGCTGTTTGCATCAAAACGTGTTTTTCAAAAATGTTCTGTTTGAATGTGCACTCGTAAGTACATTTTCAGTCGCAGATCATTCCAGTAGAAAATTACTCAATGAATTTCTGTGCACTCAAACACAGTGTGCACAGTGCACCCCTCCCCCTCCCCCAAAAAAATCCCGAAATACACAAAAAAGAAAAACTCAACAATGTGTGGAGTGTTCATCTCAGCGTTTGGATACTAGCCAACAATAGCTTCCGTTATCCCTCCTTGCTTTTCCATCAGTACGTCTGTGTGTACATACAAACAGACCGAGCTTGCGCCCATGCTCTCTCTCTCTCTCTCTCTCTCTCTCTCTCTCTCTCTCTCTCTCTCTCTCTCTCTCTCTCTCTCTCTCTCTTCACCCCATGTTATTACCTGTCCCCCCCGTTAGGGAAGGCGACCCGATGCTGCAGGCGCTCCGTGCTTTGTGTTTAGCAGCAGGATGCCAGGCGTGAGGGAAAGCTGTGGCAGGATTTGCTCTGCGGAGTTTAATTCCTATTCTCTTACCTTACGCTAATGATGGGGAAGGAGCTGGCCTGCTGCCAGGCCCCGTCACAGGTGCCCATTACCATTGAGATGGCCCCTCTCCCAACACGGGGAAGGCTTGGGTGATAAACCCTCCAGCACTCGTGTTTGAACTCATAAACGGAAATGTGTAAAGGTCCCGGCAGAGGGACCCGCCGTGGCTGTCCTCACCTGCTTCCCCTGCAGCCCCTCCGGCCCCACGTCTCCCTGGGGACCCGGGAACCCCTGGGGAGGAACAGGACACCGTGAATAACACACACGCTGCCGGTGGTCCTGGGACACAAACACCCACAATGCATTTTGTTGTGTGTGTGTGTGTGTGTGTAAGTGCAGAGATGTACGTATGTGTGTGAGTGAGTGTATGTCAGTGTGCAGGAGTGTGTGTGTGTGTGTGTGGTGTCTGTATGTGTGTGTATGTGTGGTATGTGTGCAGAAGTCTGTGTGTGTGTTTGTGTGTGTGTGTATGTGACGTGTGTGTGTGTGTGTGCAGGGGTGTGTGTGTCTGTGTGTGTGTGTGTGTGTGTGTATGCAGGGGTGTGTGTGCAGGGGAAGTTGATGCTGATTATTTACTACATATTAAAGGATTCTAGGTCTTAGTTTACATCACACACACACACAAATTACATAGACTGAAACCAGGGAAACAAGGCTTTTTGGTGTAATGTGGTGTGTAATGAATGTGCAGCACTTAACCACAACCCCAACTGCAACTATAACACCAATAACAACAACAATAAGATCTGTAATGCTCACCTGCAGACCTCTGGTTCCCCTTATTCCAGTTGGACCCTCAGAACCCTGATCACACAAACACACACACACACACACACACACACACACACACAGATTCACACACACACACACACACACACACACACACACACACACACACACAACCACACACAGAGATTCACACACACGCACACACACACACACACACACACCCACAGGACAGAAACGAAACACGATGTCATGGTTATTTCAACACAACCTTAAGGGGAGGGTATACAACAACATTTGCTTCAGTAGTAGGCCTACCTTGTCTCCTTTGCTTCCAGGAGTGCCACACTCACCCCCTTGACCCTGGGTGGAATTCAAAACAATGTAAATATGTATCTAATAATAATATCTCAGTGTCTCAGTAGCATTCACAGCAACATGAGGAAGTATCACAACCAACCTTCTCTCCTTTGTAGCCTGGTTTTCCCTGTAAGGAGACATCATGGAGAGATGTTAAGGTCAGGTAGTTATGTTCTTGTGTGGGATGAATAAATGAATGAATGAATGATGGAACGTGTACCTCAGGGCCCTCTCGTCCAGGTAAACCACTCAGTCCTGCTTCCCCCTGGTTTAAAAGCACAACACTGATTCAGTTTCACTTGTCAACGTCAGACATTGTTCTGTCATCGTCTCTGGGGTCCAGCGGACGTCCCCATCATGTGGTTTAGGAACAGAGGAATATAAAACAAGGCCAAAGTGCTGAGAGAAGCACGGCTAAGGAATGAAAAGCAGGGACCTTTAAGCCTTTGAGTCCTGGAGCGCCGTCATCGCCGGGACGACCTTTCTTGCCCTGTGGAATGAAGACAGGATCAGGATGAGGAGTTCACGGATCTGTTTCCCGATGTCACAATCTCTTTCCACAAACTCTTGGCAAACACAAAGAACATGACGTTATCTTGATTTGACAAGACACGCGTATGTTTGGCTACTAGAACACTTCAGCAGAACAGAAAGAGGTGATGTGCATTTGCGCTGACATGTGTGTGCTTGCATCGATTTTGTGTTTGTGTGCGTGTATGTGTGTGTGTGTGTGTGTGTGTGTGGTTGTGGGTGTTTGCGTGGGTGTCTCTCTCTATGTCTCTTTATTGCTTTATATTTGTGTGTGTGTGTGAGTGTGTGGGCTTGTGCACATGTTTATGCATTCAGGTATTTGTGTGTGTCCGCGGTAGTGTATGTTTGTGTGTGTGTGAGCAATGTTTCTTTGTCTGGGAAGGAGGAAGAGGAGGAGGAGGAGGAGGTGAAGGAGGAGGAGGAGGAGTAGGAGAAGAGAAGAGAAGAGAAGAGAAGGAGGAGGAGGAGGAGGAGGAGGAGGAGGGGGAGGAGGAGGAGGAGGAGGAGGAGGAGGAGGAGGAGGAGGAGGAGGAGGAGGAGGAGGTGGGCATGAGGGATCTTGTTCCCTGGGTCAGGGGGGTCATAGTTCTCTGCAGCACCTGGACAGCGTGTTGTGGCTCACCAGTAACCACTGGTCTGTGATCATTAAACTAATGAGACCACTCCGTCTGAAGGTAAGAATGTGTGGAATCTCTCTGAGGTGGAAGCACCTGGTTAACGGCCAGGTAGCCATGTGCCAGCACAGGATGAAGACACTCACTGACCTATAAGATGCTGACTACCTGCTGATCAGATGGTGTCGTATCGGTTTCATGTGTTTTTCATACATTACACCGAGTTAGGGATGATGGGTGAAGGAGTCAACTAGGAGCAGTGTGGATGGATGGTTTTTTAGAATCAGAAGCATCTTATGACTGCGTCAACGTTCAACTCTTGACCGCTCTCTGCTCTCCATCCCTTGTGTACCTGACCCTAGCAGTGGGTGTTTGTGCAGGTCAAAGTTTAGGTTTTTGGTCCCTCTGGTTTCCGTGGTATCCATGTCATGTGGGATGGGAAATGCAATAACGGAGTCGAAACAAAAATGTCTCCCTGGGAATGTCTCTTCCTGCCGCTGCCGTAGGATTACTACGAGAATGTGTGGGTTAGGAGGACCCACTTTGAAGTTGCTTTGCATGTACAAGATACACGCCTGCAAGCTGTGGTGAAGGGATCACAATTATCCTGATTGTTCAGACAGACGGTTAACATTCCTGGAGTATCAGAAATAAGATTAGAGTCTTCACAAAATATCAGGAATAAACCACCTTTGACAGGCCCTCTGGAGCTGAGTGCCTCTGCCTCTGCCTGTGTGTGTGTGTGTGTGTGTGTTTGTCTGTGTTTGTGTGTATGTGTGTATGTGTTTGTGTGCATGGTTGCATGAGCTTGCACGCATGTGCTCAGGTATGTGTGTGTTTGCGTGTGCATGTGTATGCCTGGGTGTGTACATGTATCTATGTGTGTTTGTGTGTGTGTGTGTGTGCGTGTGTGTGTGTGTGCATGTATGTATGTGTGTGTGTGTGTGTGTGTGCGCGTGTGCGTATGTGCGTGTGCATGTATGTATGTGTGTGTGTGTGTGCGTGTGAGTGTGTGTGTGTGCATGTATGTGTGTGTGTGTGTGTGTGTGTGGGGGCACCTACCGCAGGGCCCGCCGGTCCTCTCTCTCCTTTGTCACAAGCACACGTCTGCGCTAGAGGGCACTTCACAGAACACACGGTGTGAGCTTCGTGCAGCACTCATCACATAGTTATGCAGCGTATTTGTACATGATTAGACATCCTCATACACATATCACTCTCTGTGGGATCCTTCAGAGTGGAGTACTACTCACCCCTTCATTAGCCAAGTCAGTCTGTGGAAGAAAACAAACAAATTGAATTAGATTAACGACTCTCAGTCATTTTAATGTTGGGACAATATCAATAAAATACTTACTTTAGACAAACCAAGTACTTCTGAACAAGTCATTTAAGAGACTTCTGATCTCTCCTGCGAACACATGATATCGTAATCCACGTTGTCTTGATAAACATTCATGTGGAAATGCTATGGTTGACTAAAACAGAAACAATGTCTTAAGAATGTTCTATCTAAACCAGAAACAAAAGCCAATACTGGATCATGGGTTGAGAACCTTTAAACTGTGAGGAATGTGACAGGAGGCCTCATGGTAATCCCCCCAAAACGGCAGTGTTTATCCGAACATATATTGACCCAAAATCCCTGTACAGGCCTCCATTTGCCCAACGTGAGGCAGTTGTCTCGCACCATCTTTACACAACAGAAAAGATCCGAAGCACATTCACGCTCCTAATCTCCAGCTATCATGGATGTTCTCGCGCTTGTGTCTACACGACACGGCCTTCATTCCACCTCTGCCCAAAAATGCGAACACGCCTCTTCCCGGGTAAACTCGGAACACGAGCATACTAAACGCATAAATAGCCCTTTTGTATGCAACGAATCCTTGGCGGTTTGACCCACCGGTGAGTCGTACTTACGATCACTTGGAGGACTTTGTCCACGATGTCGGCGTCCTGCAGGTTGTGGAGGTAGCGGGACACCGGCGAGCTGGCCAGCAGGCGGAGCTGGGCCACGTTGGCGGGCTCGTTGGCCGTGCGCGTGATGCCCAGCGTGAAGAGGCGGACCCCCTGGTTCTTGGCGTCGGCCACGGCGGAGAAGATGTCCGGGTTCCTGGGGTGGGGGGAGCCGTCCGTGAGCAGCATGGCCACCTTGATGCTGCCCGTGTCGCTGGACTCCTCCAGGTAGATCTTGGTCATGTTGGTGATGGCGTAGGTGGTGTAGGTGCCGTGGCCGATGTACACGATGGGGGTGATGCGAGCCCTGAAGTTCTCGGCGCCCCTCCACTGCTTGAAGGTCTGCTCGGTGATGACGTGACTGCTGTACTGCAGCAGCGCCGCCCGGGTGCTCAGAGTGCGGCCCGTCTGCAGGCGCAGGCCCTGCAGCCGGTCCACCACGTCCATGGCGAAGCTCTTCTCCTGCTCGTGGTTCTCCTTGGCGCTCTCCGAGCTGTCCAGCAGGAAGGACAGCTCCAGGCCGCAGTCCTCATCCACCAACGCTGTGGGTGTGTGTGTGTGTGTGTGCGTGCGCGCGTGTGTGTATGTGTATGTGTGAGTGCATTCGTATGTGTGTGTGTGTGTGTGTGTGTGTGTGATTGAGTGTGTGAGTGTGTGTGTGTGTGCGTGGGTGTGTGTGTGAGTGTTTGAGTGTGTGTGTGTGTGTGTGTGTGTGTGTGTGTGTGTGCATGTGTGTGTGTGTGTGTGTGTGTGTGCGTGTGTGTGTGTGTGTGTGTGTGTGTGTGTGTGTGTGTGAGTGTGTGCATGCGTGTGTGTGTGTGTGTGAGTTTGATGCAGGGAGAACATCATTGTGAGAACATTGTTTGGTTTTGTCTCAGAAGTTGTGTAGTTTCAAACTCAAGCCAATTTTGACACATGACTTCAAAAGGTCATGTTGCTCAATAGAGACTGATATCCTGTTTTGATTCAGTAGGTCATTCACATCTTAGCTCAGCCAACAGACATCATTTATTGGGAATTATCAAGTACTCAGCGCTACATTAAGGTGATGAGGAAGTTGTTGTTTACATTGACTGTGTAACTAAGAAGGTAACTAAGGTCTGATTTCTTCTGATTTCTTCCTACCTTCTACATCATGAAGACTCTTTGCGTGCAAGACGTCTTTGGGTTTCCGGTTCACTTCTCTGTCTTTTAAATATTCTTGGGCCAAAGCACTTGTCAGTGCCATGACAAACACTGCCAATGTGCCAGTGTGGAACATCATGGTTCCAACTGCAGGAGAATAAACAAAACACAAAAGAAATGACAGAGTAGTTTTCACCAGAGTAACACAATTATCCTGGCAAACAATTTGATTAAAACAGTTTGCTGAAATGTAAGGTTTTAAAATCGACGTGATGAAGATGAAATACATAAACTGAAAATAACATTATTTTTTGTACTCACCGTTTGGAAATCCGTTAAAAACTCTGCAAACCTCTCAATCCTACTTTGAGCAGAGCTCAAAATGCTGACATCTGAGCAGGTACCATGTGTAGAGCAGCAGTGGGGTGGCTGGTGGGCTGAAGTCAGCTCATTGGTTCCTCTGTAGCAGAAGCAGTAGCAGCCAGCCCAGGGTGTAGAGAGAGTCTGTCCCCTGAGCCGGGCCCTCCTACTCCTTTATACGTGAGGAGGAACCGAGGAGGCCAGGTCCAACCAAAGCCTTGCCCAGACCCATGCGACAGCCCTGGGCAACGGAAGGGGGCTGGTGTTAATTTACAGCTCCACTGTCTGTTGATTTGTGTCCCGTAAGATTTGCAGACAGAAATGAATGGAAAGCAAATACTACAGATCACCTCAGACCAGCAGTAAATACTACAGATCAACTCTGACCAGCTCGACGAAAGTAAATGCCTTAGTGATGGAGTCTGTTGAAGAGAAGTGGTCACGTTTTATACTGAAGGAGTTTGAGAGAAGGTGTATAGTGCTTAGTGCTTGATGAATTATAGTTATTTCACTTTTCTTTTATGACCTGCGCTTTGACAGGTGACCTGTCTAATCAGACGCAGTAAAACAAATAACATTAATTCAGCAATGGATATAAAGCTGTTGTAGTGGTTCTACCAGAACTACAACTATTAATACCATTACTATCAACCATGGCTATGAGTTACATACACAACACAATGGGATTTAAAAGCACTATAAAACAACAGATCAAAGAAAGGGTGTGATCTATAAATTACTTGAATGTGATACACGAACATTCTGCCAATAAAAGGGGATTTAAAAAAAGTATTTGGGCTGCTTGACCTCTTGCAGGGGTCGTGTGAGTTTAGAAACCTTTTGTCTCCTCTGTCCTTAGGACATGAATTACCAACAAGATAATATGGTGGTGGAAGGAATTCTCAGGTTACAGAAAGAATGAGGAGAGGCTTCGACCGGCTTTCATTTAGGGAGTAATTTACGTCTTAGAGTCTTAGGGGTTAATGAATAGAAATTAAATAACATGAGAGTGTTACTTCAGTGAGGTTAACAGAAGCATTTAGATATTATTTTAGAGGGCGGGACGATTATTTTATACATGAATACATTTGAATATACCTTTTTAATGGGAAAATCCTGGTAAATAGTCAACAAATTAAAGATATCTCTAACAACAATGGAAATCTGAAGACGGATATTCCCAGCTTTCTGTCAACAGGATAAAAAGAACGAACCCATGACGTTATGCTTCAGCGGGTCATTCAGAGTATTGGAGGGTGAAGGATTTTGGCTGTGCAACACAAATCTACTCCATGGGCTAATTGTTTTAAAGCTTTGTAAACGGTGATGAAGTAGGCGCTCTTCACAGCTGCGTTTCACAGCTGTCTTTTCCGAGAAATTGCTAGAGGCATCAATAAATTGCGAGCAATTGACAAGAATGCAATGTTTGACCCAACAGTTGTACTGTTTCCATCAAATGTGTGTATTTTATTCATGTGTATGTAGTCAACCTGTTTCTCATGAACGGGAATTTGGTCGGAGGCATTTGCTCTACAAACTAATAAAAAGGAAGTAAGTCAGAAAGTGTTCTGCAAACAAATAAATGATGCAGTCAAAGGTCCACGTTGTGGTGACCTTTGAGCCTGCTTGTTGGTGCGGGTGAAGGATGGGGGCGGTCCTGCAGAGACTGGTCTGGGTTCGGGTGAAGAGGCGACTTTCTGACACAAAAGAATGCTGTAATGAGTGATGGCAAGACCACTCAATAATGACCTTTAATGCTGTCTCCAAATTACATTAAAGGCAGGGTAGGTAACTTGAAGGAACCAGACAGAGTAAGCTACATTTTGAAGGTCCCCCCGCTAAGTGGCTGTGAGCCCTGAGGTTCTGAAAAATCAATCACATACAGGTAGGCCATCCCATCATTTCATTCAGGCCAAATTAAATGATTGGACGGGCTTATTCCAGGCCTGCGACAGCCATAGATACCAGATCATTCTCTCTTTTTTTGTCAGAGCATTTGATTAATTGATAGCTGTCGGGATGAAAAGAGAATTTCAACAAATATGACAAAAAATGCTTTTATATATACATATTAAAAAATACCCTATACTTTTGAAATATTGGCCTTGCTTGCTGTTCCGTACCAAATCTTAACTCAAAATTGACACCACAGCCATTGTTTTTTTATGGTTTGCTTAGTACCAATAGTCACATTATATTTTGTTTATATTATATTTTCAAATCAAATATGTTCAAGAATCAGGAAGATCTGGAGCCTACTACATGTTATTATGGCTTGTTATTAAGCACATTGCTGAAGGCTGCAGTAAACTGTTGGTCTGATTACAAATGTCTTGGAATATGACTTAATATAATGTGATTTTGTATATATAATAAAATATAAAAACTTGCAAAAGATGGATTTATTGATGAGTAAACTCAATGTAAGTAACTTTGGATAACATAAAATACATATATTAAATATAACTTGAATTACTGACAGACTACTTGATCTGTTGGATCCACTGTTGGAACGTAAAAGTCAATTTTCTAACTAAGAACAGCATGTTGACCGAACCCTATTGTAGGCCTATTACATTATCAATCATTATAATAAAAGTCAACATAAGTTAGTTCATGTGGCAAATAATAATACAAAGCAAAAAGTTAAATATGTGCATATTTGGATAATATTTAGACTGAAACAACCAACAATCTATAGCGATTTACGGAGTCTGCCTCCTTATACTGGCCCTTGTCTAGTTGAACCCGTTTTTAAGGATATGTATGACAA
The DNA here is from genome assembly GCA_026745465.1 of Lota lota. NCBI lineage: Eukaryota > Metazoa > Chordata > Actinopteri > Gadiformes > Lotidae > Lota > Lota lota. The sequence goes on along the minus strand of JACYXH010000090.1, from coordinate 1,171,041 downwards.
GGTCAAAAGAAAAGGTCTTGTGGTGGTATAAATGTATATCTACCGCCCTCTAGCTGCGACGGAAATGAGAGCATAATAAACTGCGCATGCTCTGTCCCAGCCTGCACAGTACAACACAGTAGACTGTCGTCCCATTCAAGACCTTCAGCCATCTTAAACATGTTGGGTGCTGTGGGACGCTGCTGCACAGGGGCTCTGCGGGCTTTCAACCCCCAGGTCAACACCTTAAAACACCTTACGGGTAGAAATGCGACCCTTTATTCACGTAAGTAATCGAATATTTCAGTTCGCGTGTTGTCAGAGTAATGACGATTGATTCTGGGACGTGACATTGGCAGCAGCGGCTGCACGCCCGGACTACAGGCCTCGACAACCTTTCACTGTTTCATTCATCTGCAGCTATGGGCGTATTTTGTATATAGAAGCTGTAATTAGACGTGGATACATTTCACTATTATTTCTCCGTTTTATCATACCTGGTTCCTGCGTTAAAGGTTTCTTTCAAATGCCCTACGCAGTGACCTCAGTAACTTTAGCTGTTAGCTAGACAGGAGACCTGTCAATAGTCGGCAAGCAAATGGTTCAACCACGCGTCAAGGTCTACTTTATTTCAGCCTTCAGTGACAACGTCATTTTATATTTAACAGTATCTTTCAAACATAGTAACAATTAATTAATTAATTAATCCGTCTCATGTGTCTAACTTTGGCTCCCCAATTTGTATAGCATTTGATGTTATGACATATAATCCCATTCCACCCTGAGACCAGACGCCGCATTTCCTGTATTTTAAACAATAATCTGATCCGGCTCTTGTTCCTTACAGAGAGGAGCTATGCGGCCCCCGCTGCCGAGGCAATCGTCGCCAACGGTCGCATCGTTGCCGTCATCGGCGCTGTTGTGGATGTCCAGTTCGATGAAGGCCTGCCCCCCATCCTGAATGCCCTGGAGGTGGCTGGCAGAGACAGCAGGCTGGTTCTGGAGGTGGCCCAGCATCTTGGTGGGTTGTTTGTTTTGATTTGGTTAGTTCAAGGTTACTCAAACTGTTGACTCCTAGGCATTTACAATGGTTCCAAAACAATGACGTGGGTTTCTCATTTTCAAAGGGGAGAACACCGTCCGCACCATCGCCATGGACGGTACCGAGGGTCTGGTCCGTGGGCAGAGGGTTCTGGACACCGGCGCTCCCATCAGGATCCCCGTGGGCCCCGAGACCTTGGGCAGGATCATGAATGTCATCGGAGAGCCCATTGACGAGAGGGGTCCCATCAGTACCAAGCAGTGAGTAGACGATCCTCACCCAGCCAATGTATTTCAATGGAAGGTATTGCACTCTGTTTCACCAGTGTTGTACTAATGAGTATCTTTGCCTTGCAGGACAGCCCCTATCCACGCTGAGGCCCCTGAGTTCACAGACATGAGCGTGGAGCAGGAGATCCTGGTCACTGGCATCAAGGTCGTGGATCTGCTGGCTCCCTACGCCAAGGGTGGCAAGATCGGTCAGTTGGATCTGATGCTAGAGCATTGTTACATACTTGATCCTGATTGGTCAATGACGTCCCAAGGGTGTGCAACGGGACACCTTTGCCTTTTTAACAGTTCAGACTCCATGCACTACAAATCCAAAATTAACAATCACGGTCCGATACAACTATCCACCAGATGTCTCCTTGACAACACAAAAATGATGTGCTCAATGATGTTTTAATTTCTAAGTTAAGTTCTATTCAAGTTGATAAAAAACAAACCATAACTTTATAGAGGAAAGTAACTAATATCTAATCACAGTTGGAAATTGTGGTAGAAATGGTATAAACCACTATGGGCTGTCCCGTTGTAAAAAATAACGTACGATCAGGGTGGTGATGTGGTCGAGGCAAAGTTGAGGTAATCGTCCCCCCCCCCCCCCCGTCAGATTGTTCATTCCTTACCTAGTGGTTGTTTGATCCCGAATGTCCCCGTCTGATCTGTGTGTGGTTGATGTCGCCTCAGGTCTGTTCGGTGGTGCCGGTGTGGGTAAGACCGTGTTGATCATGGAGCTGATCAACAACGTGGCCAAGGCTCACGGCGGTTACTCCGTCTTCGCCGGCGTGGGCGAGCGCACCCGCGAGGGGAATGACTTGTACCACGAGATGATTGAGTCTGGAGTCATCAACCTGAAGGACGACACCTCCAAGGTGAAGACCTTCGTCATTACATCAGTCGTCTTGGACTGACCTTGTGGAGTGCTTGCTAGTGTGAACGCCAGACGTTTGGCGTGAGACGGTAACGAGCTGTGTGCTGGTGTTTCCAGGTCGCCCTGGTGTACGGCCAGATGAACGAGCCCCCAGGCGCCCGCGCCCGAGTGGCCCTCACCGGTCTGACCGTCGCAGAGTACTTCCGTGATCAGGAGGGTCAGGATGTGCTCCTCTTCATCGACAACATCTTCAGGTTCACCCAGGCAGGGTCAGAGGTCAGCATCAACTAACACAGAACATCGTATTTTCGGCATGATTGGTTCATTTGACATGGAAAACCTTACTATTTCGCAGACTGACACTGAAGCCCCTATGTCTCTCTGTACTTAAGGTGTCCGCCCTGTTGGGTCGCATCCCCTCCGCTGTGGGCTACCAGCCCACCCTGGCCACAGACATGGGAACCATGCAGGAGAGGATCACCACCACCAAGAAGGGCTCCATCACCTCCGTCCAGGTAAACATCTCCACACGATGGACACCGCCGAGCAGCTGTAGTTATTCATGCACAGGTTAAACCTGCACTTTGTCACTTTCCTACTGTAATTTGTACATGTAGAAAGTACAGACGACAGTGCTTTTTGGCTATAATAAGGCCATGCTAAAAAAAAAGTATCTGGTGTTCTTGGCTGGAAGGGTTGGCCTAGATTCAGTGGCCTTGGTTAATTCTTGACATCATTCAGAAGCGTCAACGATTCAACGGTTATAGCTACGACTCAAGCCCCTAGAGGTTGTTAATGGGAAAACATGTTATAAGTTAATAAATTCATTTACGGCACCGCCCAAAAACCACAGGTTTGTGCCAAAGTGGGGGAGATTTTACATTTTAACAATACAAAAGAAGAGATGTACAGATTAACATGCGCGTCACCTCAATGTCCTCCAGGCCATCTATGTACCCGCTGACGACTTGACAGATCCCGCCCCAGCCACTACCTTCGCTCACTTGGACGCCACCACCGTGCTGTCCCGCGCCATCGCTGAGCTGGGCATCTACCCCGCCGTGGACCCCCTGGACTCCACCTCCCGTATCATGGACCCCAACATCGTCGGCTCTGAACACTACGACGTTGCTCGTGGTGTGCAGAAGATTCTCCAGGTTTGTCCCTAAATCTATTCTACCTAGTCCCTAAATCTACTACCTTGTCTATCTAGTCCTAAATTCTATTCTACCTAGTCTTACATCTATACTACCTAGTCTATCTAGTCCCTAAATCTATTCTACCGTGTCCCTAAATCTATTCTACCTAGTCTATCTAGTCCCTAAATCTATTCTACCGTGTCCCTAAATTTACTACCTTGTCTATCTAGTCCCAAATTCTATTCTACCTAGTCTTACATCTATACTACCTAGTCTATCTAGTCCCTAAATCTATTCTACCGTGTCCCTAAATCTATACTACCTATTCTACCTAGTCTCTGAATCTATTCTAACTTGTCCCTAAATCTATTCTACCTAGTCCCTAAATGTATTCTACCTAGTCTATCTAGTACCTAAATCTATTCTACCTAGTCCCTAAATGTATTCTACCTAGTCTATCTAGTACCTAAATCTATTCTACCTAGTCCATACATCTATTCTACCTAGTCTATCTAGTACCTAAATCTATTCTACCTAGTCTATGTAGTTCCTTAACCTAGTCTGTCTATTCTATCTAATCTATGATGACTGCGGATGTGAACAGGCACTAAACTCTGCAGGATGGTGTAGTAGCTAGGGTGTTTTGATCGAACAAGTGCCTTGTTCGATCCCCGATGCCTGCCGCTATTTACTCCCTGATGACATGTATCTGTTCACTGCAAGTTGCTTCAGATAAGGCGTCGGCTGAATGATCTAACAGTGAATACTGTTCAACATGGGCCTTTTTTTAATCTCCCCAACCTTCATACTCTTTTCAGGATTACAAGTCTCTGCAGGACATCATTGCCATCCTGGGAATGGATGAGTTGTCTGAGGAGGACAAGTTGACGGTAGCCCGCGCTCGCAAGATCCAGCGCTTCCTGTCTCAGCCATTCCAGGTGGCCGAGGTCTTCACCGGCCACATGGGCAAGCTGGTGCCCCTGAAGGAGACCATCAAAGGCTTCCAGGACATCCTCAAAGGTAGGACACGTGACGCATGGCGATCATTACTGAGCTTTAGTTTATTGACTTTGTCAGGAACCAGGTACAAACAGGCCCATGGCAGGAACACACAACATTACAAGGTAGAGGTTAGAATACAATGTGTATAAAACACACATTTAGACCAGCCACATTCCAGAACGAAGGATATGTATCGATGGATGTTATTTTTCGGAGATGTATTCATGTTTTCCTTTGATCCACAGGCGAGTACGACTCTCTGCCAGAGCAGGCGTTCTACATGGTGGGAGCCATTGAGGAAGTGATCGAGAAGGCGGCGAGATTGGCTGAGGAGCATTCCTAAACCGCATGCTCCTCTTTGTACAGTTCTTTATGATGTGTATGAAACATCTGGTCCCCAAGAAAATGTTCAGATTGTTGAAGGAATAAAACAATATATTGTATCTTTTTGTCTTTTTATTTAAATGTTTAGTTGAAAAAATCAGCAACGAACAACGCTTTTATTTAATGTTAATCAGTCGTGTCATTGCTGAAGCATCGTTGTTTAACCAAACGTGTTGCGAAGCTTTGCATTTAACTCTTTTTCTTGTGCAAGTAGGTAGGAGCTGTGTTCTTTGTAGGCTTCAAAGTCCTATGGAAATAATCACAAACTGATTTCAAGGCAATACAATATTTTTCCTTGATGAAACAGTAAACTTGTTCTGTTACAACAAACCTCTCTGGCCTGCTCGTTTTTCTTCACTGCTTCATCAAGCGCACATTGGAGGTTCATAACCTTCACGTTTACGTTGACTGCTTCCGCTTCCTGCTTGAACCTGAAGCAGAGGTGCCCGCAACAAAAGGTTGGTCCCAATTATTTTTTCGATCAAGCATTTGCTACAAACTCCATTAATCGTTTGGTCTTTGAAAGTTATCCAACAAATCTGCTAGAGCACAAATGTAAACTGGCTACCTTTTCTCTGCTCTGGCCTTCACTTTTTCCACGTCTTCCAATTTAATCTGCAACTGCTGAATTTTCTCTTGTTTTTCCTGCAATATGTAATGTTAACATGATTATATTTTATGAACGGTGTCCTGCCTATAAGTGATTTGCCCGTTTCGCCCAGTTTATGTATGTCTAGCTGCTTTAATCTGAATTAAACAGTCATAACGTGCAACTGCACTTCATATCTGGTTATAGCAAACGTATGTCTTTATAGAACTTATGACGTTTCTTGTTCTGGCCAAACAAGTGTTACAGCGTAATCAAGAATGACAATCACGTGATTACAGGCAATACTACAGTATTGTTTCTGATGAATGGATTTGATGTGTCTAATATCCTTGTTTGGGCTCAACTGTTTACATTATTTAAGGATGGGTTGAATATAAAATGGAGAAATTAACCCTTTTGCAATTATCCTACATCTAATGTCCTGTAATAATAGTTTCAAAAATTATTTGAAGGAAGCATATTGACTTGAATTCAATTGTAGAGTGGCACCCAGCAAATATGATCACACACACACACACACACACACACACACACACACACACACACACACACACACACACACACACACACACACACACACACACACACACACACACACACACACACACACACACACACACACACACCTTAGATGACACTTGTACTTAAGTCTTGTGTGATTTACCAAATCAAAGTGTTGTATTTGGAAGTTAAATCAACTGTTCTCCCTTTTTCATAGTAAAGTATTTGTGGTTAATTTTGACCCATAACACAACAGAATCATTTTATAAGAAAATACAAACAAGTTACTTGGGGAATTATTTTGTTAACCATTAGCCTCTCATGGTCTATTGGCCTGTGCCTCATAATTAATAAAATAGGAGATAAATTGTGCCTATTTTAAACTAAAAAAACCATTTGTACATTGTAGGTCAAAAGTGGTCTAAGGTACATAAAATATCAAAGTAGCCTAAGTATATATTATGGATATGGATGAACATAGCAGATAAACAAACCTTTTACTAGATAATTCAAACACGGGTCAAATTCATACCTGCGCTTTAAACACCAAACACCAAAATACGTCACCAGAACAATTGTGATTATTCTGTGACGTATTTTTGCTCTTACCGTGGACATAAAGATACGTGTATTTGCACGTTGTGACTGTTTGATCCAGATTAAAGCAGCTGTAGACGTATGTAAACTGGGCGATACAGCTTTAACAGGCTGTGCGCGCTCCCGCGGACCGCAGTCACCTTTTGGCACGACACCGCACGTGGAACAGGGTTTATCCTACCTGTATGACTTTTCCTCTTTCGATCGACAGATTTATGAAGTTGTCTTTTTCTACAAGCAGGGTGTTTATCGTCTGCTTCATTTCTGTCTCCCTCAAAACACGTCCATCTCCTGCTTCTTGTAGCTGGTGCTTCAGATCTGACCAAACAGTATGTAACTTAAAAAAAGAATATAGTATAAAGAATGACCAATGGATATAGCAGAAGTCCATACCCACCTTTACACATATCCTCTGCTGCTTTAAGACTGTCTTGAGTGTCCTGAAGTCTTTTTAACAGTGCTGCTTCCTGCCATTGTTGAAGGGATTTTTGTTTTGAGAGCTTTGCCTTCCATCCAGCTTCTTTCTCCCTTAAAACGTTGAAAAGAGTCGTGTTTTAGTGACCTGCAAATGCATCTACACATGGAACAAAGTATTAAATAGAGGACGTGTTTTAAGAAGGGGTGCACTCACTTGAAGTCTTTTCCAATAGCTTTGTGTTTCTCTTCAATCAGATGAATGTCTTGTTGCAGTTGACGGATTAGCGTCTCTTTATCTCGCAATTTCTGGGAAAACAGTGCCTCATTCTCTGTCCGTAGGAGTTTGTTTTCCTCTAAAAGTTGGAAGTTGTGTCTTTTATACTGATCTTTGAAGACGACAATCCCTTGATGGTTCTCGGCCAACTCGTTAAATCTCTTCTCCAACAGCGTTGCCTTCCCTCTTTCCAAATCCAATTCTTTTTGCCCGTCTGTTACCCGACCTTCCAACTCATCTCTGACTTTCTGAAGTGCCCGACAGCGAAGACGCACCTCGTCTGATCTCTGTTTCAACAAACCGATCAACCCGGCCTGCTCCTCTATCCTGGCCCGCAGCAGCCCCGACTCGGTTTGGTCGTCTGCTGTAAGACTCCCACATGTCCCCAAACACATTTGCATATCATCCATGTCCTGTGTAAAACATATTGTAAAATCAATCAATCAATGATAAAATATATATATATATATACAAAATGTAAGATAGACAGTCCAAGACCATTTGCCAGTGTAACGATGCAATGCAATCTTAAGAAGCGAGATTGGACAAAGCATCCACAGTTCATTAGCGTTAGGCCTTCAGAGACATTTTCTCACTTTCTGAGTAAAACTTAAAGAAAACCGTCTTCATTTCTCAGCGTATCGTGTTGTAAACTAGTCTATTCACTTAGGTTTGTTGTTGTTGTTGTTGTTGTATACAGCAGTAGCCTACCTCGTTTGTGTCCCTAATCATCTTTATGAGATCTTTCGGGTTTCTATGTGGGGATACCATGACCAAAAGCAGCGCAGTAAAGACCACAAGAAGGCCTATGACAAACACTTCAAGGTCGCGTTCATTTACAAAAAGAAGTTTCAGTTGCTGAACTGCGGCGTTGCTCATAGCAACCGGACCCACACGGTCACGTCCGTGATTTGATCTGGAGGTGGGTGCTGGGCGCCATGGCTCCACACGGTGGCGCTGTCGTGTTTCTTATCGGGCGAATTCACCACGCGGTGCATTGTGTCTCATTCGAAAACAACTAGGCTAATTATAGCTAGGACTTTTACGCACATTGTTTTGGAAAGCTATCACTACTTTCGTAGTCAAGTTGGGGACTTTTGTTACGATTTTAGTTTAAATTAATTATATTAATCGTTTATATTTCTTTGTCTCAATATTTACTTTATAACCAATTTCTAATTGTCCTCCATGCCTTTCAAATAAGCATAGTGTAGGCCTATTATTAAGAAATATGAACCTAGACAATCAGTGATGATGAGCCCGTTCAATCACGAATAATCACAACTCACGGAAGAACAAAGTCACGCGCAGCCGAGGCTATAGCATTATGCAGATTCCTGGGCCTAAGTACGGGATTTATCCTGAGGGCCAAAGATGGGGGGTGACTGGGGGGGGGAGGAGGAGGCGAGGCCGTCTTGGACTTTGTGCACGCCCCTTTTCATAAACTCCTAGCCGGACAAGAAAGCGAGAGGAGGGCACCCGCATCTCAGTCCCAAGAGCTCTTCCATCTGCTCGGCTTCAGGCAGAGCTGGAAGGCACAGCCGGGACACAATGTGGAGAACACTACTCATACAACTTTCTATCGGCCTGCTATTTTGTGTATTCAAGTGCCATTCCCAAGGTAAGTTCATTTCATTCATTTTTTATTATTCAATTTCATGTTTAAGTAGGCAGTAACAGGTGGATTTTAAACTTCTATTCAACTTCATCCACTGCCTCGCATTCCACTTGTTGCTCATCACCAAAACAAAACAAAGCCAAACAGAAAAACTACCGGCTGATACCCAGGGAGACCCTCAATATAACCTAACTTCATATTCATTTACATTAATATGTTTCGTAGCCTTCAGCAGGATTCATTTAGGAATATAGAAAATAATTCGATATGTGTTTAATTGTAATTAATATATCTACTTATTTCGTCAATTACTCGTCGATTGGATCTGAATCACCGAAGACGTAAGTAATTTGTAAGTGAAAAAACAACAATATTGATTAGAGATCAAAGTGTCTTACCGACGTGTGTGTGTGTGTGTGTGTGTGTGTGTATGTGTGTGTGTGTGTGTGTGTGTGTGTGTGTGCGCGCGCGCGCGCGCGTGTGTGTGTGGGTGTGTGCGTGTGTGAGAGTGTGTATAAAAGGTTAGCGCGAGGCAGATTGGAAGTTCTCTCGGAGAACTTTTGCCTGAGCTTTACTGTTGCTAGGCAACAGAAGAGAGCATGTGACTAACTGAGCACTGAAAGCTCTGCTGCTACAAACCTCATTCAGTGGAATGCTCTTATCAGGGTGCAAAACACCCGCGGTGATGAGCCGTCGATTATTGTGCATCTCGAGAGATTTTATTTACACGTGATAAGAGAGACATAATGTAATTTTGTCAGCCGTTTGTCAGGTCTGCTACAGTTGTAGCCTGGCTCGATCCTGCTTCTCGAAATGTAATCTGCTTTCTTTTTGCTCAACCCTTTAGTATGTAAGCTCCTTACCGTGAATCAAGCAACTAATTACACTGCAGCTGCCGTGGAAAGCACCGGTTTCTACCTAAGCAACAGCGCTGACCTGAGAGAAAAGAGTAGGCTATATATCTGTTGACACCTAGGAACCCATCCACTTCCAGCTATGTTAACCGGTGTATTTTAGCAGACTCAAGTCCTCTAGGGAAAAAAAATCAAAGCTATTAAAGAAAACATTTTTTTTTTTAAGTAACTTTTTCAGTACTTTGTGTTTTATTTTACCTAATGTAGCCTACACACAGTGTGGAGCAGTTGGATGTCTTAATATTTCAACTGCCGTAACACCTCAGCAAAATCATCAATATTCATGCAGATCACTAGGAGGTGTTTGTTATTGCTATTAATAGGTTACTATAATGACCATTACCGGGCATAAGTCAAAGTACAGATGCCCTAATCCAAACACATTATTCCGAAGTGCTGCCATGACAGAATACTGCAGGCATAGTTAATGAACACCGTTTGGCAGGACAGGGAATATGGTGTTGGGGAGAGTGTGGGCTGTTCTTTTATTCAGCACCTAATCAGCCGATTAACCACCGCTTGGTGATTGATTAATAACCCGTTGATGCCAAGAAGTTGGAGGAGAGAATTTCACCTCTCTTCTGTTAGTACGATCGTTCCTTCTGTGCACCCTCTGAACGAGCGCAATCTTCTGTTTAACAGAAGTTCTTGCCCTTCTCAATGAGCAGTTTTCCCTGAGCATGGCTGTGTGTGGCCAACTGTCATTCTTTAAATAAACATACAGTACTTGTGTAAATGTAAGCCTACTTGAATAATCGTGAACAACTGACTCATAGTAATGTGCTTGCGGCCTAGCCTATATCTTATATATCTTTTTCAGAGAATTGTTGGCTAATGTAATTGACAGTCAACTTTAAGACGTGAACAATAACAGACAGTAATATATGTCGTTATACATAAAATCAAGAAAAAAATCAAATCAAGTGACCCAAAAAATATAATTTAGTAGTAATTTATTGTCTGTGTTTATTCACCACATGTTGCAAGAATTATTATATATTTTTAAGACATATTGTCCCCATGTAGTTGGACTATGGCACATGCTGCAGACTGAGCATCTCCACACTGCAGATTCACTCACCTTTAGTCCACTATTTGGGTCAGAGCTTTCTTAACTTCAACACTGAGGATGTCACAGAGTGCCTGTATCAGCAAGAAAATAACTAAACATGACAGTGTGCGCCCTGACTAGACTAATCTATAACCTATATTAATTAGCCTACCTAGAGAAAAAGATGATGCTGATCACTAACCCCAGTCCTGCTTAGTTTGTCTCATGACCCCTCTTTGTATATTTCTGCTGTTCTGTGTGCTTCTGCTCCATAATTATTACCCGGGGAATCTGCAACTCTCCTTAAAGTAAATACTTGGTCAACACAATCTTACAACGGCAACATGAACCCAGTACAACATTGACATGGAAGTTACCTGGCAGCCTGACTAACTAAGACGTATTCATTGTAGTAATACATAACACATTAATTGCATGTTAATAACTTACACTATGAAGTGTGTATTCCATTCAGTGCATTATTATGAAATAAACAAATCATCCCTTTAAAATTAAAAAAACAAAAAATCTTGTTGTCAACAAAGAGTGCTCCATTAGAAGCACTGTGCCAACATGGGCCATCTCCACCTCACGCATGCAAAGGAAAGTCCTTTCCGGTATAGGACCCTGAACCCTTTGAGCAGCAGAAACGCTGTATTAGAAAGGAGGGGAGCACAAGTGAGCACACTTGGCAGAAAAAAACGCTCCGATCCTTTTCTCTTTTTTTCCCCCACTGCTCTCTGGGTCTAGGTTCCAGTCTCAGTGACACAGAGGATGGAGCTGTGCCACTGTGTGCAGTGTGCACTGTTTTAGTATCCACGGAAACATTAGGCAGCTGAATGGCCTCCTTAATTGCCGTAGGCGAGCTCCATTCATTCAGCAGACCTGTATAGTTGTTAATACATTTATCAAAATTTTACTGATGAGTGCTCCTTACAAGAATACATGTCTCCATAGACTCCCCCTCCCCCCCCTCCCCCCCCCCCCCCCCCCCCCCCCGGCCCACCATTCCTCCCTTTTTTAACACGCTTGTGCTTCTGCCAAAATAATCCCCTTGTGGTTTTGTTTGTCTCTCCCGTGTGTAGCGGTAAGAGCCAAAGTCAGTTGTTTGGCAATTGACTGCGTTCTGTCGCGCCGATTTCCATATGAAATGGCCAGCAGCACTCCGCTCTGACAGCACAGACGGGCCCGGCGCTTCCTGCTGCCAGCGGCCCTTTTCTGGACCGCGCATTCAAAGAGAACGCGGCGGGCAGCACCAAAACAAGGCGGTTAATTAATGACAGCCAGAGCACGTTCCCCAGGGGCCTCCGAGGGCCTCCGAGGGCCTTCTGTGTGTGACGAGACCAGAGGTGTTGTGGGGCTATCCGTCCGCAGAGTTTCCTTTTTGCGTTGCACCAAGGTTAGAAGAGGCTTATGTCCACAGGCAGGAAGTTGCCTACTGTATCCTCTTACTTCATGCGTTCTATCTGGCTTTTATTTCTCGGGGACCGGGGGAAACTTCTAGTTATGAGGTAACAACCCAGCTGGCAGCTCTTTTGTGCCATTGTAATTTCCCCGTGGGGTTCTGAGCGTTGAGAAGCTTCTTTCTAATGAAAATTCCTCGGGTGCTCCTCTTTGTTAGGCGGTAATAGGGTGTCCTTATCTCGCTCGGGTTGTGTGGGGTTCTGTCCTGCTGTGGGTTTAAGTTGGCTAATTAGAAAAGACGCGGCCTAGCAAACAGGGAAAGGAAAACGGCAAAACAACAATAACAACACAAAGACAGCAATGACAAAAGGCACCAGTGCTTGGACATCTTAATCTTAATGGCAGGGTTGTGTTTTTAAGGCCGAAGTCTACTAATACTAACTACCTTTTCTGGTATGGAAGAGCGAGTCAAATCTTGCCTTTGTCCGGAAGCGGGACAGGCATCTAAACAAAGTTACAGAATGGATAAAGTGTTTCAAGCACCTGCAGAACACAAGGCGGTTCTGTTGGAAGGTTCCACCTCAGTGTGGCTGTCACCACTTCTGGCAGGACGTGATGGTTTCTGGTTTTGGATGGTATTTACTTTTGCATTCTTCAGTTTCATGCAGTCATCCTGTGTGAATTCTTAATTAATAACCGTTTGTTAATTTTAATATAATCTGTTCAGACTAGTTAAAATACATTTAAAAGGAGGTAGACAATATCAACATTTTCACAATATTCCGGGTACGTTGTGAATCTATCAAATTTTATCCAAGCAATGTAGTTTATTATTTATCATTATATCGTCTTTCTTCTTGCCAGTTATAAATGAAATACGTTGAAATAAAATGTCAATGTAAATCGAAATGATTAGTTAATTCTTGTTTTAATTAAAAGTTGGGATGCTCAGATTACAAGATTACACTAAATAAGAAGAATTCCGCTTGCTCAACTATCCTTATTGCTGCTTGTGAACACACCGTCCCTTCACTGTGTCCCCATGTGTCCACACTGCTCCCCCGTCCATTCACTGTGTCCCCCATGTGTCCCTGATCTGTCCCCTGTGTTAGACCCAATTTGTCCCCCAAGTGTCCATGCTGCTCCACCTTCACTGTAGACCCCATATGTCCCCCATGTGTCCCCCATGTGTCCCCATGTGTCCCCTGAGTTAGACCCCATGTGTCCCCCCCATGTGTCCCCCATGTCTCCCCCATGTGTCCCCTGAGTTATACCCCATGTGTCCCCCCATGTGTCCCCCATGTGTCCCCTGAGTTATACCCCATGTGTCCCCCCATGTGTCCCCCATGTGTCCCCTGAGTTAGACCCCATGTGTCCCCCAAGTGTCCACACTGTGTCCCACCTGTGTCCCCCAAGTGTCCACTGAGTTAGACCCCATGTGTCCCCAAAGTGTCCCTCATTGGTCCTCGCTACCATGCTACAGATGAGGCTAAAACCATTGGCTGGATCGCCTTGAAAACAAAGGCTCCCTTTGAGCTGATAGGGAGCAATTTAATCATTAGTAAGCTGAGCAGGAGAAAAGTTTGCCGCCCAGATAGCTGCTGAACGAGTTAAATCTGATGTCCTGTTTGGCCGCGGCGGTGTTAGAGAGGTGCTGTTCTGCTTTGGCTAATTCAGCTGAGGCATGGCCTCTTGCGTGAACTTTACTGCAAGGCTTTTAGTGCAGTGGTACAGGCACTGACCCTCAGGTGGTCGCAAGCCATCTTGGACATGACATTACATAAAGCAAATGAGACACTTCTGACTCTGCCCGCTCACTTCTCACCAACACATTGTTCATCAAGGGCTACGATTATCCAAGGGATCTGTTCCTAGGTCTGGGGTCTTTCCTCTCTTTATGAGTTGTAATTAGTTGTTGTTTGAATACGGTGTGTGAATACGGTACGTCTGTATTGTCTTCGCTGATTCTCCTTCTGAAAATCAGAGTACCACTTATTTGATGTGTTTGCTCTGTTTGATAGTGAGCTGTTTATTTTCCCTGTGGAGAAAGCTTAAGTGTGTGAGTGTGTGACTGTGTGTGTGTGAGTGTGTGTGTGTGTGTGTGTGTGTGTGTGGGGGGGGGGGGGGGGGTAATGGATAAGACAAGGAAGAGATAGACCACCGACCCCTAGCATGCCTGCACCACCAACCACCATCACCTTGCATCTCCCCTCTGTGAAGTATTTGGGTTGAAAGGGCTGCGGTACCACCCGGTACCACTATTTATTTCAATTACTTTTCTGACCAGGACCAGCATGTGCTATGAATCAGTCTGTCAGAGAGAGACCATCAGATTTTGCACATTCCAACTCGGACAGGTCTGACGGAGCACTCTGTCACTGAACTATGCCTCCCCCTCCACACCAGCCTACCATCTCACCCCCAGTCGATCTCCAGCCCCCACCACCAGCTCCACCACCACCACCACCACCACCACCATCATCCCACCACCTCCACAACCACCACCACCACCACCACCCCAACCACCTCCACCACCACCACCACCACCACCACCATCATCCCACCACCTCCACAACCACCACCACCCCAACCACCTCCACCTCCACCTCCACCACCACCACCACCACCACCACCACCACCACCACCACCACCACCACCATCATCCCACCACCTCCACAACCATCACCACCCCACCACCACCAGCACCACCACCACCCCCCCCCCCCCCATAGAGAAGTTCAGGAAAGCAAGAAGGGGGGTTCCTTATCTCAACGTGTGCCACTCCAGTGTGAACATCAAAGCTGTCCTGGGATGAGTGCGGTGGGTGGAGGGGTGTGTGTGCAGGGGAGGGGGTTGTGTAACTGTCCGAGGGGCCGGCTGGCACGCGCGTCTCCGGTGCGTGTCGATGCTGTTAGCAGCACGCTTCATCAATGCGACCTGTGAGCGTCAGTACAACCGCATGGATCTCTTGGGGAACAGCTCACCAGCTGCAAGAGGTCGTCAACGTATACCCGATGTGGATTCGGTTGTTTGCTGTTTGTTGCTTGCACTACTCATGCAACAGTTGTTGCTTTGCACTACCGTTGTTGTTGCCATAGACATGTCAGTAACACGTTGACGCTACACGCTACACGCTACGTACTTTAAACGTTTACTCCCATTTCTGTTTTAGATTCCTGCTTCGCTAGGCTTCTGTTTTTCGTTTATTGCTTTTAAAAAAAGGGACATTTGCATTATAAAAAAAAAGAAAAGAGGATTTCAAAGTTAACACACAACCGCCTCATGTGGTCTAGTCGGGGGTGAAACCTGAACGAGGTCCCGTCAGTACGTTTGACGAGGTGTGTTGTTGTGGCTGTGCAGGATGTGAGTTGGGCCAGTACCGGTGCGGGACGGGGCGGTGTATCCCGGGCGACTGGCACTGTGACGGGACATCGGACTGCGTGGACAACTCTGACGAGCAGGACTGCCGTGAGTCAACTGGTTGAACGCACAAATTCAAATGGGATGTATTGATTTTAGTCCTTTAGATTCATTCCCATCATTTCTAAATAATAGTACTGCGTCTGATTCGTAATATTTAATACAATTATGCATGATGTAGAGTACAGTTTTGCATTCAACAAATAGCACTGCAACAGTTTTCTCCCTGCTTTTGTCAACGTGGGATTGAATAACGGACACAACCGTTGGACAATGGATATTCGGCTAGGGATAGGGAGCCAACGTGCGATCCACTGAATGACATTCTGAACCGTCGTGTTGCGGTCCTCTGTCTCCACAGCTCAGGTGACGTGCGACCATAGCCACTTCCAGTGTCTGAGTGACGGCGAGTGCGTCCCAGACGTGTGGGTGTGTGACGACGAGGAGGACTGCGAGGATGGCTCGGACGAGCGGCAGCACTGTCGTGAGTGTGGCCCCGCGCCGCTTGGTGCTGTTAATGGGACTGAGAACGGTTGACTTGGGACGATGCGTGACTGAGCAGGGAGGCAGGCGTGGTGGTAACAGGAAGAAGTTGGTAGAAACAGTAACGCACACGCGATCCGCCTTTCAAAAAGCATTAACTCCTTATTTTTCTGTGTAAGGAGTGGACTTATATGACAGCCGCCTTGTGCACCTTAAAACGTCATTATCCACCATCTTCCGAGTTTTGCTTTGAGAGGGGGGGGGGGGCCACCAAACGTTCTGGGTTTGACTCCCTAGCTTCTACAGCTTACCTGTAGGTGTCCTAGAGAGCCAGATGCCCTAGCCCAGGCTCCTTAACAACGCATCTCTGAATTCACTATAAGTCACTAGTGCTAAATAGTAAACAGCAGGTCCCGTGTGACTCTCTCTCTCTCCAGCCGAGCGGACGTGCACCAGCGAACAGTTTAGGTGCAGCAACGGAGCGTGTGTCCCCAGTGAGTACCGCTGCGACATGCTGCCTGACTGCTCCGACGGATCGGACGAAAGAGGATGCCGTGAGTTTTCCTGCTTTGCTTTTCCCTTTCTCTCTCTCTATTGCTCTCTTCCCCTCTCTCTCTCTCGCGCCGTATGTCTCGCTCTCTCTTCTTACTCCCGCTCTCTCTCTTTCTCTCTCTCTTTCTCTCTCTCTAGCACTCTCTCTCTCCCCCTCCCTCCCGCTCTCTCTCTCTCACTCCCCCCTCTCCCTCCCAATCTCTCTCTCTCTCTCTCTTGCTTCCTCTCTCTCTCTCTCTCTCTCTCTCTCTCTCTCTCTCTTGCTTCCTCTCTCTCTCTTGCTTCCTCTCTCTCCCCCCTCGCTCCCTCCCTCTATCTCTCTCGTTCCCTCTCTCTCCTCTGGCATTTTAATCAATTTGTTAAGATTAAGAGGCTCGCTGACTGACAGAACTGGCCACAATATACTTCTTGTTGTCAGAGGTTGATTGCAGATTCCTTTGTGGATTAGTCCAGCTGAGGTTCAGCTGCTATTTCGTTATTGTGCGGACATGGTCGCTGCACAACTGAGTACACTACGGTAATCTCACAATTTTAGAAAGAATGCTGTGGCTGTTACTGGTGTTAATGGTAAACGTCCCTTATCCTTCGCATTAGCTTTGCACATGTTCTGGGATGTTACCACTAAGAATGACCCTTTGTGCCTTTTCTTTACCAGGTCTTAGCTATGATATTGCACAGTTTACTGTTCTTAACCAATGACCCACAGCTCACAGAAATGCCAGTAATGTAGAAATGTATGAAATATTCGGTTACATTGTCCCACCGTTTCACATGAAGAAACAGACCTTGAACGCTAATGCTCCTATTAGCCAAGCGACTTTGGTTTGAACCAGCAAACCACCGCGTTTATCTAATGGTTATGGGGTGTTCATCTCCCAGCCTGGTTCTACTGGTTTCAATCTCCATAGTCTACAGCCTAACCTCTAGTCATCCTGCCCCTATGCCTACCCCCTATCTGCTTCTAAATGACCTATATCGGAAATATGTGAAATATTAATTATATATATATATATATATATATATATATATATATATATATATATATATATATATATATAAATATGAAATCACTGTAAGTTTAGAGTGTCAGGAATTATAGCATTATCCCGGTCTAATGCAACACAATTTCTCTCTGCCAAAAACAAATATTTAAATCACCCCGTTTGAGAACGTCTGTGATCGAGGTCACTGTATGTTGATTTAGCATCTGCTAACAATGAGTCCATACTAAATGCTCTGTGTTCCAGACAACCCGGAGTGTACAGAGCTGAGGTGCGCTAACGGAGCGTGCTATAACCGCACCCAGCGCTGTAACCAGGTGGCTGACTGCCGGGATGGATCTGACGAGGCAAACTGCAGTAGGTGGACACACCAGAAACCTCTGCAACAAACAGTTCCAAAGAGCCTCCAAGGTCAAGCTGCTGTAGGCTACAATGTTGTCCATAGTGTGGTGCATTTGGGGGAATGATGTTTCTTCTGTCCTCGGTTACTTTGTAGCACAGCACTGCGGTACGGGCCAGTTTGCCTGTCGCAACGAGGAGTGTGTACCTCAGAGATACGTCTGTGACCACGACGACGACTGTGGGGACAGGAGTGACGAGCAGAACTGCAGTATGTAACATTTCTCTGCTCCTTGTCCTCCTCTCCTCTCCTCTCCTCTCCTCTCCTCTCCTCTCCTCTCCTCTCCTCTCCTCTCCTCTCCTCTCCTCTCCTCTCCTCTCCTCTCCTCTCCTCTCCTCTCCTCTCCTCTCCTCTCCTCTCCTCTCCTCTCCTCTCCTCTCCTCACCTCTCTTTTCCTCTCCTCTCCTCTCCTCTCCTCTCCTCTCCTCTCCTCTCCTCTCCTCTCCTCTCCTCTCCTCTTCTCTTCTCTTCTCTCCTCTCCTCTCCTCTCCTCTCCTCTCTTTCCTCTCCTCTCCTCTCCTATCCTCTCCCCCACTTTGTTCTCCCCTCTCGTTCTGATCCCTGTTGATCTCTGCCTTGGATACCGCTACTGTTGTTGCTAGAGGCACTCTGAACTTTGGAAGTCCTTTCATGGCTTCTCCTCTTGGCAGCGTACCCCACGTGCAGAGGAAGCTACTTCACCTGCCCTAGCGGCCGCTGTATCCACCAAGTGTGGCTGTGCGACGGGGAAGACGACTGCGAAGACAACGCAGATGAAAGAGGCTGTGGTACGACTTTGTTCGAATACAAATACACACTAGACATTCAGTGCTCGTAGACGTTGAGACACGGTAGAACACAGCACTGGATCTGATCCCTCAGATGTCTCCCGGCAGGGCCGCCAGTTCTAAGAATGAATGCACTCACGGCATTGTAAGCCACTTTGGGTAATAGCGTCCACCACTTGTCATGAAGGATACTGCGCTAGTGAAGGAGATAGCCCCACATTACGAGTCTCCATGCTAGGTCTGAGCTAGCAGGGCGCTACCTCTGCCCTCCGTCTAAGTGTGTTATTCAGATGCTTCTTTGTGGCAGACCGCGGCTCAGCCCTCCAGAGGGGGCTTTAGAATTCCTCCACGCCATGAGAAGAGTGTGTGTGTGTTTTTAAAAGATGGGCCCCGGGAGCCCTCAGAGCCCCCACACAGCCCCCCCCCCCCCCCCCCCCCCCCCCCGCCAACCTTCTGCCACCCCCCACGATGATTTAAAGTGACAGTACTGCATGTTGGCCACACCATAATGTGTGAGTCCCAGCATCGAGTTCAGCACTGCATTCCTCTTAGAGATTACACATATTGTAATATTGTCTGTCTCTCTCACACACACACACACACACACACACACACACACACAATACACACACATTGTTGCACACTGTTGAACAAAGTTTGTGGTATTAAGTTTGCCAATGTTTTGTCATACTGCTCATATTTGATGTCATAGCGATCATGCTTGACATTTCATAGTGATCATACCTGATATCTCGCTCTGCTCACACCTGTGTAGACAACGTGCCCCGGGAGTGTTACCCGGGGGAGTGGGCGTGTCCGTCGTCAGGCCTGTGCATCCCCCAGGACCAGCTGTGTGACGGCACCGCCCACTGTCCCTACGGAGAGGACGAGACCAACGGCACCGCTGGACGCAACTGCAGTCAGTAGAACTGTCTGTCTGTCTGCCTGTCTGTCTGCCTGTCTGTCTGTCTGTCTGTCTGTCTGTCTGCCTGCCTGTCTGTCTGTCTGCCTGCCTGTCTCTTTTACTATGTCTCTCTCTGTCTGTATATCTGTCTGTCTGTCTGTCTGCCTGCCTGCCTGCCTGTCTGCCTGTCTGTCTGTCTGTCTGTCTGCCTGTCTGTCTGCCTGTCTGTCTGTCTGTCTGTCTGCCTGTCTGTCTGTCTGTCTGCCTGTCTGTCTGTCTGCCTGTCTGTCTGTCTGTCTGCCTGTCTCTTTTACTATGTCTCTCTGTCTGTGTATGTGTCTGTCTGTCTGTCTGTCTGTCTGCCTGTCTGTCTGCCTGTCTCTTTTACTATGTCTCTCTCTGTCTGTATATCTGTCTGTCTGTCTGTCTGTCTGTCTGCCTGCCTGTCTCTTTTACTAAGTCTCTCTCCGTCTGTATATCTGTCTGTCTGTCTGTATATTTGTCTATCTCTCCTTCACTTGTGTGACATGAAGTGATGAATAGATCAGCAGATCGTGGGGCTCATAAATAAAGTATACAAATTCCCTTGTGTGTGTGTGTGTGTGTGTGCGTGTGTGTGTGTGTGTGTATGCGTGTGTGCGTTCGCGTGTGTGTGTGTGTGTCAGGTATCTGGAGGTGTGCGTCTCTCAGCTGTGAGCATCGCTGCCGTGCGTCTCCTGATGGTGGGATCTGCTCCTGTCCGTCTGGTTACGTCGTCAGCGCCAACAACAGCCGCTCCTGCGTCGGTGTGTAGGATCCCGAGCGCCCGCTCACCGCCACACACACAATTCATTCAGAAATTCACCGCCTCTTCTACCCCCTATCTTATTCACACATTGCCTGAAACATCCACCATGGCGTTTAGGTTAAGATATCAAAAGTAAATTGTGTGCAGTAATGCAAATGTATGGAAGATGATTTCTTAAATGATTAAATATTTATTCAAGTATAAACCCCAGTAACCAACACTTGATGATTCCAAAACATGTCTAAAAGTTCTTTCTTCTTCTTCTTCTTCATCTTCATCTTGTTCTTGTTCTTCTTCTCCCGTAATTCCCGGTGCAGACTTCGATGACTGCTCCATGTGGGGGGTGTGTGACCAGCTGTGTGAGGACCGCGTCGGCAGCCACCGTTGCAGCTGTCGGGACTTCTATGTCCTGGAACAGCACCGATACTGCAGAGCTAATGTCTCCTGTGAGTCCCCCGAATATATATATATATACCAGTAGTGTTGGAAATGATTGATGAACACATTCATTTTAATATTCACGTTATGTGTATATACTATACTTGTGGGTGTGTGTGCATGTGTGTGTAAGTGTAGGTGTGTGTATGTGTGTGTGTGTCTCTGCATGTGCGTGTGTCTGTGGCTGTGTGTATATTTGTGCATGCCGCTCAACGTTCGGTCTGCTTTGTGAGCCTCTGTTGCACACCAAGTGTTGTTTCAGTCCGGCCCTCGCCTTTTGTGGAGCAGAGAATGAGTGTTGACCGAGAGGCGGACCTTCTAGAATTAGCCCGGTAACCAGGGGAGACTCGGTCTGCAGCGGCAAACACACCCCCGGCTCAGGAGTCAAAACTCTTGACTTGGAGATCCGTCTGCGTCGTGCTCAGCGTCAGTCCTGCTGAAGCGCTGAACACAGTTGTTGGAGTGAAGCACCAGAGAGCCAGGATAGTGGCTAGGGGGATCGACTCCGGGCTCAAAGGTTATGGGTTTGATTCCCAGTGTCTGCCGCCTACCTGTTAGCCTCCTACAGCAAGAAGCCTAAACCCCTACCTCCTCCTTAATGATCTGAATTCACTGTACGTCGCGGTGGATAAAAGCATCCGATTAATCACTAAATAGCTGAACGCACACTAAATACGGAAATGGTTTTGGGTACAAAATGAGTCAAGACAATTGAAACTCCTACAAGATAGAGAGAATGTGAAGCTCCACGTTGCGTGACTCATTGGTAAGACGTGTGATGTCATGACGTTGTCCCCCCCGTAGCCGGAGTGCCATCCCTGGTCTTCTCCAACGGCCGAGACCTGCTCATAGGGGACCTACATGGAAACAACCTGCGGACACTGATCCAGTCCCAGAACCGAGGGGTGGCCGTGGGGGTGGACTACCACTACCTCCTGGGCCGGGTCTTCTGGACCGACACCATTCAGAACAAGGTAGACACATGACTCACATCCCAGTTGGTCAGCGTTGCCTGCTAGTAAAAGCAATGGCGTCCATCAGAACTCATCACTTTATTGCTATTTACTGTTTAATGTCACAATGTGTAACATTTGAACTAGCTCGTCGCTTAAAAAAAACCTGGCCACATCTTCCGTGCCAATGCTGATCGATAGTGATTTCAATAATGTTCTCAATATAATCACATCCCATAACTGATATATCTTACAGATATAAACTGCTGGCCAAGCCCGCACCTCCCTCTTTGTTTACAAGAATCGTGCGATCGACCTCCCCAAAACCCCTTAGACTCACGCCACCCAGCCAGCCCGGGTCACACAGTTGCACAGCCAGTTAGAGTGGACAGAACACTGTCGTTGAGATTTTGAACTCTGAAAGTCTCCCGCTGCTGACTGAGAAGGGGCCAGTCTTACTCATTGCGACTTTAATCACTTTTGTCCTAGGCGACTTACAGTGATTTCAGATGCAGGTCCTCAAGGAGCATGTGTAGGGTCAAGGATGCTCAATGGTGTCTGCAGGTAGGCTGCAGACATTGGGGATCGAACCCAGTAACGTTCCACTACACTACACACTGCACTATCCTGCCCCACTTCTTTTCCATCCGAGGAGTAATGAATGGAGCATGAATCCACTCACTGTTCTCAGGAACTGCCTGAGTTGTAGTTGGGAGGAGGGCGGAAAATGAGTATAGTTATCAATTGAAATCATCAACTCTGTTGATACTTTAATACTTTAACAGAGAGAGAGAGAGAGAGAGAGAGAGAGAGTGAGAGAGAGCGAGAGAGAGCGAGAGAGAGAGAGAGAGAGAGAGAGAGAGAGAGAGATGCCGGGTCCCCATAGACTGGGACATAATGAAGGAATGGGGGAAAGGTTCCCGGAATCCAAATAGCCTAATCTTGAAACCCTTCTGATATGCTGGTACGACGCTCACATACCAAGGTGCAATTTTTGTAACCCAAGCTTGTCCTAAGTAATGGGCAGTGTTTGATTCCAGACGGCTGATTGGGTTTATATGCATTCTTTGACCATTCGGCTTCGGTCTTCAGTCTTCACCTCGGCATCTCCGCGGTCTGAACCACAGCCACTGGGCTGAGAAGCCAGAGACCCCGGTATCTACACATCAGCCACCTTAATGGTGGCATGTCATCGGATTAAAAGTAGGCCAGTGGCGAACGGGGCATGTGAATGTAACCAGGGAGGCTAAACTGCCAGGCTATTTTCCCAGATTCAATTTCTCTTTAAACAGGTCAGTAGAAAATCCTGCTTTTTAGACGTGTGGGTAGAGTTCCAAAATACGCTGAGCTGTAAAGAGCACTGGCTGGGCTCTGCCAAGGCTTCAAGCCTGAGGTATTAGTGGCGTCTAAGAAGTGCCAGCACATTAAGCAAACCCTTCCTATTGCCACCGTAAGAGTTCAATCGTACCCAGACGGTTGGACTGATGTCGCATCGATGTTGTCAATGGCAACACATTTAACCGTTCCATCCCCTGGCCGCTATGACATGACCTTGACATCCTCGCACCAAACAATGCTGTGTTCGGTGGTGGGACAGGTGTTCTCGGTGGACCTGGACGGCTCCAACATGCAGGTGGTTCTGAACATCTCGGTGGACAACCCGGAGAACGTGGCGGTGGACTGGGTGAACAACAAGCTGTATGTGGTGGAGTCCAGCGTCAACCGCATCGACATGGTGGACTTTGACGGGAGGAACCGGGTCACGCTGATCACGGAGAACCTGGGGAAACCTAGAGGGCTCGCCCTGGACCCCACCGTAGGGTGAGAGCATCCGTCCTGCGAGCGCCTCCCAACGGGCCCACGTGTACAGCGTCTGCTCCACGCTCAGACGGCGCCGGATAAAGGCTGCGCGTGTGTGTGTGTGTGTGTGTGTGTGAGATGAGCAGATTGTCCAGGGTGGATTAGTGCGGACCAAAGTGATGACCATCATTGTAATCCAATAGTATCGTTTCGGGAGATCGGTCAGTTAGGGGGGGGTTAGGCAGTGCCAGATGGCTGCAGTTAAATGGCTAAGCATAAATGAATGTTCAAGTACGGAGGTAATATTCACTGCCCCCCCCCCCCCCCCCCCCCCCCCACCTTAAAAAAAAATCGGTGGTTTTGGGTATCAAAGCGTAATCCTTCACAGGGCACAGGTCTGTGAAGAGCACGTTTCGAAAGAGGAAATGCACATGAGATTAACATTTTGTTCCCTACATTTTTGGCATTTCTCTCTCAGCTTCATGTTTTTCTCCGACTGGGAAGCGGTGAATGGGGAGCCGGGGCTGGAGCGCGCCTACATGGACGGCAGCAACCGTTTCGGTATCATCCGGAGCAAACTGGGCTGGCCGGCTGGGATTACAGTGGACGTCCCGGCCCAGCGCGTCTACTGGGCGGACAGCCGATACGACTACATTGAAACCGCCACCTACGACGGTCTCCATCGGTAAAAAAAAGAAAAAGAAGAAAAAGGACAAAGACTGTTTCTCTTTCATTCAGTTTAATCTTTGGAAGATTGTTCTTTGACTCCTGCATGTAATCGCAATGGATGCACGACAGCAGCAATGATCCACCACTGGCGGTCACGTCGACCCCATCGATCAAGTTCTCTACTCTAATAACATTACCTCTTCTTTTCCTTTTTCCTTCTTTAAGTAAAATGGTGGTTCATGGACGCTCTCTCATCCCGCATCCGTTCGGCCTCGCTCTGTTTGAACACAACGTTTATTACACGGACTGGACGAAGATGGCCGTGATGAAAGCAAACAAATTCAGTGACAACAATCCTCAAGTGGTCTACACCACATCTCAGACCCCGCACGGATTGGCAGTCATTCACAGTCTGAGTCAACCCTATGGTAAGCTTAAGTGCTCAATTTCCAAACCACTTATCAGTTTTCATTGGCTTCCTAGGTAGCTATACATTAAAATGTCCTTCATAAAAATAGAGTTGATGTTTGACCAGCATTTAGCAAGAGATCATCTCAATTCTAGATATATGTTGCTTTTATCCGAAGCATCTTACATTCATGTGAGTGCATACATTCTCAGCATGGGTGGCTTCAGCGGGAATTGAACTCTTAACCATGGCAGTGTTAATGCAATTCTCTACCAGTGAGGCAGGACCACAGTAGCATATTTGCATCCAGTTTACCTGAGGTTTGTATGTAAAAATAGTGTTGTTCTGTTTGGGTCACACGTTATTTTGTTTTTGCCTCCCTAGTACCGAATCCCTGCGGTTTGGGCCATGGAGGATGTGAGCACATCTGTGTTCTGAGCCACAGGAGTGACAACGGAGGACTCGGCTACCGCTGCAAATGTCGCATGGGCTTCGACCTGCATGCCGACGGGAAGAGATGCGTCGGTAAGAGAAACACGTTAGCACTTTGTGATTCCATAAATGTAGGCTTCAACAGTGATCTGGATGATCTGGATCTTATGGGTTATCTGGATGTTCTGGATCTTCTGGATGTCATGGATGATCTGGATCTTATGGATGTTCTCTATGTTATGGATGATCTGACTGTTATGGATGATCTGGATCTTCTGGATGTTATGGATGATCTGGATCTTCTGGATGTTATGGATGGTCTGGATGTTATGGATGTCATGGATGATCTGGATCTTCTGGATGTTATGGATGATCTGGATCTTCTGGTGACCTTCTCTCTCCAGGTGTGCGTCAGTTCCTGCTGTTCTCCAGCCAGATGGCGGTCCGGGGCATCCCCTTCAACCTGTCCTCCCAGGAGGACATCATCCTACCCATCACCGGCCCTCCCTCCTTCTTTGTGGGGGTGGACTACAGCTCCGCGGACGACGCTATCTTCTTCTCTGACACGTCCAAGGACATTATCTACAAGCAGAATGTGGACGGCACTGGTGAGAACCTTTCACATTGGTTCAGTAAAATGGTTGTGGGTGACCTCCACTGTATGGCCATGAGGCGCACCATTAGGGGTCTAGAAAACCAGGGTAACAATAGAATATCTACACCTAGACCTACAACCATAGAATATCTACACCTAGACCTACAACCATAGAATATCTACACCTAGACCTACAACCATAGAATATATACACCTAGACCTACAACCATAGAATATATACACCTAGACCTACAACCATAGAATATATACATATATATACATATCTACCCATACCTTCCTATCTATCTCACTGTATCTTCATGAATAAGAAGCATAAAAATGTACGTTCTCTGTGTGATCAGGGCCTTAAGAAACCCAACAGGCTGAATACACATTGATGTTTACTAGCAGTTTGATGATATCTTTTCTGCACTTCATCACATCTAGTGATGCCTGCACCATCTCTGATAGGGCGGTGTTTTGTACACTACATACTTACAAAACCACAATATCATAATTCCACCCCTGACCCCTCGTACCACGGACTATCCTGACTGTAGATATAACGACGTGTTTACGTCGTTGAGTGTAAACCTTCTTCCCAGGAGAGAGCTCTACCATGTGATTCAATGCAGCTTATTGTGGGAGTAAGAGGTGCTGGGGGGGGGGGGGGGGGGGGGGGGGGGTTGATAAGGCCTACTGATACCGGTGGGGTGGGGGGGGGGGGGGGGGGGGGGTTGATAAGGCCTACTGATACCGGTGGGGTGGGGGGGGTGGGGGGGGGGGGGGGGGGGGGGGGGGGGGGGGGGGGATGGAACTCCGCACAGTCAGCAGGGAGGAGATCAACTCATCAACAGGTCAAAGTTATGCGGGAACCACAGCCTCTACCAGAACCACAGCCTCAACAACACGTTTTTATCTCCTATCATGCAGCTTCTCCCAGAACCAAAGAACCAAGGAAAAATGAAAAACAAACGTACCCCCTCCCACAAAAAAACACTGGCTCTGACTGGTCAAGTTGTTTTAGGGCCAGCTTCAGTTGTCGTTGTCTACGCGGGGGGAAAATGCAAGCTGACGTTCTATTTATTTAAATGTGTTCCTCTTTCATCTGGGCGTGTTTAACACCGGCCATATCGCGGCTTTGATCTGCACAGGCCGGGAGATACTGGCAGCCAATCGCGTGGACGGAGTGGAGGACCTGGCTTACGATTGGATCTCAAAGAACCTGTACTGGACGGACCCGCGCTACAGGAGCATATCCGTCATGAGGCTCACCGACAAGTCCAGGAGAGCCATCGTTCGCAACCTGAACAACCCCCGGTCCATCGTGGTGCAGCCCGTCCTGGGGTAAATACCCCCTGATAACCCCCCTGGAGGAATGATGGGGTCCTCTTACGGATGAATGAAACATGCATGGATGTTTCCAGCCACAATCAATCTGCCATGTCAGAAAGAGTAAATTAGTATTGTGTCTGGTGCAGAATCAAATGATTCAGTTATAATGTTCGAATAAAATATTCATAGCCGTAAAGATTTATCATTTTGATTTCATCACGTTTGAGGACAACAAGCAAAATCTGAGCTACACTGGCCCACTTTCACCTGGTGACCGTGTTTAGTTAGTACGGTAATACCCAACCATTCATAAAGTGTTCTCACACAAAACCCCCCCCCCCCCCCCCCCCCCCCCCCCCCCCGCAGCCGACAAATGCAGTCCGTATTTAGACCAAGTTATTTCCAATGGCTTCAAAGTCGTAAGAACTCTTGGTCCAATAGCCCAGATTAGTTCAGTGTGAAGGCCGGTATTGTAGTGAACACTAAGTAGTTGGTTTAGATGGGAAAAGGACCTGAAAAGCAGCATTGCTTGGCAAAATACTTGGTCTATTTTCAGCAAAAGTTGGATATTTTTTCTATCTGAGAAACACGTAGAATATCACTGTGATAAATGATCGCATTGTCTGTTTTTCTCCACAGGTATATTTTCTGGACAGACTGGTATCGTCCAGCTAAGATTATGAGGGCATGGTGCGATGGATCACATGCTCTTTCTATTGTAAACACAACCCTGGGCTGGCCCAATGGTCTGGCCATTGACTGGAGGTAGGCCCCATGTTCTCCTTATCCCTCACCCATCACTGTCATTCATTGTTACAAATCTTAAACGATTTCAGCCCATTTCCAAAAATGTAAGTGGATACAGGATTATTGACAAGTTCAACTTTATTTATAATTTCAATGTTAACATCCAAGCATTTCATTACGTTATTGCCGCAATGAAATGCTTGAGGGAGGTAGGGTGTAGGGGATCATGATGATATGGGATGACATTCTTAAGGGGCCTTCAGTCTATTAAGGGAGGGGATTAATCAAATTAATCAAATTCTCAGAAGTCATTCCTTAATTTGTCCGGTCTCCCTCCCCCCCTCCCTCCCTCCCTCCCTCCCTCCCTACAGTGCTATGCGTCTCTACTGGGTCGATGCCTTCTTCGACAAAATAGAGCACAGTGGCTTCGACGGACGGACCAGACAATCTCTGGGCCGCATCACGCAGATCTCTCATCCCTTCGGACTCACCATATTCGAAGGTATGTAAAGTCAATCGCCCTCATTGTCGTGTGATCCGCATGAGCGTCTCCGGACTTGCGTTTCAACAAGTCATTATCGAATCGCACGTCACGCATCGGTGATCGGGGGGGGGGGGGGGGGGGGGGGGGACGGCGATGACAGAGGCACTGACATCTGAGCCATCGTTGGACGGCGTGTGATGAGAGACGAGAGTAGTTAAGGTTAAGGTTGCCCCCCCCCCCCCCCCCCCCCCCCCCCTGGTGTTCCCCTCTAGACTACGCATACTTCACCGACTGGCGCCTGGGCGGCATCGTGCGTGTGCGGAAGACGGACGGCGGGGAGCTGGTGGTGATCAGGAGAGGCATCAGCCACATCATGCACGTCAAGTCCTTCAACTCCCACACACAGGCCGGTCAGTGGCCTCATTCACCTCCTCTCTCTCTGTCTAGCGGTCACTCGCTGGCTCAATCTCTCTTTTATCTCTCTCCCTCGATCTCTCTCTCCCTCACTATCTTTCTCTTTCTCTCTCTCTCTCCTGCTCTTTCCCAGCATCAAGCGCTCACTCACCTCTCTCTCCCACTATCTTTCTCCTTCTCTCTCTCTCTCTCTCGCTCACTCTCTCCCACTATCTTTCTCCTTCTCTCTCTCTCTCTCTCTCGCTCACTCTCTCCCACTATCTTTCTCCTTCTCTCTCTCTCTCTCTCTCTCTCTCACTCTCTCCCACTATCTTTCTCCTCTCTCTCTCTCTCTCTCTCTCTCTCTCTCTCTCTCTCTCTCTCTCTCTCTCTCTCTCTCTCTCTCTCTCTCTCTCTCTCTCTCTCTCTCTCTCTCTCTCTCTCTCTCTCTCTCTCTCTCACTCTCTCCCACTATCTTTCTCCTTCTCTCTCTCTCTCTCTCTCTCCCTCCTCGCTCTCTCTCTGGCTCTTTCCCGGCATCACGCGCTCACTCACCTGTAGCCACGGCAGCCCTCTCGCTCGTCCATCAGCCCCCCCCCCCCCCCCCCCCCCCCCCCCACCCCCCTCTCTCTAATCATACTGCCTCTTCTCAGGTTCCAACCTCTGCAACCGAGCGACCAACCCCAACGGCGACTGCAGCCACTTCTGCTTCCCGGCGCCCGACTCGGGCCGTGTGTGTGGCTGTCCCTACGGCATGAAGCTGGCGCCCAACCAGCAGGCGTGCCTGGACGACCCCTCCAACGAGCCCCCCACGGTGCAGTGCGGCGCCAACTCCTTCTCCTGCCGCAACGGCAAATGCGTGCCCAGCAGTTACCGGTGCGACGGCATGGACGATTGCCACGACAACAGCGATGAGTCCAGCTGTGGCGTTCACAGTAAACTGCTATATATATATTTTTTGGGGGTTATTGTTGCTGTTGGTCCACACAGTGAATACAGTGATACACCACCGTGGTCAATCGCTACGCCATGATCAATACAACAAGACGTACACGTTTCCCCTTGTTTTCAGACACCACCTGCTCTCCCGCCGCGTTCACCTGCGCCAGTCGGCAGTGCGTGCCGGCGCACTGGCGCTGCGACGGGCACAGCGACTGCTTCGACGCCAGCGACGAGCGGAACTGCCCCACCCAGATAGCCCGGCACCTGCCCCGCGGGCCACTTCACCTGCGGAAACCACCGCTGCGTCCCCCTCACCTGGCGCTGCGACACGGACAACGACTGCGGCGACGGCTCGGACGAGGCCGACTGCCGTGAGTTGTGGGCTGCGGTGAACTTAGCGTCAGCGTTAGCATGGCGTTAGCGTTAGCGGTTCAACTGTAACTGATGATTGATCTGTTGGTCCTGTTTTGTAATCACTGATACACTTACTATATATATGTATATATATATATATACTACACATATTAGATACTATACATGTTTTAGTACTGAACATAGCTTTGTCATGTATTAATAATAGATAAACTAATGATAAGTATAAGAGCTAGCTTACCGTTAGCCTAACGGTAAGTCTTTGCTTATTTCTCATTAATTCATGGTACACCTTGTCCAGTTTATCATAAGGCTACCGGTAGGGTAGCTCTTATGCCTGTCCTTGGTTTATTTGATTTATTATGATATATTTAGTATGCCAGGTTAGCATCTGACCGCTGCTTGTGTTTGCAGACTTGTCGAGCACGTGTCACCCCGAGCAGTTCCAGTGTCCGGACCACCGCTGCATCGCTCCCATCTACGTCTGTGACGGAGACAGAGACTGTGTGAACGGGGCCGACGAACAAAACTGCCGTAAGGGGCTGAAAGTTGTTATTTTTACACCTCTAATTCGCTGTCATTTTTTGCAAATTTGTTTTCTAAATTGTACAAATGGTAATGTCCCATGGGATTGCTGGTCGTATTCATTTACAAGATTGGTCTAACTTTATGCTTTAAGATGTAAATGCTTATCAACCTTAATTATTTCGGGAATACTCGAGAGAGACCTGAGAAGTTAGCTGATCTCCACAGTGGAGCTTCAACAGATGACATCCGTCTGTTAAGTTGTGGAGGGCAACGTATAAACCACTGGTCGACTTGCTTGCCTCCTACGTTAGTCTACAACTGCACAGCCAGCGAATTCAAGTGTGCCAACGGTCATCAGTGTGTCAACGCGTTCTACCGCTGCGACGGCGTCTCCGACTGCAACGATCGCTCCGACGAGTCCGGCTGTCGTGAGTGCTTGACGATTTTTTTTTATATCCACTCGTATTGTAACATATACCAATTACTGTGACACCGTTAGTATTTCGCTATGAAGCAGATACTGTTGTCTAAAGTTTGATGCTATGCTTACGTTTCGTCTTTTAGATACATGTCACTTTGG
The DNA here is from genome assembly GCA_026745465.1 of Lota lota. NCBI lineage: Eukaryota > Metazoa > Chordata > Actinopteri > Gadiformes > Lotidae > Lota > Lota lota. The sequence goes on along the minus strand of JACYXH010000090.1, from coordinate 1,139,963 downwards.
GGCAGGTGGGGGATAATCATCTTGCTCTAGGATGCGCACAGATTAGAATGCAGACATTGGGAATCGAACCCAGAACCTTTCGGCCGGGACTCAAACACCCTGGCGCACTGGAGAAAAAATAAATAAAGTTCACGAGCGCTTTAGCGTCCGTTCCGTTGTCATTGACGACCCCCTGACCCCCCCCCCCCCCAGCCACGCGGCCCCCCGGGATGTGCCACCACGAGACGGAGTTCCAGTGCCAGGCGGACGGGGGCTGCGTGCCGTCCACGTGGGAGTGCGACGGACACCCCGACTGCGAGGACGGCTCGGACGAGCACCACGCCTGCCCGCCGCGCACCTGCCCCGCCTCGCTGTTCCGCTGCGACAACGGCAACTGCGTGTCCCGCAGCTGGATCTGCGACGGCGACAACGACTGCCGGGACATGAGCGACGAGCGCGACTGCCCGACCCCGCCGTTCCGCTGCCCCGGCTGGCAGTGGCAGTGCCCGGGTCACAGCGTGTGCGTCAACCTGACCCGGGTGTGCGACAACACCCCCGACTGCCCCAACGGCGCGGACGAGTCTCCGCTCTGCAGTAAGTGTCCTGTCCTGCTCCCGGACCGCGGCCCCCGGATCACACGCCTCTCCTTCTTGTCGCGGTCCTGAGAAAGCGCACCACACGCGTTTTGTCGTCTGTTTGTCTCAGTGTCCTGCGTCCCGCTAAGTTCTGTAAAATTCTCACACGAACAGACGATGTGATCTAACGTAATTGTTTGTCGTTTTCATTGATTCGATGATTGCTCTCTAATTGTGTCCAGATGAATTTCGATGTATTACATTTCACACGGGAAACATGTACTGTTTTGTCTTGTCTTAAATGTGTGTTAAACTTGTTTGTTCAAAATCGCCCATGCGTGTGTGTGATTTGCCCTGTAATAACCTGACAATGATCTGTGATTCTCCCTCTCTTGCCCTCCTTTCTGCTCTCAGACGAGCCTTTACCAGGTAGGAACACAACCTCAATCATCCACAGAGCTCTCCTACCTAGCCTTGATTACCCCTTCCCCCCCCCCCCCCAGAACCTGATTTACTACTGATAGAAGCACTGTTGTTCTTCCTTGATCTGCAGATAATGATATAAAGTAGTAGTGTGCATAGGATGGTTAAAGCTGAGATTTAACTTGTAAACATGCAGTAGTCTTCAACTTGCATGATGCGTAATGCTTTGAAATTGGATATTTTAGTGACAAATGAATAACCCTGTATAGACATATAGACATGTAGACAAAAAAAAGGTAAACAATGCCGTCCAGGTGATTAGTCACCTGTGCACCTGACACACAATCCTCTCCTCCTGTGAGTCATTGTCCTCTCTCCCCCTGCTCGGACCATCAGACCAGGAGAGCTGTTCGGACAACAACGCCGGCTGCACCCACGGGTGCATCCAGGGGCCGTTCGGGGCCCAGTGCACGTGCCCCCTGGGCTACCAGCTGAGCAACGACTCCAAGACATGCGAGGACTTGGACGAGTGTGACCCGCCCGGACTGTGCAGCCAGCGCTGCTACAACGAGAGAGGCTCGTTCCGCTGCAGCTGTCTGGACGGCTACACCCTGGAGTCAGACCTGCGCACCTGCAAGGCTTCAGGTGAGGGGGGGGGGGGGGGGGGGGTTTCAGCAGTAGATGAGGCTGAATCCGGTCACAGGGTTTTCTGGCAGTAACTCGGCAGGTAGGAGGCAGGCCCGTCTGGAAGTTGCGGCTTGATAGCCCAGATCCTCCTGGGTGAGTCCTGAGTTGCCTCTGAGGAGGACATCTGTCTGCTTCCCCTGAAAGGCTGGCTGTAGCGTTGCATCGTTGGCATCGCCGTTGGTGTGTGAATGGGAGGCGTTGGTTGTCCAAGTGTTTGAATGGCCGCGGTGGCAGGGACGTCTCTTCATCAAGGCATTCTGTTACTGTGCAACAGAAGGATAGGATGAATAATAAAGTTAATGCGATAATGATGCCATGCTGACATATGCGGCCATTACCACCCGAAAATGAAAGACGTGGACGCGAGTGTGGTTGACCCATGCACCTTCTCGGCCATGTGGGGTGTAAGCTGTCGGCTTGAATGACCACCAAGGGCCCCCCGAGAATTCTCCCCTGACACATTCCTTTCTTCTCCCCCCCGCCACCCCGCCACCCCCACCCCCCCATTCTCTCTCTCCACGCTGCTCTGATTTCCTTGAGATAAGACAAATAACATTTATGTCAGTCACTGGCTGTCGCTGGCGTAATTAGGACATAATCAGCCACAAAGGGTCTGTATTGTGGGGAGCGTGGCCCGACATGAGCACCCCTACCCCGCAGATAACCTCGCTGACAGCCCTCGTAACACAATAGCGCCATTTATTCCAAATAAACACGCGGCACATTCCGCGCCCGCCGCCACGGCTGCTCGAGCAGGGGTCTCTTATCGATCGTTGTCTGCCTTGTTGTCGTGTCATTGCCCAAGGGATACAAAACACGCGATGAACGCTTTTAATTTGAAAGTGGATGTGGGTTTTCCCTGTAGATTCCCGGCAGGCGTTCCTGTTGGTGGCCAGCCGCAACCAGATTGTCCAGGATGACATCAGCAGCCGGCCCAACGTGGTCACCTCGCTGGTCCGGGACGGACTTAACATCGTGGCGCTGGACTTCGACTCCGTCAGCGGCCGCGTGTTCTGGTCCGACACGAGCCAGGACCGGATCTGGAGTGCCGACAGGAACGGCAGCGACAGAACCGTGGTGAGTAACGTTTCATCTAGCGCTAACCTTTTGGAGTATTACCGTTTAGTCATTTAGCATTAAATCATCATTTTAGCCGAACCGTCGTACAGTGAATTCAGAGTCCGATTTCATTCATTCATCTTGTTAATGTACGCCTACAGGTGAGTTGTGGACACTGGGGATCGAACCCAGTATCTTTCGGTTGCGAGTCGAAAAACCCTTCCGTAAAAACAGCGGTCCTTTAGGAATGGGTGTCATTCCACGGCGTTTCTATGAACATAACACAACCCAACCCTGCGTCTGAAGATCACTGAGAACAAGTCTCTCACGGACAGATATTTGACAGCGGGGTCACGGTGACGGAGAGTCTGGCGGTGGACTGGGTGGGTCGGAACCTGTACTGGACCGACTACGTTCTGGAGACCATCGAGGTGTCCAAGCTGGACGGTAGCCATCGTGCCGTGCTGGTCAGCCAGAACGTCACCAACCCCCGGGGCCTGGTTCTGGACCCCAGAGAAAGGTCGGGGATTTGTGTCGATTTTGTGTATCAACGTGTTTGGGCTTGGTTTACTTTTTTTGGCGGGTAGTGAGCGGAAACAGTCGAGCTCTGGTTGTTCTATTGTATTCTATTGTATTCTATTTTATCTTTCATCTACTGTTCGATTTTTTATTGTCTGTCTGCTATTTCATTAAATGCTTTAAATTGCGGTTCTGAGAGCGGTTTTGATTGGCCTAAGCCGTTGTAGCACTGTCGTCAAACGCTGGTTGTTCTTAAATGTGATCTACAAACCAACCGACTGCACCGGTTTTATTTGCAGTGCGCACCTCATGTTCTGGACGGACTGGGGCAGGAACCCCCGCATCGAGCGGGCCAGTATGGACGGGAAGTTGCGGAGCAGCATCGTGAGCACCAAGCTGTACTGGCCCAACGGCCTCACCATCGACTACCCCAACAGTCTGCTGTACTTTGCCGACGCCTACCTGGACTTCATCGACTACTGTGACTACGACGGAAACAACAGGAAGCAAGTCCTGGCCAGCGATCTGGTGAGTGCGCCACAGACCCGATCCACGTCCGTATCAATATTTAGCAACGTACAACAATGCATCAGTGTATAATGAAGTTTGGGTGGGACTGTAATGAGTGAAATGTGCTTCTTTTCTTCTGCTGCTCTCTATGAAAAGGTACTGCAACATCCCCACGCAATTACCATTTTTGAGGATTTTGTGTATTGGACCGACAGATACGTCAACCGAGTGATCCGAGCCCACAAGTGGCATGGGGAGAACCAGACAGTGATGCTCTACAACCTGCCTCAGCCCATGGGCCTGGTGGCAGTGCACCCAGCCCGGCAGCCCGCAGGTAGGACCAGGGAACCGGGTCGAGCTACGCATTCGTAGCTCGGTAGTTAAAGTACAGTGAGGCCCGCTTGTACCGTGGAACTGCATTAGTCATTTGTTAAGAAGAGGGACAAGGGACTGTAAACACAAGCATTTACAATCACTCCAAAGGACTGAAAATAACTGGGGAATGTGTTCTGTGTGTGTGTGTGTGTGTTTACATGGTGTAGGTGTAAACCACTGTGCGGGAAGCCCCTGTACTCACATCTGCCTTCTGTCGGCCGTGGGGCCGTCCTTCTACGCGTGCGCCTGCCCCTCAGGCTGGACGCTGGCGGCCGACCAGGTCACCTGCGCCAGAGGTAGGCCCCCGTCCAAGCCCCGGAAACCCTCACCCCCCCCCCAGGCTGATGAGAGAGGAAGCGGGGGTCAGATGAGGAAGATTGACTGATGTATTTGATCTAGGAAGCAACATAGGCTATGTTGCTTCCTAGATCAAATACATCAGTATTTGATCATGCCGCCTTCCACAGGGGGCATGACCTTGTTAATGGGATATACAGCCAACACTAAACTAAACTCAAAGAAATGCCATTGTTTCTTTTTTGTTTCTGAGGTGTTTTTAACTGTATGGTAATGAGTTTATTTAGTAAAACATGAATGAGCTGAAATGAGCTAAAAAGTAAAACGTGAATGAGCTTGGTTTGGCTGTCATAAAGTAGACTCACTAACCGTTTAACAGTTTGATTCTGCTTTAGTTCCCACTGTTAAGTATAAAGAACCATGAAAACCTGTCAATGTTCCTGGGAGACAATGGACCTTTAATCTAAAGTCTGTGTTGGGCCAGCAGCTGAACCTGTCTCCAGTTTCACCTCCTCCAAGCCAAGCAGAACGCATTCTGTTACCCCCAGGCCAATCCTTATCTCAGAATGAAAATGCCTTACTGGTCTCCCATGTATTTATAACCTTTGACAAAGCAAATCACATTGACACACATTGACACAGTCTCATACCAAGCGACCCTGTATCTCGGATAGGACTGTTCTGTTCTGTCCTCATGGGTTAAACAAACAACCGTTAACGAGACACAGAGATAAAACATGCAAAGAGGGTTCTAGTGCTGAATCCACGTCTGAGAGAGAGCATTGTTCACAGGGTCACTTCCGGTTCAGTATTTGTCATCCAAAAGCTGTTCAGAGATCCAGAGCTCTGAGACACATTTGAGGGATGTTCTTGTCTCACCCTGAAGCCTGAAGATGTCTCTAACCATGTTTTACTGGTGTCATTACACGTACATTTGTTCTCAGCCATAACATAGGCAAGAGTCCCAAGTCAAAAACAGACAAGGCATGTAGGCATACAAATATATATTTAATGAAAATATTTATTAAAACTGTGGCCATGACGCAATTCACTTAGTCCCCTGAGTGAGAACAGTTCCCCCCTTGAGAACCCCGGTGCTCACTGACTCAACAGTAGAACGTGACGTGCGTGTCTGGGTTGTAGTGGAAGATCCCTTCCTGGTGGTGGTGAGGGATAGCATCATCTACGGCATCTCCCTGAACCCCGGCGACAAGAGCAACGATGCCATGGTCCCCGTGGCCGGCCTGCACAACGGCTACGACGTCGACTTTGACCACAGCGACCACACCGTCTACTGGGTGGAGCACCCAGTAAGTCCCATCTATTCACAGAACCATGAAGAACTAGAATAGGGTGAAACTGAAACTGAGATTGATGTGCATATTAGTCCTTAGGATTCCAGTTTCTCTTTTTGACATCTCTTTGGTATATAATACTTTATGTATCATTAAGGGGTTAATATAGTAATGAACCATAAAGAGTTGATAGATACAAGCCTTACCAAACTCTGCAGAGGAACAGTGCATAAAACTTCTCTGACTGTGTCTCTAGGGTGAGATCCACAGAGTGAGGTCCGATGGGACCAACAGGACAGAGTTTGCCCCAGCTTCTATCCTCGGATCCCCTGTGGGTCTGGCCCTGGACTGGATCTCTGAGAACCTCTACTACACCAACCCATCCATCCAGTCCATCGAGGTAAGGGACTACCCCGCTAAGACTGTTTGGTTAAAGCAGACCTAAACAAAAGAGATGGTGTGGTAGTCTAATAAACTGGCAATAATAAATAATGATTAACAAAACACATAGTATTCAACATTGCACACATCTTACATGTGACACTTAAATGTTTACTCAATGTAACTTGAAGTTAATAACTAATTTCTCTGTTGAAATAGGAAATGCATGATGTTGAAACCCTGTAAAGGTGCATAGTGTGTGTGTTTACGTTGGAAATAGCAGGGGTTTTCCATTAACCGAACGGTATCTTTATACCCTCCCTCATGTGCTGGTTGTCTTCTTTTCTCTTCATGCTTGAGCAGGTTCTGAAGCTGAGAGGGGAGATCCAGTACCGGAAAACCCTCATCACAAACAACGGCTCCCCGACCGGCGCTGGCACCCCCATCGGTATCGCAGTGGACCCAGCCCGCGGGTAAGGTCCATTAACCAGGGAGCTGGCCCGGCACCGCGGAGCCCCCCTCACTACCTGGGACCCCCACATTAACCCTGATCCCCTCACTACCTGGGACCCCCTCACTACCTCAGACCCCCCCGTTACCCCTGACCCACTCACTACCTGGGACCCCCTCACTACCTGGGACCCCCACATTAACCCTGATCCCCTCACTACCTGGGACCCCCTCACTACCTCAGACCCCCCCGTTACCCCTGAACCACTCACTACCTGGGACCCCCTCACTACCTCAGACCCCCCCCCCCCCCCGTTACCCCTGACCCACTCACTACCTGGGACCCCCTCACTACCTCAGACCCCCCCGTTACCCCTGACCCACTCACTACCTGGGACCCCCTCACTACCTCAGACCCCCACATTAACCCTGATCCCCTCACTACCTGGGACCCCCTCACTACCTCAGACCCCCCCATTACCCCTGACCCACTCACTACCTGGGACCCCCTCACTACCTCAGACCCCCCCGTTACCCCTGACCCACTCACTACCTGGGACCCCCCTCACTACCTCAGACCCCCCCGTTACCCCTGACCCACTCACTACCTGGGACCCCCTCACTACCTCAGACCCCCCCGTTACCCCTGACCCACTCACTACCTGGGACCCCCTCACTACCTCAGACCCCCCCGTTACCCCTGACCCACTCACTACCTGGGACCCCCTCACTACCTCAGACCCCCCCGTTACCCCTGACCCACTCACTACCTGGGACCCCCTCACTACCTCAGACCCCCCCGTTACCCCTGACCCACTCACTACCTGGGACCCCCTCACTACCTCAGACCCCCCCGTTACCCCTGACCCACTCACTACCTGGGACCCCCTCACTACCTCAGACCCCCCCGTTACCCCTGACCCACTCACTACCTGGGACCCCCTCACTACCTCAGACCCCCCCCGTTACCCCTGACCCACTCACTACCTGGGACCCCCTCACTACCTCAGACCCCCCCGTTACCCCTGACCCACTCACTACCTGGGACCCCCTCACTACCTCAGACCCCCCCGTTACCCCTGACCCACTCACTACCTGGGAATGGGTCGTTGCCCAAGACTCCTCACTACCTTTGAACCCCTCACTATCGCTGACCTCCTCGCTACCCGAGACTTCTCACTACCTTTGAACCCCTCACTATCGCTGACCCCCTCGCTACCCGAGACCTTTCACTACCTTTAACCCCCTCGCTACCCGAGACTCCTCACTACCTGAGACTCCTCCCTACCCCTGAGATGGACTCTCTCTCGCCGGTCGAGTCAGCATGAAATGACATATAAATTCCCATGTGCCCTGCTGTCTCATGCTAACCTCTCCATGGGCCTTCTGCATTTAGAGGAGACATATTTTAAGGAAAATACATAAAATAAATATACAAATATTAAATATTTTTCCAATTACAACTAGGAAAATGCTTGTACAATTACAATTACGACACTACTTTTACAATTAAAATTAGGAAAATACTTTTGCAATAGGGGGCAGGATAGTGTAATGGCTACGCTAGGGTGTTCGACTCCCTCAACGAAAGGTACTGGGTTCGAACCCCAATGTCCACAACTTACATGTTAGGCCTCCTCCTTGAGCAAAAAGCCCTCCCCCCTACCTGCTCCTTAATAACAGGTACCTGATTTCACTGTTTCCCTTTTGATAAAGCTGGCTGCAAAAAAATTACAGAACATGGCATAAAAAAAGCATAAAACGCTGAACTGTTGTTAAAGTCCTCACTGGAGTGCAGTTCTGACTCGCTGGTATCACCTGTGGGAAACCAAACGTGGGTGTGCTGTGTTGGTTCTGTCAGGAAGCTGTACTGGACCGACCAGGGCACGGAGAGCGGCATCCCCTCCAAGGTGGCGTCGGCGGACATGGATGGCTCTAACCCCGTGGTTCTGTTCACCAACAACCTGGACCACGTGGAGTTCCTCACGCTGGACCTCCAGGAGAACAAGCTGTACTGGGCCGTCACCGGCACCGGCATGGTGGGTCCCGCCCCACTAAACCCTCTGGGGGTCACATGGGCTCACATGCTTTATATCCTTTTATACCTTGTATTATTATTTGGTATATTTTAAAATGTATGTACATTTTGTGTATATATGCATATATATATATATATATTTTTTTTTTTGACATTTTTCAACAAAATGTTTTATTTATCCTTTGCCGACTTAAAATGAGTCACATTTGTACCATGACATTGCAGATATAGCTTTTGGTATTTTTCTATATTTGACATTTATTGCCAGAATTGTAGAATACTTCAAATGATAGGCATCACCAAACAGTGATGGATTCATGTTTGCCATGGTTGACTTACATATAATCAAACTTCAGGTCCTAATAATATCCGTCTTTTGTCCTCCCGGCAGATCGAGCGCGGGGACCCGGACGGTAGCAACCGCATCACCATGGTAACGGGCTTGTCTCATCCGTGGGGCGTGGCCGTCCACGAGAACTACCTGTACTTCACCGACCGCGACTTCGAGGTGATCGAGCGCGTGGACAAGGCATCGGGCTCCAACAAGGTGGTGCTGCGGGACAACGTGTCCGGCCTGAGAGGGCTGAAGGTGCACCATCGAGAGAGTGAGTACCGCAGGCTAGTGTAGCGCACCATCCAGAGAGTGAGTACCGCAGGCTAGTGCAGCGCACCATCCAGAGAGTGAGTACCGCAGGCTAGTGTAGCGCACCATCCAGAGAGTGAGTACCGCAGGCTAGTGCAGCGCACCATCCAGAGAGTGAGTACCGCAGGCTAGTGTAGCGCACCATCCAGAGAGTGAGTACCGCAGGCTAGTGTAGCGCACCATCCAGAGAGTGAGTACCGCAGGCTAGTGCAGCGCACCATCCAGAGAGTGAGTACCGCAGGCTAGTGCAGCGCACCATCCAGAGAGTGAGTACCGCAGGCTAGTGTAGCGCACCATCCAGAGAGTGAGTACCGCAGGCTAGTGTAGCGCACCATCCAGAGAGTGAGTACCGCAGGCTAGTGCAGCGCACCATCCAGAGAGTGAGTACCGCAGGCTAGTGTAGCGCACCATCCAGAGAGTGAGTACTCTCTCGAACCGTACCTGGTCCTTAATGCCCTGTCTCAGTACTATCTAACCCCTACCTGCTCCTAAGTGCCCTGATTCTGAATTCACTGTAAATCGCTTGGGATAAAAAGTGTCCGCTAAATCAGGAGTTCCCAAAACACACATGCCATCAGACCCGACTATGTGGGTACTTTTGGACCCACCACATATTAGCCCAGTTAATAAACCATACATTCTCTTCATCATGTCAAAAAGGTGACGTGTTTCAGAAAATGTATTCACTGCTAAAATGACCAAAAAAGAAAAGAAAATGCATCTAAAGAAAACCATTTCACCGCTTTAATTCAACACTTTACATTGATCAGCTTCCGCGGGCACGTCCAACGGCTGCAGCAACAACGTGGGAGTGTGCGAGCAGCTCTGCCTGCCTCGGCCCGGAGGCCTGTACAGCTGCGCGTGTGCCACGGGTTTCAAACTCAACAGCGACAACCGGACGTGCGCCCCCTACCAGTCGTACGCTGTCATCTCCACGCTGTCGGCCATCAAGGGCTTCAGCCTGGAGGGGCAGGACCACTCAGATACCATGGTCCCTGTAGCTGGGAGAGGTGGGTACTGGAAGCAGTGTCTGTCTTTCGCTCGTCTTCTTTCTTTCTTAACCTCTCTCTTTTTCCTTTTTCTCTCTCATGCACTCTCTCTCGCTATCTCTCTCTCTCTCTCCCTCTCCCTCTCTCTCTGTCTTTCTCCCTCACTCTATCTCCCTCTCTCTCTGTTTCTGTCTCGCTTTGTCTCTGTCTCTACCTCTTTCTATCGATCTTTCCCATCTCTGTCTTTCTGTCTCTCTCCCTCTGTCTCTGTTTCCCTCTCTCGTTCCCCCTCCCAAGTCCTCCTATCTCTCTCATCCTCTCGCGCTCACACTCAGAAGGTTTGTTGTCAAGGGGAACAGACGTGTAAGAATCATGACAGTTCAGTGGGAGGGGCATCCTGTTCATGATGTTCCCCCTGTTCTCAAGCCTTCTTGTAGTAGTTGAGGTACTCTTATCTTCAAAGACATGCAGGTTAGTAGATTGACTTCACTCAGTTGCCCAGTCACAGTTTCACCCTGGCTTTGCCTCCACTCAACTCAGAGCAGCCATCATAAACGGGTGCAACACAACACAACACAACACAACACAACACAACAGACGCCTGTGTGGGGGGCTGGTGAGATGCTGCGCGGTCTCTAAGCGCGCTGCGTGTGCCTCGCAGGTCGCAACGCCCTGCACATCGACGTGCACATGGCCTCGGGGCTTCATCTACTGGTGCGACTTCAGCAGCACCGTGCCGTCGCAGAACGCCGTCCGACGCATCAAGCCGGACGGCTCCGGGTTCGGCGGCGTCGTGACGACGGGAATAGGACGGAACGGAATCCGCGGCATCGCCGTCGACTGGGCTTCAGGTATCAGTGTGCCATGTTGTGGGCGCGCATGGAGATTGGAAAATTGTGTCCGGTTCTTTGCGCTTAACTGGGAATGTTGACAAAGGAGAGGTTATTAATGTGAAGACCACATTTGGAGTGTAATCAAACTGACCCTGGTGAATGTCCAGTATACACACATTTACGGCAAGGACTTTTGCATGTTCAGCCTAAAATCATTAATGATATGGTTTTAGTCATCATTTACCATAAATGATATATGGTTCTACTCACCGTATAGATGATGTATGCTTTATGTTAGGTGATTCGTTTTTACCATGCTTAATGAATATATGTCCAATCTGTATGAATGCCATGGCTTAAGGCATGGCCATGGAGTCTACACAGCAACCTAAGCAGACTTTCTCTGCAGGGAACCTGTATTTCACCAACGCCTTCCTCATGGAGACCTACGTGGAGGTGCTCCACCTGAACACCACCTTCCGCCGGGTTCTGCTCAAGACCCAGGTGGACATGCCGCGCCACATCGTGGTGGACCCCAGGAACCGCTACTTGTTCTGGGCCGACTACGGCCAGACTCCCAAGATCGAGCGGGCGCTCCTGGACGGGACCAACCGCACGGCCCTGGTGTCGTCCGGGATCGTCACCCCCCGAGGCCTGGCGCTGGACCAGCAGAGCGGCTACGTGTACTGGGTGGACGACTCGCTGGACATGATCGCCCGGGTCAGCCCCCAGGGCGGGGACACGGAGATCGTCCGGTACGGCAGCCGCTACCCCACTCCGTACGGGATCACCGTGTTCGAGGGCAGCATCGTCTGGGTGGACCGGAACCTCAAGAAGGTGTTCCGAGCCAGCAAGGAGCCGGGCAACACCGAGCCGCCCGCCGTCCTCAGGGACAACGTCAACATGCTGCGGGACGTCGCCATCTTCGACCGGCGCGCCCAGCCCGCCTCGGCCCAGCAGCTCAACCACAACCCCTGCATGGAGAGCAACGGCGGCTGCGCCCACCTCTGCTACGCCCTCCCGGGCTCCCCGGCCAAGAGGTGCGGCTGCGCGTTCGGGGACCTGGGCGCCGACGGCCGGGGCTGCGTGGTGTCCCGGGACGACTACCTGGTGTACACCACCGAGACCACGGTGCAGAGCCTGAGGCTGGACCCGGACGACCACGCTCCGCCCTTCCCCGCCGTGGCCGTCCCCCGCACCTCGGTGGCGCTGGACTTCGACCTGACGGACCGGAGGGTGTACTTCACGCAGAGCTCCGGGGTCGGGGTCAGCAGGATCAGCTACATCAGCCTGTCCTCGCCCAGCACACCGCCCGTCGTGGTGGCCGCAGGTACACACCGACCTCTGCTCCTGGGTCACCAGGACCAAAGGCTTACCAGAAATCTGAGTCTGAATCAGGAAAGCTTTATTGCCAAGTACGTTTTTTTTACACATACAAGGAATTTGTCTTGGTGATGTAGGTGCACGTCACATTCTCTAAAAGAAGTTTAAAAACAGGTTCAAGCAGAACAAACAATATAAGTATAAATATATGTATATATATATATATATATATATATATATATATATATATATATACACACACAGAACGTATTCAAAATATGAGAGTAAGAATTAAGATTAAAAGAGCAGATTAAGTACAGTGGCATGTAGAGCCAGAGGTGGGGTATGAGGTGGGTTATTATTATTATTAATAATATTAATATTATTATATTAGAGGTGGGGTATTATTGTAGCAATGTGTGCATTGATTACTCAATGCACAACAGGTGTGCAGCCTCATCCAGCCCCGCAGTCTAATCAGCCTGACCCGGGCCAGGTGAGGCTGCCTGAACCAGCCATCAACCACACACACACTCCGCACTCACGTTTCTGGAACCGAGTGTAGTCGTTCTCACGATCCTGGTGTCATGAGGTTGTATTCGCTGTGACCAGACCTCGGGGCTCCGGATGGCATAGCCTATGACTGGATCAACGGGAGGATCTACTTCAGCGACTACGTCAACCAGAGCATCGGCTCCATGGCCGTGGACGGCACTCAGAGGACGGTCGTAGCGCACGTGACCCGGCCCAGGGCCATCATGCTGGACCCCTGCAGAGGGTGAACTCAACACACGACCATCCATAATCATTCAGTCATCTTCTCGGTTTACATTTGCAACACGTCCCTCTTATCCAGCAGTGTTCCAACCCTCAGCCATAATATAACCACACACATTATAAGTATTAGATGGGTTTTCTAATGGCTGTTGCTCTTTCACAGGTACATGTATTGGACCGATTGGGGGACCAATGCGAAAATCGAGCGTGCGACCTTGGGCGGGAACTTCCGGACGGACATCGTGAACAGCAGCCTCGTGTGGCCCAACGGCCTCACGCTGGATTACGAGGAGCAGAGACTGTACTGGGCCGACGCCAGCTTGTAAGCTCTTAAAGAGGAAGGCGATGTCTTCCACGACAAACACACCCGATAGCAGCATCTGTTGTTCCGTGCTACCGCTAATGCTAGCCAGCTGTTAATGTCAACAACCGCTTGCGCTCCCCTCTGCCGTCAGACAGAAGATCGAGCGCTCCTCGCTCACGGGGGATAACCGCGAGGTCATCGTCAGCACCGCCATCTACCCGTTCGCCATGACGATGTTCGACCAGCACATCTACTGGACCGACTGGAACACGCGCAGCGTCTACCGGGCCAACAAGCACGACGGCTCGGGCCAGACGGTGATGATCCAGAACCTTCCGTCCCGGCCCATGGACATCCAGGTTCTGGCCGGCAGGAAGCAGCAGCAGTGTGACAGTCCCTGTCAGCAGTTCAATGGAGGATGCAGCCACATCTGTACTTCAGGTACCCTACACACAGCCTAACACTGTGTACCCCAGGTACCCTACACACAGCCTAACACTGTGTACCCCAGGTACCCTACACACAGCCTAACACTGTGTACCCCAGGTACCCTACACACAGCCTAACACTGTGTACCCCAGGTACCCTACACACAGCCTAACACTGTGTACCCCAGGTACCCTACACACAGCCTAACACTGTGTACCCCAGGTACCCTACACACAGCCTAACACTGTGTACCCCAGGTACCCTACACACAGCCTAACACTGTGTACCCCAGGTACCCTACACACAGCCTAACACTGTGTACCCCAGGTACCCTACACACAGCCTAACACTGTGTACCCCAGGTACTAATTTCTCTCACCTAAAACTCTTTGGGTTTAACCTGTTAAGTTATTTGACTGTGATAATCGTTATTCAATTAATAATTTGATTTCTGACAGTTTTCTAGGTTAAGTTTCGAGGTTGTTTTCTTTGCCCATATATAACTTCATATTAAATGCGTTGTTTTTTAGTCTTTTAGTGGTTCTGATACTAGATGGTTGGCACTGATGCCTCAGGCCTAGGGTTCTGTCGATTGTTCAAACCCAAGGTTCGGTCTAAAAGTGATGTTATCATGGAGTTGAGTTGGCGTTATTCCATTCCATATCTTGCTTGGTCTCCTTATACACTCCCTCTCCCCGTTCGGTTGGACCTCTGCAGGACCCAACGGCGCCGAGTGTCAGTGCCCGTCCGAGGGCCGCTGGTACCTGGCCGACAACAAGCACTGCATCCCTGACAACGGGACGCGTTGCCAGGCCGGCCAGTTCGCCTGCATGAACGGCCGCTGCATCCAGGCCCAGTGGAAGTGTGACAACGACAACGACTGTGGAGACGGCAGCGACGAGCTGGAGAGAGTCTGCGGTAAGGACGATTGGTGTCCAGAGTCCCGTGTTTCCGCTGGTCAAGTCAAGGCCATCTCATTTGTACAGCCCTTAGTCACAATTGCGGTCTCAAAGGGCATACAAAATGGAATAAATAAAAACTCGACCTGACGTTTCCTCTGCTCTTCTTCTTGTATTTGTCTTTGCATGTATCGTCTTTGATATCATGCCGTGCCTTGATCCCCGGCCCTCTGTGGTGGTCGTACGGTGACTTCGTTCGCCGTCAATACACCGTCTTTTCCCTTCTGAGACGCCGTGTCCTCCACCTTGACAACACTAACCCTTCCTTTCCGTTTCTGTGTCTCCCGCTGTAACGTGTGGATGCAGGCCCCAAGGGGGATTTCGAAGTCCTTGGTGTGTATCTACTCGTTTTCCTCTCGACGTTTTCTCCTCTCATTCTGTGGTCTCCCGGCTCGACGACCTACATCGTTACTAACCAACCAATCAATGTCTTTATACTTCACATGCAGCCCCGCAAATGGCGGCGTTTGTCGCCCTGTCAGGTAAAGCCCGAATCTCACGGCGTAAACGGTGTCTTTCCCCGTCCTCCGCCTCACCGCTTTCCAAAAATCCCCCCGCGTGTCGTCATCTCTTCCCTCCCCCCTCTGATTGGCCGACAGCGTTCCACGCCTGCGAGCCCACGGTGTTCACGTGCGGTAACGGCCGCTGCGTGCCGTACCACTACCGCTGCGACCACTACGACGACTGCGGCGACGGCAGCGACGAGGCGGCGTGCCGGTTCCGGCCCTGCAGCGCCGACGCGGAGTTCGCCTGCAACAACGGCCGCTGCGTCGCCCGGGACTTCGTCTGCAACGGCATCAACAACTGCTACGACAACGGCACCTCGGACGAGCAGAACTGTCGTGAGTCCTCCTGCTTGTTGGGGTTGTTGTTGTTGTTGTTGTGGTCGTTGTGTGTTTTGTTGTTGTGTGTGTTGTGGTTTTGTTGTTGTAATTGTTGTTGTGTTGTTGTTGTTGTATGTATTGTTGTTGAGGTTGTGTTGTAGTTGTTGTGTGTGCGTTGTGTGTATTGTTGTTGAGGTTGTGTTGTTGTGTGTGTTGTTGTGTGTGTTGTTGTTGAGGTTGCGTTATTGTGTGTGTGTGTGTGTGTGTGTGTTGTCGTTGAGGTTGTGCTGTGGTGTATTGTTGTTGTGTGTGTTGACGTTGTTGACGTCAGTGTTGTGATGTCATTCCCACTGTCTTACCCGTCTGTCTTCCCTGTCCATAAAGGAGCAAATAGTACACACAATTCCACAGAAAAACCACACAACCACGTGTTGGCTCCTGTTTTTAAAATGGTGTTCTGCTTTGTGACGACGCCAGCGGAGAGGACCTGTTCGCCTGAACACACCAAATGTCAGTCGACCAACATCTGCATCCCGCGGTCCTACCTGTGTGACGGAGACAACGACTGTGGGGACATGAGTGACGAGAGCCCCACTCACTGTGGTACAATACGCGCGCGCACACACACACACACACACACACACACATCTGTAACACACCTGTCCTCCTTAGCACTTAATCCGTATTCCTTATAAAAAATCGGTAAAATAAAGTAAACCTAGCAGAAGCTTTTAAGTACTAAAACTATTATGTTGCTAATATATATTAATGCTAGTAAATGTAGTAGTAATGGTAATGAATGACCTACTTGCTAACTAACTAACAATTAGGATACAACTTTAAAGAGTTTTCGATACAGTAGGAACATTGTTAAGTCTTTCCACTCTAAGCCTGCTTTTAAGACTTCTGCAGCCGCACCAAAGCAAAGTGACTTCATGTGTTCTCTCTCCCTCCCTCCCTCCCTCCCTCCCTCCTCCCTCCCTCCCTCCCCTCCCTCCCTCCCTCCCTCCCTCCCTCCCTCCCTCCCTCCCTCCCCCTCTTTTCCTCCCTCCTCCCCCCTCCCTCCCTCCCTCCCTCCTACTTCGCTCCCCCCTCCTTCGTATTCCCTTCCTCCTTCCCTCCCCCCCGCCATCCTCTTTTCCTCCCCCATCCATCCTCCGTCCCTCACCCCTCACCCCTCCCCCTCCTTCCTACTCCCTCCCTCCCTCCCTCCCTCCCTCTCTCCCCTCTCCAGCTACATCCACCTGCTCGGGGACTGAGTTCCGCTGTGCGGGGGGGCGCTGCATCCCATCCTACTGGTACTGCGATGGAGGAAGAGACTGTGCAGACGGCTCTGATGAACCGTCCTCTTGCAGTGAGTGTCGCACGCCCCCTCTTTCTTTCTCTGTCGCTCTCTGTCTCTGTCTCTCTCTCTGTCTCTGTCTCTCTGTCTCTGTCTCTCTCTCTCTCTTTGTCTCTCTCTCTCTCTCTCCCTCCCTGTGTCTCTGATGATGATGATGATGATGATGACAGTCGCTCTTTGTCGACTCTCTATTATCAGCTTTTGGGGTCTCTGAGCCAATGTGTGCATCTGCATCTGTGCACCACCCCGGTACTTGGGAGCAGCATGAGTGATGTCTTGTTGAGAGGGTGGGGTGTAGGGTGTAGGGTGGGGGGTGGGGGGGGGTCGCCGGTGTAGCGGCTTTGTTGGTGTGTTGGTTGGCCAGGCCTCCTATTGTTTGCCACATTCCTCCGTGATGACACCCACCACAACCAGCCCTCAACCCTCCCACCCCAGCCCTCCCCCCTCACCCCCAACCCCACCCCACTCCCTCACCCCTCACCCCCATCCCCACCCCACGTCTCCTCTCCTCCTCTGCCAAACAGCACCTCCCCCCTCCTCCCTTTGTCCCCCCAGGGGTTAGTGAGGCTCACTCCGCTCCTTTTGTCCAGACGGCACACCATGCAGGGGAATGTGGAGTTGCCATGACTATTTCACAGGCTGGCCGATGACGTAACCCTGGTCTTGGATGTCATTCAAAAAATATCAAAACACTGAGGGGGGGAATGGGAGGTTGAAAGCTCATGAAAAGTATATCACACTTCCAACCCAAATCTCCAAAAGTAATTTTTTTGTTGTAGTTTTCAGATCTTACATTATGGTCCTAGCACAGATCGATCCTGCATATTGTGCGTTGGACTGATGACGTCATGTTTTGCCGTGCGCGCTTGCAGCCCTGCTGGTCCGGACCTGCAGCCCGGAGCAGTTCCGCTGCGACGACGGCCGGTGCATCACTGCGTCCTGGATCTGCGACGAAGACGACGACTGTGGCGACCTGAGCGACGAGGACCAGAGACACAACTGTGGTACCTAACATCTCCTCCCACATCTCCTCTCACCTCTCCTCTCACGTCTCCTCTCCTATCTCCTCTCACATCTCCTCTCACCGCTCCTCTCACGTCTCTTCTCCTATCTCCTCTCCTATCTCCTCTCACATCTCCTCTCACGTCTCTTCTCCTATCTCCTCTCCTATCTCCTCTCACATCTCCTCTCACCTCACCTCTCCTCTCACATCTCCTCTCACCTCTCCTCTCACGTCTCTTCTCCTATCTCCTCTCCTATCTCCTCCCACATCTCCTCTCACCTCTCCTCTCACGTCTCTTCTCCTATCTCCTCTCCTATCTCCTCTCACCTCACCTCTCCTCTCACATCTCCTCTCACCTCTCCTCTCACGTCTCTTCTCCTATCTCACCTCACCTCTCCTCCTCTCTCCTCCCACATCTCCTCTCACCACCCACATCCCCTCTCACATCCCCTCTCACATATCATCTCACGTTTCCTCTCACGTCTCCTCTTATCTTCTCTCACATCTCCTCTCATATATTCTCTCACATCTCCTCCCATATCTCCTCCCACATAGAGAGAGAGAGAGAGAGAGACAGTGAACAAGAGAGAGGGAGAAAGACAGAGAGAGAGAAAAAGAGACAGAGAGAAAAACGAAGTGAACAAGAGAGGGATAGAGACAGAGAGAGAAACACAGAGACAGAGAGAGGGAGAGAGACACAGAGAGAAAGAGAGGGAGAGAGAGAGAGAGAGAGAGAGAGAGAGAGAGAGAGAGAGAGAGAGAGAGAGAGAGAGAGAGAGAGAGAGAGAGAGAGAGAGAGAGAGAGAGAGAGAGAGAGAGAGAGAGAGAGAGAGAGAGAGAGAGAGAGAGAGAGAGAGAGAGGCAGCATCAGAGCATCTTTGGTTCCTGTAGAAGGTTCTCCAGGCCGGCCATGCAGCCAGCATTCCTGATTTCTCCTGCCTCACTCGGTGCTTTGTGCACCCCCCCCCCCCCCCCCCCTCCCACCTCCTGCCCCCCTGCTTGGCTTCCTGGCTCCCGGGACGGGGATCAAGACTCTTGCGTCATGTCTCACCGACGTGGCCGGCCCTCCACAATAAGATGCCCCGGAGCACACTGTGGTTTGGGGTCGGGGGTGCGGGGGGGGGGGGGGGGGGGCACACCAAAGCACAGAGAAGTCCATCTCTGTGTGCCGGGGCATCTTACACCTGGTCCTGGAATGTCTGGTGTGTCCAACACGTTCGGGGGAGTCGTTGGGTGGGTGGGTGGGGAGGGGGGGGGGGGGGGGGGTTAGATAGGGACGTCTGAGTAACAAACACCCACGCACACGGGATTCACATGTATGTATTTGTCGTTGCGCCCCCCCCCCCCCCCCCCCCCCCGCGTCCAGCGAACCGCACCTGCACCCAGACGGAGTTCACCTGCGTGAACAACCAGCCGCCGCAGCGCACCTGCATCCCGCGGGACTGGGTGTGCGACGGCGACGCCGACTGCTCCGACGCGCTGGACGAGCATCAGAACTGCACGCGGCGGCCCTGCGGGGACCACGAGTTCACCTGCGCCAACGGACTCTGCATACGCAGCTCATACAGGTCAGACCGGACGGACCCTAGCATCGTCCCAGTCATAGTAGAAGGCGCGTCCTCAGGTGTTCGATCAGTGTCGAATTTGCACCATCTTAAATCTTCTCTACATTTTTTATATTTAGTTTTATACCCAGACTACTTTTATTTTTTTTAAACTTATGTAGGTTTTTAACTACATGGATGACCCTCGCCGTGTCATGGGAATTTCATTTTGCAGAATAATCATGTTGTGCTGCACATGTATACCAATAGAACTATACACGTAACACCTTGACTTGACTTTGACTGAAGGTTCAAACCTAATTTACAAAGACGTACGTTGAGCCACAACGCTGCTGTCTCCGTGGCACTAAGCATCTTTGATTCAAGAACCGTAACCTACAGAACCGTAACTCTCTTTGGGGGGGGGGGGGGGTTCTTGGAGTCACGTGACCCCCGGTGCGATGACCACGTTGCCGTCTCGGTTCGCAGGTGCGACCGCCGTAACGACTGCGGCGACAGCAGCGATGAGCAGGGCTGCACCTACCAGCCCTGCCAGCAGCACCAGTTCACCTGCCAGAACGGCCGCTGCGTGTCCCACGACTTCCTGTGCGACGGCGACAACGACTGCGGCGACGAGTCGGACGAGCTGGAGCACCTGTGCCGCACGCAGGCGCCAACCTGTCCGCCCGGACGGTTCGGCTGCGAGAACGGACACTGTATCGCCCTGAGCGAGGTGTGCGACCGCAACGACGACTGCTCCGATAACAGCGACGAGAAGGGATGCGGTGAGTGCTGGTGGAGGTGGCGTTGGTGTGGTGGTGGTGGTGTAGGTGGTGTTGGTGTAGGGGTGTAGGTGTGGTGGTGGTGGTGGTGTAGGTGGTGTTGGTGTGGTGGTGGTGGTGGTGTAGGTGGTGGTGGTGGTGGTGGTGTAGGTGGTGTTGGTGTGGTGGTGTAGGTGATGGGGATGGTGGGGGTGGTGGTGAATGAGGTGGTGGGTGTGGTGGTGATGGTGGAGGTGGAGGTGGTGGTGGTGGTGGTGAAGGAGGTGTTGGTGTGGTGGTGTAGGTGATGGAGATGGTGGTGGTGAGGGTGGAGGTGGTGGTGAAGGAGGTGGTGGGTGTGGTGGTGGAGGTGATGGTGGAGGTGGAGGTGGTGGTGAAGGAGGTGGTGGTAAGTGTGGTGGTGGTGGAGGTGGTGTTGGTGGTGGTGGAGGTGGTGGTGGAGGTGGAGGTGGTGGAGGTGGAGATGGGGGGGGGGGGGGGGGGGGGTCTTTGTCTTTATCAAATGTATGTTTCTGTCTAGCCTCCCCTGACACCAACTATAGTGTCTGGCTCTCTGTGATCGCCTGAGCTCCATGCGCCCCCTACAGATTGTTTGAGGGGAATGCGGGAAGGCCTCGTAGTTTTTTTTAATTTCTTTATATAAATAGTATATATATATAAATCGCTCTGTGATATTTTAAGTTTTTAACCTATATTAACCTTATGTGTTGCATTTGTATCCATTCTACTTAATAATGATTAAACAATAAACAATAAGTTGGGTTCTAAATGATATTGTATATACAGCGTATGGTGCTTCTGTTTTGAGTCCACGGCTAGCTTCCTATTCATTTTGAGGATCTCCTGTAGTTGTTATCTACAGCTGAAAGTCCTGAAAGCTCAATTCTTTCCACGCTGTTTCCATTGCCCCGCCAAAGGCGTCAACGAATGCACCGACCCCAACGTCCACCGCTGCGACCACAACTGCACGGACACGCCCACCGGCTTCCTGTGCGCCTGTCGCCACGGCTACCGGCTCATGTCGGACCGCAAGACGTGCGACGACGTGGACGAGTGCGCCGAGACGCCCGGCGTGTGCGGCCAGCGGTGCGAGAACACCGTGGGCGCCTACGTGTGCAAGTGCGCGCCGGGCTACCTCCGCGAGCCCGACGGACGCACCTGCCGCCAGAACAGCGCCATCACGCCCTACCTCGTCTTCAGCAACCGCTACTACCTGCGGAACCTGTCGACGGACGGCGAGGCGTACTCCCTGATCCTGCAGGGCCTGAGCAGCGCGGTGGCGCTGGACTTCGACCGCGCGGGCCGGCGGCTGTACTGGGTGGACGTGGGCCGGCGGGTCATCGAGAGGATGCACTTCAACGGCAGCGGCAGGGAGGTGGTGGTCAGCGGGGTGCAGCGCGGCGAGGGGCTGGCGGTGGACTGGGTGGGCAGGAAGCTGTACTGGGCGGACAGCCTCCTGGACTGCCTGCAGGTGTCGGAGCTGGACGGGCGCTTCGTCAAGCGGCTGGCGGAGCACTGCGCGGACGCCAACAACACGTACTGCTTCGAGAACCCCCGCGCCGTCGCCCTGCACCCCAAATACGGGTGAGCAGGGTGGCGCCCCGGGACGGGAACTTACGTGATGATGATTAGATGTTAGGATTAGTGTTATGATTAGAGTTGAGATGAGAGGAATGAAGCAAGGTTGGATTTAGTTAAACCTAGGTTAAATTCTGTAAGGATTGGTAACATTTAGTTAAATTGAGCAGAATTAGGTTTAATTTAATTTAATTGAATTACATCCAGTAGAGTTAAAGTAAAGTTACCTCCATTAGAGTTACCTTTTTGCCCTTTTTCTCTTGAGACACACCATCATTGATTGTCCCCATGCTATTGTGCCCGTTCACTTCATAAGTATCTATTATGTGTGTGTGTTGTATGTGTGTTGTATGTGTGTGTGTGTGTGTGTGTGTGTGTATGTGTGCATGCGCGCGCGTTAGCTACGTGTTCTGGACCGACTGGGGCGACAAGGCTTTCATCGGCCGCGTGGGGATGGACGGGACGGACAAGGCCGCCGTCATCACCAGCAAGATCGAGTGGCCCAATGGCCTCACCATCGACTACACCAACGACATGCTGTACTG
>JACYXH010000090.1:1080000-1112500 GCA_026745465.1 Lota lota | reverse complement strand
AACTTTGTAATCACATTGATACTTGATTCTAAAATGCCTTCCTTATAAAAATGTTTTACCGCCTAAATCCATAAATACAAGAACATTTGAAACGATGCAGTCATTGATGATGTGGTAATGGTATTTTACTGATGGCATCCTTTCATGCTAACTGTCCTTTACCTCTCTCTCTCTTCCTCTCTATCTCCCTCTCCCCCTCTCTCTCTCTCTCTCTCTCTCTCTCCAGACGAGCTGACCTGCGACCCTCTCGGGGACTTCCGCTGTGACAACCACCAGTGTGTGCCTCTCAGGTGGAGGTGCGACGGAGCCGATGACTGCGGGGACAACTCTGACGAGCGTGGCTGCAGTGAGTCTTCAGTCCACCAGCTCCCCCCCCCCAACCCACTTGGTTGCTGAGAACCAGAAACGAGTTGCACATCGTGTGGCTCTATACTCGAATGCTTTCCTTTAGATATGTCAGTGCTACGTGTCGTTCCTTCTCCCTTTCAACCTGCCAAAAAAAAATCATCTGTTTCCGTGTGCGGTTAGAGAGAGTGATTTACTGTGGGATCTCAGCCCAACGAGTCCCCCCCCCCCCCCCCCCCCCCCCCCCAAACCCACTTGGTTGCTGAGAACCAGAAACGAGTTGCACATCGTGTGGCTCTATACTCGAATGCTTTCCTTTAGATATGTCAGTGCTACGTGTCGTTCCTTCTCCCTTTCAACCTGCCAAAAAAAAATCATCTGTTTCCGTGTGCGGTTAGAGAGAGTGATTTACTGTGGGATCTCAGCCCAACGAGTCCCCCCCCCCCCCCCCCCCCCCCAATGAATTTGCTGCGCTGATGTGCAGAAGAAGAGCCGGGGCTATCGTCTGGTCAGATAACGTTCGAGAGAGCGATCAGCGTGCCAGGGCCGTGCGGGGCGGTGACAGGCGGTGTTATCAGGAGACAGGCCGTCCTCAGGGCAGGCTGGGGAGGCGGTCACCTCGTTGCCCTCCGGATAGCTTAAACACGTCTGAGGAGAGCAGCCAGCGATGAGGGCGCCGTAGCCCCACCGGGCCGGGACTAAATCACAGCGTTGCTCCGCTGGATGCGCCGACGCCGTTCCCGTGGTAACGGCCTCGGAGCTTGCCAAGAGACCGCCGGGCCAATTCATTGCGGTGTGTGCGCTTAGGGTGATGTCATTTTAAAGCTGTAAACCCCGTTGTTTAAAGGTACATCTTGTAAATAGCACCGTTGCGTAGAAACTCGAAATAAATAAATAAATACATCGTTTTTATTTTTGCTTTTTTTTTAGGGCGCCCTGTAGATTATATTCCTAGTTGCCTTTTCACAAAACCGACGAAACAGATATTTAACCCCCCCTCATAACCCTTACTCCAAACCAAAAAAGGAAACTACATTTGAGTTTTTCCCTCTTCTTCTGTGTTTGTGGTTCGGTGCCCAGCCCCTCGCGCGTGCACCGAGAGCGAGTTCCGGTGCGACAATCTGCACTGCATTCCCGACCGCTGGGTCTGCGACCATGACAACGACTGCGAGGACAACTCGGATGAAAGGGACTGCGGTGAGTGGAGGCTCTCCGTGTGTGTCGGCCCCCGGTCGGCCCCCGGGGGTCTGGCCGCGTGTCAAGCTGCTTGAAGGCCTCGCTGAGCAAAGAAGCAACAAACACACAAAACACAACAATACTCTGTATGTAAACAACTGTATTAGAACGCGGTACAGACCTTGTTTTTGTACCAACGCAGAATGGAAAAGCTCCTGATAGGAAATTCATTCAGTAAAAACCAGTGGAATATTGGGGGTGTTCATGTTGTGTTGTTGATGTTTGTGTCTGGTGTTGTCTTGGTTACAGAGCTGAGGACCTGTCACCCCGGCTACTTCCAGTGCGGCAGCGGCCACTGCGTCGCAGAGCGCTTCAAATGCGATGGAAACGCGGATTGTTTGGACTACACAGACGAGAGCGCATGTCGTAAGCGATGGACGAGAGCCAAACACAGCTTTCGGTTTGCCGTGCGGATCCGACCGTGGATGGATTTCTAATCCCATTCACGCACACTTTGTCCCGCCTATCAAGGTTTTCATATTATGATCGATTTGAAGCTTGACAATGTCCTTGCGTGTGTTTCTTCCGAAGCGACACGCTACCCCAACGGCACCTACTGCCCCGCGTTCCTGTTCGAGTGCAGGAACCACGTGTGTGTCCAGCCTCACTGGAAGTGTGACGGAGACAACGACTGTGGCGACCATTCAGACGAGGAGCTCCACCTGTGCTGTAAGACACACACGCGCGCACAGCACTCACACACGCACACACATACATGCACTCACACACACACGTGCACACACACACACACACACACACACACGTGCGCACACACACACGTGCACACACACACACACACGTGCACACACACACACACACACGTGCACACACACACGTGTACACACTCACACACACACGGGCACACACACACACACACACACACACACACACGCACTCACACACAAACACAGTTTATATAAAACAACCCGTAAACGGTTGTGGATATTTTATTTATCCCCTGTACTCTTTCTCAAGTGAAGCTAGCAACAATGTTCTTAAAGTTTCTTGAAGAAGTCTTGGCGACTAGGCTCTATTGCAGAAGGTAACCATAGCGATCTCTTCCCCCCCCCCCCCCCCCCCCTCCAGTGGACATCCCATGTGAAGGTGCCTTCAGGTTCCACTGCGACAACAACCGCTGTGTGTACAGCCACGAGCTCTGCAACTCCGTGGACGACTGTGGAGACGGCAGCGATGAGAAGCAGGAGCACTGTGAGCAGATACACTCCCAATACCCAATAATACGCAGTGCTCATTGATACTCGATAGTCAATACATGTGGGACAAGCATTGAGTATATGTGTTATGAAAGCATGGCAAAGGGGAGGTGCAGAGTGATGTCGTCAGAGTGAATGACCATCTTGGACCATCTTCCAACATGCTGATGGGGTAATGTGTGTTTAGACATGATATTTAAAGATCTTATACAGTTGTACAATGTACTGTATCGAGACACTTCCACATCCATCCAGGGTGGCATTCACTCTACGCTCCGTCCCCTGTTCATCTGTCATGACCGTCGCCATGGCAACACGAGTTTAATTGGTTCCCCCCCCCCAGGCCAGGAGCCGACCCACGGGCCGTGCTCGGAGGACCAGTATAAATGCGGTAACGGCCAGTGTGTCCCCCAGCAGTACGTGTGTGATGACTTCGATGACTGCGGAGACCACTCAGATGAGCTGGGCTGCTGTAAGATGATGATGAGATGATTTTAGCAACACAATTAGAACTTATTCATGGCGATTCATTCATTTATTTTTCTTTGCTTTTTGATTTATTCATCTCAAATTCCTGATTTACATAATTAACTGGAAATACAATCACAAAGTCATGCTGCTTATGGACATGGTTATCTTGGTCTTTGAATAACAAAATGTCACCATATTCATAATGCAATAAAAACATACTTTGATATTTCTCATTTAGTTAAACCTGTATTATTTAACTCTTTTACTGCAGCTATTTACTCCATTACTTAAATTCAGACATCCCTCTGAAAGTTATAAAGCTTTAACTGTAGCTACAACTCAAGCCACTAGAGGCTGCTAATGAGGAAACGTACATGGTGCATCTTAAATGTACTATTTAAAAAATACTAGCAAACTAACAACGAAAAAATACTTAATAAATGATATGAATATGAAATCCAAATGTTATGTAATAAATATATGACGTCATCCACTACCATTGTGTAACCCACAATGCATTGCTGCGCCTCCTCAGTCAACGGCAGCGGGCGCTCCTGCTCTGAGGACCTCTGTGAGCACAACTGTACCGACCTGACGGGCGGAGGCTTCCTGTGCTCCTGCAGACCCGGGTACAAACCCCCCCTCACCGCCCGGCACACCTGCCAAGGTACACACCTGTGTGTGTGTGTGTGTGTGTGTGTGTGTGTGTGTGTGTCTGTCTGTCTGTGTGTCTGTCTGTCCCTGCTAGATGTTTGTCTGTGTGTGTGTGTGTGAGTGTGTGTCTGTCTGTCTGTTCCTGCTAGATGTTTGTGTGTGTATGTGTGTGTGTGTGCTTGTGTGCGTGTGTGTGTGTTTGTCTGTCTCTCCATGCTAGATAGTATCCTTTGTGTGTGTGTGTGTGTCTGTGTGCTTATGTGCATGTGCCTGTGCGTGTGTGTGTCTGTCCATGCTAGATAGTATCCTGTGTGTGTGTGTGCGTGTTTATTTAACTAAACACATGTGTGATTTAGTTTAACAAGTGTGTAGGCCTAAGCAACAGTCCTAATGTCAACGTCCTCATGAGAACTGGAGTCTTCTCTCCTTGGGCCCCTGCTGATCTCCTGCAGACGTGGACGAGTGTGCCGTGTTCGGGACGTGTCCCCAGGCCTGCAGGAACACCAAGGGGAGCTACGAGTGTTTCTGTGCCCCGGGCTTCCACTCGGTCGGGCTGCCCCAGGGAAAGGAGTGCGCCGCCGAGGGTAACACATGACCGGACTTATATGATCCAACATCTTCTGTCCTCTTCACGCTATTTTGTTGTTTTCCTGTGCGCTGTAAATGAAATAGGAAAAATGAGTGCATGCATTTTTAGCATAGGTGCAAATCAAACCATCACACACGCACGCACACAGACGCACACTCAACTATGCACACACAGACACTCCCACACACTCAACACCCTATGGCAGGACAAATCTCGTCTTTCAGGGGAACACAGTCTATTGATTTATGTCGTTTGTTGTTCTAGCTGTTGGTCATTCGTCTTGTCATTTGTTTTATCTTGTAATGTTTTTACTCGCAGGAAACCCTCCAGTGCTGCTGCTGCCTGACAACGTCCGCATCCGCCGCTTCAACCTGTCCTCGGAGCAGTACTCCGACTACCTGGACAACGCTGAGCACATCCAGGCCCTGGACTACCTGTGGGACCCCGAGGGAGATGGCCTGAGTGAGTCTCCCCTCCCCCCTGCCTGAATGTCATGCCATCATGTATTATCACACCATCATGTATTATCACTGCAAAGGAGAATCATGAATACCGAATTTTGTAAAAACTGAATTTGTATTTGTAATTTGTAATTTGTAGTATTCCTTTAAAATGTTGCTATATTCATACATTCACCCCGTGTCTCCCAGGCATCGTGTACTGGACCGTTCTGGGCCGGGGCTCTCAGTTCGGCTCCATCAAGCGGGCCCACATGACCACCTTCAACGACGACGGGAACAACCCTGTGAAGGAGGTGGACCTGAACCTGCGCTACGTGACCAACCCAGAGGGCATCGCGGTGGACTGGATCGCAGGGTAACTCCTTGACATGAGGCGACCCAAGCAGGAATCAAACGCAATCCAAATTAGAGTAGCTACAGAAAAAGAAAAAGTGCTGCTAAATGAAAGTAGACACTGTGCAGGAGAGAAGCTGTAGGATTCAGGACACAATGTTAGCAATGTTTAAAAGAAATCGAATGAAATTATATATAGTATTACAAAGTCAAGTGAAACAACAAGAACAAGACATGAGTTCAATGGTTTTCCTCATAGTGGTAGTGCATCAGAGAAAGTACGTCTCAACAAAGTGTGTTCTGAATTGAGCTTTACATCATTTACAACTACGTGTCTCGTTCCCTCCCAGACACATTTACTGGACGGACGCGGGGACCAATCGGATCGAAGTGGCCGAGTTAGACGGCCGCTACAGGAAGTGGCTGATCCATACTGACCTGGACCAGCCCGCCGCCATCGCGGTCAATCCTTCACTTGGGTATGAGGAGTAAAAGCCCTGTGACCTTGCATCCAGTCGTATCTGACTGATACGTGTGTAACGAGAGCTCTGTGTTTGGACGGACAGCACCATGTACTGGACCGACTGGGGCCGGAGACCCAGGATAGAGTCGGCCTGGATGGACGGCCAGCACCGAAAGACCCTGCTGGACCAGGACCTGGGCTGGCCCACTGGCCTCACCGTGGACTACCTGAACGGGAACCGGATCTACTGGTGTGACTCCAAGGAGAACGTCATCGGGTCCATGAGGCCGGACGGCACGGACAGGAAGGTCCTCATTTCAGGAGGTTAGGGACCATCTAAAGATGTTTCAAAATAAGAGGGGATTTCAGAAAGAATTTAAATAGACACCCTGGTGCTTCTCGCACAATCACTTACATATTGTCAACGTTGTTTGTTTAGTTCGCTTATTATTCGGGCACTAAATGTGCACGCGTATGGGCATGTGTGTGTATGTATGTGTGTTTCTATTGTCGACTGAATCGTTGCCCTGGCTCCAGACATCGGGAACCCGTACAGCCTGGATGTGTTTGAGGGGCATGTCTACTGGACCACCAAGGAGAAGGGTGAGGTGTGGAAGATGGAGAAGTTTGGCAATGGGAACAAGGTCAAAGTTCTGATGATCAACCCCTGGCTGACCCAGGTCCGCATCTACCAAGAGCACCGGCACAACCACTCAGGTGAGCGGACGGAGCCGGTCCGTACGTTGACCCGGCTAGTCAGGTTGAGCCTGATGCGTTAGGATGGAAACCGTCGTCACAGTTAGAGTCTCAAAGGACTTTACAATCCCACATTTAAAAAAGATATATATTTTTTAAATATATATTTATATTGTCAGGGTAAGGGTCAGAGTTAGGGGTCAGGGTTTGGGTCTGGGCTAGGGGTCAGGGTTTGGGTCAGGGTTAGGGGTCAGGGTTAGGGGTCAGGGTTTGGGTCAGGGTTAGGGGTCAAGGTTATGGTTATGGTCAGGGTTAGGGGTCAGGGTTTGGGTCAGGGGTTAGGGTCAGGTTTATGGTTATGGTCAGGGTTAGGGGTCAGGGTTAGGGGTCAGGGTTTGGGTCAGGGGTTAGGGTCAGGGTTAGGGGTCAGGGTTTGGGTCAGGGTTAGGGGTCATGGTCAGGGTTAGGGGTCAGGGTTTGGGTCAGGGGTCAGGGTTAGGGGTCAGGGTTAGGGGTCATGGTTATGGTTATGGTCAGGGTTAGGGGTCAGGGTTTGGGTCAGGGGTTAGGGTCAGGGTTAGGGGTCAGGGTTTGGGTCAGGGTTAGGGCTCAGGGTTTGGGTCAGGGGCAGGGTTAGGGGTCAGGGTTAGGGGTCATGGTTATGGTTATGGTCAGGGTTAGGGGTCAGGGTTTGGGTCAGGGTAAGGGGTCAGGGTTAGGGGTCAGGTAGGGTCATGGTTATGGTTATGGTTATGGTCAGGGTTAGGGGTCAGGGTTTGCGTCAGGGGTTAGGGTCAGGGTTAGGGGTCAGGGTTTGGGTTTGGGTTCTCAGGTGCTGACCATGTCCTCTCCCCTCAGTGTTGAACCCCTGCAGTGACACGTGCAGCCACCTGTGTTTGCTGCGCCCGGGCGGATACACCTGTACCTGTCCTCAGGGCTCCTCCCTGACCGGCTTCAACTCTAACCAATGCGACGCAGGTACGCTTGAGTGGCATCACCTCGCTGTGTGGGCGGACCCATGTTTTGTGAAATGTAAAATAATGTAACAACTTAAAAAATCTTATTACATTATTAATTTCCCCATTGTCTCATGTTTTTTTTTAATATTGTATATTATATTATACAAAACATAAAAGACTCTGTATACAACATAGTGCAAACTGGATGATGATGATGATGAATGCTTACAAGAAAAAAGCACAGAAATTTAAATAAGTAACAATCATAATAAAATAAAGACAGAACATAAAACAAAATCTTAACACAGGACCCCGCGAGATCAGTCTGTGTCTTCAGTGTGTGTGGGTGTGTGGGTCACATTGCGCATCATTGTGATGGTCGTTGTGGCTCCTCCCCCTGCAGCCAACGAGGTTCCGGTAGCCATGCCGCCGGCCTGCCGCTGCAGGAACGGAGGGACGTGCTACACCGACGAGGGGGGGAATCCCAAGTGCAAGTGAGTCTCAGCCACAGGGTTCACCTTTTATAGGACAACCAGACCCCCTGACCCCTGACCTCTGACCCCGCCTTTAAACAATCATTCTGGGGCTGCAGGGCTGCCTGCCTCCCTTGGACACGCCCCTTCACTAGAACCTCGTCGTAGGATAAACACAGGTGTCACTCATAACACTAATTATGGGTCCGCTACTTTTGTGTGCCAGGGCACATGGTCCATGGGCATTTTGTGACATCTTCACTGCTTTCAGTCTGTTACCAGCACCCTGGAACAAAAAAAAACCCGCAGATCCATGATTAGTATTATGAGTGACAGCTGTGTTTAACCTACGACGATCCCTCTGTGAAAAGTGTCTATTCAGCTTCAATTAGCGGAGCGCAGGTGTGTCGCATCAATGCTTAATCAGCAGGTGACCGGGTAACCATATCAGCCAATCAGAGGCGATGCATGCAATAGCAGGGGTTTAACCACTAGAGGGAGTCAGCTAACGTGAACCAACCTACAAGTGATGTTGGGGTTCGGTTTGGCTTTATAACGTTCCCTGTCTTGTAGCATGTCCATTATTGTCACGTTATGTCGACACTTGAAAGCCCGTAGCGTAGGACTTGGAGGATGGATTGCTGCATTATCTGTGCACTGACTAATAGAGTCGTTATTAAGTACTTTTAATTTGAAAAGACTGAAACAGGAGTGACATATAGTTTATAGTAATAAAGGATGACAGGGTGAACTAGCAGCTACCAGCATCGACGTATGTTCACGATGATAATAAATGTACCCAGAGATACATGGTGCGTTTTGTTGAAGACAAAACACTCCCGTGCGTAGCTCCACTTCTCCCTGGTTCGGATGTGAACAGACGCAGTCATAATGTTGGACTTTTCAACCGTCAGTGTAAAAGACACGTACATTGTTTTTCATCTTGTCGTCTAGATGTCCGTCTGGCTACACCGGCAGCTACTGTGACCTGGGGAAGACCCAGGCTGCCCCGGCCGGAACAGGTACTGCTCTTCATGTCTAACTCACATACATGATATAATTATACGATAATACTACAACAAGCATGCTGTCCTGCTGGACCTCTGGTTAGAGATGTGAATGAGTATTAGTATTTATATATTAGTATTATTTATTGACCTTAGCGAGACACAGGGTTTTGTGGATGCATGCTCCACTCAGCATTTTAAAGCGCTAAAAGTGGCATTTTGCGCCACTTTGGAAAGATGATTAACGCTTCAGCAAGTTAATGGGTGATCCAGAGGTCATCAAAATGAATTGGCTACTCCAAGCAGAAACAAAGAGTAATGTTGAGTCATCATTGCAATCCCATTTCTTCCTAGCTGTGGCCGTGTTGCTAGCTGTTATCATCATAGTGGCGACCGGTGGCTTGGCCGCTGGACTCTTCCTCAACTACAAGCGAACCGGCTCCCTAATCCCCCCCATGCCCAAGTTACCAAGGTAAGTCACTTTCTGTTCACTTCCTGGTCCGCTCAAACTCACTTCCTGTTCGACTCAAACGCAGCCTCTCTATCTACTCTCAAATGAAAACCATGAAATGACAAAATGAATAAAAAATGTATCATAAAATAAATGAGTGAATAAATAAATAAATACATAAATACACATTTCATTTGATTAATTATGGAACTTTGCCTGCCCAAGCTCTTATTAAGCTATCCACCTTACACAACAGTGAGATGCTTCGGATTTCGGAATTGCTGCCTCATACAAGCATCTACTCCTCCTCCTCCTGCTCTTCCTCCTCCCGTCCTCCTCCCCCCCTCTTCCTCCTCCTCCCCTCTTCCTCCTCGTCATCCTCCTCCTCCTCATCCCCTCTCCTCCTCCTCCTCTTCCTCCTCTTCCTCCTCCTCTACCTCCTCCTCCTCTCTTCCTCCTCATCATCCTCCTCCTCCTCCTCTCTTCCTCCTCATCCTCCTCCTCCTCCTCATCCCCTCTCCTCCTCCTCCCTCCTCCTCCTCCCCCTCCTCCTCCTCCTCCTCATCCCCTCTCCTCCTCCTCCTCTCCTCCTCCTCCTCATCCCCTCTCCTGCTCCTCCCTCCTCCTCCTCCCCCTCCTCCTCCTCCTCCTCATCCCCTCTCCTCCTCCTCCCTCCTCCTCCTCCCTGGTTGTGTGGTGAACAGCCTGAGCAGCCTGGTGAAGTCCGGCGACACCGGGAACGGCGTTACGTTCCGCTCGGGCGACAACGTGGACCTGGGACCCTCGAACATGGGCGTGTCCTTTATAGACACCGCCATGCAGATGGTGAGACACACACACACACAAAGGATAGCGCAGTGTCTTGGGGTTCGAGTCCCGATGTGTACAGCCTCGCCGTCTCCTTGAGCAAGATGCCTAACCCTCTACTCGCTTGTTAGAAACACGCTTCAGAAACATTCGAAAACACACAACGTCCACTGACAGCGGACATGAAAGAAGAGAAGATGTGTTCAAAGTGTGACATGGTCCAGAAAAGTCCTGAATGACGTTTCATTTTTGCTTGATTATTTATGAATTAGTCAAAGGAATTATTGACAGCATTGGGAATGACGGAGTTCTTGTAAATGTTAATGTTCAATGTATCAATAAAAGGCCACACCAGTTATTCTGTCCGCCCCCCCCCTCCCCCTATGGGAGGGGTTCGAAGTCATTAGCACTTATTCGGCATCATCAGTGTTTTTCCTACCAAGGTCACATTTTCTTACCTTTGCCAAAGATACACAGAACGACACGCCAGGTACAGTATTTATTAACAGGATACAGTTCTAGATAGATTATTCTTTAAATGTGGGTTCAGCGTTCCACACACAAGGAAACAATGATATTGACCGTTTGTGTTTGCGTCGATGTTTAAAGAGTCAGTAATGTGTATGGGTGTGATGGGCTGAACACCATGGCTGACTCCCATGTGATCCCTCCACAGGATGAGAACTTCGCCATGGAGGCGGGGAGGAAGCCAATCACGTTCGAGAACCCTCTGTATGCCACCGCCGCTGGACTGTCCGGGGATCCCGCTGTCATTCACGCCACACAGGTACGCATCACACAGGCACGCCCCACACAGGTACGCATCACACAGGCACGCCCCACACAGGTACGCCCCACACAGGTACGCCCCACACAGGTACGCCCCACACAGTGTCGCCTCCACAGGCTACGCCCCACACAGGATTACGCCCTCACACAGGTAGCGACTGGCCTCACACGGTGCGCTCACCCCCTCACACAGGTCCCTCACACAGGTCTCTCTCACACAGGTACGCCTCACACAGGTACGTATCACACAGGCACGCCCCACACAGGTACGCCTCCCAGCCCCTGCTGTAGTGGACACCACTGAGTCCCAACCAGGGGTATGTGTACCTTAGGCTTTGATATGGACCCTAAAAACAACCTTTTCGATGCTAACGCCAGGGTTTGAACCCGGAACCTTTTCGATGCCAATGTCAGGGTTTGAACCCAGAACCTTTTGGTGTGAGGGTCCAGCATCCTGACCGCTAGCTTCATGTCTTTGTAGCTCATGGTGAGTTCATTGGGTCCCCAGGTGACCGTCAACATGAGTGGAGAGCAGGTGGCGAACAACTTTGCGAACCCCGCGTTCAACATAGATCAGGGGGCGGCGGTGGTGAAGACCCCCCCTGCAAGTGACCAATCAGCTCAGGTTAGACTCCAGCCACATCAACAAACATCTCATTTATCAAGCCGCCGTGAGGCAGATCTCAGGGTCTTTATCATGGATTTTTTTTTTCCCCAGGAGTCCAAGTGGAGCTTCTTCAAAAGAAAGTTGAAGCCAAGCACGACTTTTGAAAATCCAAGCTATTCAGAGGTAAAGAGAATGCATATAGATCCTTGTGAAAAAACAAATTGACACGACACGTACGCAAACCAATATATTTAAATAAGTATTACAGCAATGTAATAAAAAAATGTATACAAAATATAAGAAAGTACTACAATATATACTACATACAAATGTAAATTAATGTTCTAATCATTCTTTAGATGAAGGATGAGAAAGGGCCTGCAGGCAGCGATGTGGGTGAAGGAAGTACATCAGACCCATCTCCCTTTGTTCCTCCTGCCAAGAACCAGAAGAAGGAGCGTGCGACCACCTTCTCCCCGACAGAAGACACTTTCAAAGACACGGCGACCCTCGTCAAAGAGGACAGTGACAATTAAACCCATCGAGATTGAAAACACATTTTGCACAGAATTTATTTTTTTATGCAGCCTGTGTACAAAACTCTGATATGTAGAGATTAAGAGACATACGATCTATAGCACACACACAGTTTAAGATATATACGATCTATAGAAAACATGGATTGTTTAAGATATATACGATCTATAATACATAGATCGTTTGAGATATACACACGATCTATAGCATTCATGGATCGTTTTAGAGATCTACACACATAAAAAATAGTCTTTTTTTTTTACAATGCCTTCCGAAGTCTCTCATGCCAATTGTTGAGTGATTATTATTTTTTATTTTGATGTACTATATGTATATCTTTGCACTGACGCTGCTTATAGCAATGTTTTTGAATATGTTGTACATTTGTAAATTTGAAAAAGTAAGATTCTGTCCATATCTGGCATTCTGAAATAGATATTCTGAATAAAGCTACACCAGCAGAATGGAACAAGATTGTCTTTATGGTGAATGTATAGTTTAAATCATGATAGCTTATTAGAACGGCATTAGATGATTATATATTTGTCATTGAACAAAAAGTAAGTCAATTACTTAATCTTTCATGCTTAATATACCATCTTAGTTAGTGGCCATTATGATAAAACACAAAGTTGGCTATTTCAAGCAAACTACCACTTGCTATAGTGCTTCATAAAAGAGTATGTTAGGCCTACTTTGCACAAACGTGAGAATGATTGAACTCATTTCTGCTTTGCTGACTTTTGTGATAATTGAACCAGGGTGATTGTTTCCAGTCATAAATCAGCCAATTCATAAACAACGTTTATCAAATCCTTTTGAGTTGTATTTTTTTGGGGGGGGGGATGCGAGCGTCACGTTTAGAAACAGTCAAACAGGAACCCACTCACGCAGGTTGCGGTACTGGGAACAGAAGGCCGCAGAGGAAGTCTGCCGCGACAGTTGGACAGTAGGAAAGGGGGATCCAGAAGAGCCGGGCGTCCCACCCCACGCCGTAGCGGGTCCGCGGGTACCGAGCCGTCAGCGCGTGCTCCATGCAGCTGGTCACCTTGGACAGGTCCGAGCTGCACATCAGCCACAGGTTGAACAGCTGGTGCTTGAGATCTGAAGCACCCAGGAGAAAACGGCGCAGTTATTTAGCCCGATGCGCGTGTCCAAAGTGAGCTTACAAGTGCGGCTGACAGCGTTCACACATGTCAAGCGCTGCGCAAGCCAAGCGTCAGAGAAATAAAAACGAACGTATTTGAGCAAAGTTGCCAAAGAAGGACTTCTCCGCCTTGGGCCCGACATGCCGGTTGGGTCTTGGGAGATTGGTCTTTAAAATGTGGCAAAGCTAAACGACCCCAGGAAGGCCTTGGACAGGGAATGGTCCCAGGACCGGGCCTACAGTCCCAGATGGGCCCCCCAGGTTCCCTTGGATGGGGTACAGAGTCTGCAGACTGCTTCCCCGGCCTGGGGCACCCCCCCCCCCCCAAAAACAAAATTGAGCGCCGGTACTCCTAATTGCATAATAGGAGAGAGGAGAAAACAAATGAAGTCTTGTAAGTATTGTAATCTTTGGAGTAAAAACACATTCTTACATTTGTCAAAGTATTTTGGTCCATATGTGTCTCGGACCTCCTGCGGAAGGCGATCCCACAGAGCTCGGAGGTTTTCTTCCATGAGGTCGTGACGGGTTATGTCCGTCTTGAAGAAGCCTGGCTCGATGATGGCCACCTTGATGCCAAAGTACGACATGTCTAGTCTGGGAGGCGCAGAATAAACATACAATTATTAAGCATATGTGAAAAAAAAATACACATTTTTAGTAACCTGCTTGTCGCGGTATCTGAAAGTTTTAAGTCACATTTATTTATTTGATTATAAACAAGATAAAACTCAACAACCACAAAAAAAGTCTAAAACATATTTAGTAATATGACAAATGCACCACCTTGATGTGACCAATAATGTGCCTGATTACAAACCAAATAGAAAACACTAATGACGTGACCTATACCTGAGGATGTTGGAGAAGGACTCCACTCCATATTTGGAGACGGAGTAGCCTCCGCCCAAGACGGCCACCCTGCCCAGGACACTGGCCACATTCACCACCCTGCCGCGGGCTTTCTTCAACAGAGGCAGGAAGTGCAGCGTCACGCCGATCACGGCCATCAGATTGACGTCCAGCACCTTGCTGAAGTCCTCCAGGTGAAGCCAGTCCGTCGGCCCGATGGGCAGCGACCTGCCCGCGTTGTTCACCAGCCCCCACAGACCTAGCGGGCGAGCCACCACCATCGTCATGGTTAACGTTTAGTCCTCTTGAGTTGCCAACATCATAGGCTTCTATGAGCCAGGCTCTCCATCTCGTTTTTTTTTTTTTGGGGGGGGGGGGGTAATTTAATGGTACAATATTCTGACTTAGTGTGGTACAAACACATTGGCAATTTCAAATTGGTAGGCCTAATATTAGCATTCAGTTATCCTTCAAATCATTGTTTTATCTTAAAAGATGTGATGGTTTCTCTACAGCACACACACACACACACACACACACACACACACACACACACACACACACACACACACACACACACACACACACACACACACACACACACACACACACACACACACACACACACACACACACACACACACACACACACACACACACACACACACACACACACACACACACACCATTGCAACCGTTTTACTAACTGTTCTATAATAGTAATTACCCACTTCAGGCCGTGGTTTACAGTGATTGTAGAGCAACTAGGGGCGTTTTATAAAGTAAACCAGCATGATGAGTGATGGGAGGTAGTTGGGGCACCCAGTAAGCATCTCCCAGTGCTCAACTGACTAGCACGGGCACTGCACTGTTGCGCACCCCCCCCCCCCCCCCCCCCCCCCCAAACGTCCTCACCTCGCTCCCCGACCTCGGCGCTCACAAACTCCCCCGCACGGCGGATACTCTCTGCGTCGGTAACGTCAAGCACCAACGTCTTGAGTCTGCGGGAAGACCCTGAGGAGAGCTCCGAGGCGCCCTGCTCCGTCAGACATGCGGCTATTACGTTCCAATTCTTCCGATCCAGACTTTTCGCGAGCAGATTCCCAAAGCCGCTGTCACAGCCGGTGATGAGCACATGCTTGTTGTGGAAGTGGTCTATCTGGTAGCAGTCTCGGATGTACCAGCCGATGAAAATGACAGTAATCACAGCGCATATTAAGGCCACATATCCCTATAGGACCAAAAAATAAAATTAAAATAAAAGTATATTTAGTGCGTTTGTTGTCCTCATTTAAATTTTTTCAAAAAGAGCCACGAAAGTTATTGAATAAAAATGTTTTAACACAGCGGTAAGACAGCGACATCTAATGGCGATTTATAATATATACCTATGTCGAGTTTCTATAAATAGATGTATGCAGGGTTACACTTAATATAGCTGACTGTAGACCGATGTAGCCTCAACACTGAAATATGTCGAGATTAAATTTTGGTTGGCTTACCTCACAAAAAGGCATGAAGACATTGTAAGCATCCTGTGGAGAAAACCCATATAATACATTTCAACAAGGCATTTGAAACGTTTCAGTGAACACAATTTGGTCCAACGCATGCAGAAAAGTCTTTTTAATCAAATTATCAATTTGGGCAAAACATAAAGCCAATCATATAAACACTTAAAACCTTTAAATCAAAATGTGATAATAGAAAAACTTAAAATATGATTATCTACAAACTACTTGGCAACTTTTCACTTTGTTTAGAGTTTCATTATCACAACTCTTCACAATACAAATTCGACCTAATGTTACCAGACAATGAATTTGCTAAATAGTTGTACATCAAGTCCTAAATAGTTGTACATCAAGTGCTAAATAGTTGTACATCAAGTACATTCTACTGCATTTGTTACCTACATCATGTACACGCAGAAACAATTTCAGAGATTAGATGGAATTTTGTTTCACTAATAAGAACCACAAATCAAATCAGTGTTTGTATTGATACATACCATAACTGTACTCGATGGTACGTGTCCTGTTAAGAGAAGAAAAATCGTATTTTTTGCTTAATTATTCAAACCTTTTGTGAGAGTCAATTAAATGCGACTACATTCAGCTGTTGCCGACTCTGCATTAAGCCATCAAACGTTTGCGAAATATTAGCAGATTGCGCAGTAGGGTGGAATGGCATTTTGGAACATCCAGTAAAACGTCAAAATACGGTTTGTGCGGCGACTGCACTGCATCTGACTATAGGCCTACTTACTTCAGTTGCCTGATTGTTAGCCTGGAGATATTCACGAGATTGCACAACGGCTGCTGGTAATGAAGGTGGGACTCAAACTTCAGACAGGTATGAGGTGGAACGGGTTTTTATAGGGTCAGACGGGGCCAGAAAGCATTATAAATGCTTATAATGCTGTATTCTAGATGGAAGTTAGGTGTTGTAAACCAAAAAGATATACTTGAAATAGTTGGTTTGATGTTTGCAAGAAAGTCATCTCTTTTATGCGTTTACTATACTCTTTTGGCGTTTACAAAACTTTCCTTTGCGTTTTTACTTTGTGGCCTCTTTTTGACGTGGGGGCGGGGTTAGCGGAGTGGGCGTGGTTATTGGCTGGCGAAGTAAGGGGAGATGAGTGCTGCCTGTGTAGTTCAGTATGTACCATAAATCAAATTATTTTCAAACTCGAGAACATACGATACTAGAACACTTGAAAAGCTATGTTATGATGTGTGGTCAAGCTTCTTCTGTTTTGTTTAATGGCGGTTGGAATCCCAAACCCAGCCTCTTCCTGTCTGGACACACCCACTCCGCTAACCCCGCCCCCACTTAAAAATAAAGTGAAACTCGTCGGAAAAAAGTATTGTAACAGAAGTTTTGTAATTTACAATTAAGTTAGTTAAACGCAAAAAAGTAAAGTAAACCCCAACAATTTATAATTTTCTTGCAAACATCAGTACAACTATTTCATGTTCATTACCGTTATCAACCGATTTCTTGCCTTGTTTTGATTCCATAGACGTCAACTTCACGTAAAATCCATTGAAACGTAGGTGACTGACATTGACTGACATTGACTGACATTGACTGACATTGACTGACTTGAATTACATTTCTGGAGCATGTTGGATGTATTGAATAAAGTGGTTTGAAAAGTTTAATTCAGCAATGCAAAAACAGCACGAGAAGTCATTGTTGAAGAGCATAAACAGGATCCTTGTTAATTAAACATTAAATATAACATTACATGTTCATTTTGTGTTTAACAATATTTGTTTGTTTTGGTTTGGTTTGGCCATGTTTAAGCCACACAAAACCCCGTTGTCCCTTTACGTCACTTCCATGCAGCTGCTTAGTGCAACCACCATTCCCATCCCCCACCCCCCCTTCGCATGATATAACATTTAGTTCCGGCGTTCAGCATTTCGACTACCACGAAGTATCTCTCTTTGTTGCGCGCGAAAGAACCAAATATGCGGTCAATAGTTGGATTAGTTTTCGTCGTTGGTGCAGCTACGCTATATCTGTATTTGTTGTCCACGTATCTTCCCGTTGGGCCCCGACGTGTAACTTATTCCGATGTCCGAGGAGAGAGTGTGAAGACACCAGGAGACCCAGAGCTGTCATATGTCAGCGACGAGGAGTATAGCAGGTAGAAGAAGCATCATCAAGCTGACTCTTCCAGAGATGCAAGTGGGCATGACAAGTTATGTGTGTGCCATTCGTAGACTATTCCAAGATTCTTAATCTGTAATCATTCAATTCCTAATTTGGACTACAAGCCATGTAAATAAATGGTGGATCTAATAACCTATAACTGTCAGTCGTTCATAAACAGATAATCAGGCTTCATGAATGTGATCACATGAACGCTTCCTCAGTAGAATAGACCCAAAATAAACATGCAATGATAACACGGTGAGGAAAAATGTATGCGTGTCTTGACAGGTTGAAGTTCCCATCGAACTTGGAGGAACTGAGAGAGATGGCTGAGCTTCTTCGGTACTATAAGAAGGAGCATACAGGGTACATTGTCCTGCTTTTTTCCAGTGCCTACCTGTACAAGCAGTCCTTCGCCATCCCGGGCTCATCTTTCCTGGTGAGAAGGCTGTTGTTGCCTAATATTTTATAACTGGGAAAAGATGTTGACGCAGTACAGACAAGACAACATTAACATCCTATAATGAAGTCGTTGGATTTTTTTATTATATTATATCAAGCAATGCATTGGATTTTAATTCATGACAAGGGATTTTAAATAAGGGTAAATATTGTGTGTATGGGTTATGTAACTGTCAACTTTCAAAAAAGTGTGCCTCTATTTTATTATACCTCTGCTTGACCTATTAACTAATCTTATTGATAGATTAAACAGTGACAATTGGATTGATGCGCACTGACACGTACATTCACATCTTCCCTTGTGTTGCTATTCAGAACATTCTTGCCGGGGCTATATTTGGGCCGTATCAGGGCCTTCTGCTGGCATGTGTCCTGACCACTGTGGGGTCCACCATGTGCTATCTGCTCTCCCAAGCCTTCGGAAAGCACTACATCATCAGCATGTTCCCTGACAAGGTGTCCCTGCTCCAGAAGAAGGTAGGTCTGGAACCTCTTTCTGTTTGCTCACAGCGGACTTGAAGACCGCGTTTCCTATGCCTGGCTGTGATGAGCAAATGGTAGATGAGCGCATTTATGTAGTGCTTTTCTAACCAGTGGCCACTCAAAGGGCTTGACAATACATTCACTCATTCATACACACGTTCATACACCGACGGCGGTGTCAACCATGCAAGGCCACAGCCAGCTCGTCTGGAGCAGTTACGGTTAGGTGTCTTGCACAGGGACACCTCGACACTTAGCCGGGGATCGAACTAGCAACCTTCCGGTTACCAGTCAACCCTCTCTACCTCCTGAGTCACATGCCGCCATGTACTGTCTGATAATGCTAACTAGCTCATTTTCTACAGACATGACATTGTACTCCTCCCCCGTGTGTTCCCTCTTCTTAGCTCTAGTGCCCTGCAGCGACTGCCAGTGTATTGGCCAATCGACGACTTTGTTATGACTTGCTCTCTGTAAAACAGGTTTATGGTCATATATATTCTTTTTCAAATCGTTTTATTTTTTATTCCCCAGGTGGAGGAGAACAAGGATTGCTTGTTTTTCTTCTTGCTCTTCCTGAGGTTCTTCCCCATGACCCCCAACTGGTTTCTAAACATGGCCGCCCCCATCGTCAACATCCCCGTGGTCTTCTTCTGCTGCTCCGTGTTCATCGGTGAGATCCCTTTCTGTTAGTAGTTACTTCTACGTCGCTCTTACAGAACAACCCGGCCTCTCACGCATGTAGCACTGTTCCTTGTATTCCACGTGTGTCTAGCGTGTTTGTTGTGGTCCAACACTTACCATCGTGCCGCGGTGTTGCCATGTTTCCCTCTCGGCGGCGCCGCGTCCGCAGGCCTCCTGCCGTACAACTTCATCTGCGTGCAGACGGGCGCCATGCTGTCCGAGCTGTCCTCCCTGGACGACCTGTTCTCCTGGCAGCGTCTGTTCCAGCTGCTGGCCATCGCCTGTATGGCCCTGCTCCCCGGAGCCCTGATCCGCCGCTACAGCCAGAGCCGACTCAAACCGGGGCCCGCGGAGCCCAACGGTCTCCTGGCCAATAAGAAGGTCCAGTGAGCCGGGAGGGGGCGGGGATGACAACTGTCATTACTGGTGTGTTGATCAGAATGAGGGAGTGTTTATCGAGGTGAGTCGACTGCCTGGTGAAACACCGTGGTCGAGGGGCTCTGGCTTAAAGAAGTGTCCAGAACCTTTGGTTTTCGTAAGAGATTTTAAAACATTTTAAGAGCTTTAAAATGAATTTTGAAAGTCTGATTAAATCCCAGGGAATTTTATTGTGTTCTGGTGTGGGATGACAGTGTCTGTATGGACGATTTTCCGGTGTGAAGAGATTGTGTCTATTTTAAGGTGTGATTAGGTTCATGTATGAATGTAAGATTATCTGTGCAAAGAAGAATCGGCTCCAGCATAGCTGTAATTAACGGCCAATTATTTGTCATACTAAGCTGTGTAATTCTACAGGCATACATTTCTACATTTTTGTACAAATGTTTAAATCACTACCTCAGATATGGATACATCAAAAGGAACATCAATGTATTTATGTATTGTACATATTGTTGACGACAGATTTTGTAGAAATTGATTTTAATTAGTTTTTGTGTCAAGGATTTGAAGAGCTTTACAGATTTGCATATCAGGTAACACTGATTGGAATAAATTATTATTCAAACTGCCAACCTTATGAAAAAGTACTATTGGTCTAAATGTGTTTGCTTTGTTCCATGATTCGCACATCTACAGTTAGAATACAATACATATATAACTTCGCTGTAGCCAATACTTGAAACAAAGATTTTCAGACCAAATTGATTTAGAGAGAAATATTCCCTGGATTGATTGAGTTGTGGGTGGGTGGGGGGGTAATACTGTTTAGACACTTATAAATAATGTGATAAAGCGATGTCTGCAGTGCAGAAGTAGCAAATAAGTTTGAACAAATGTGGTTGCTATCACACAGGGCAGGCAATACTCTGCCTGAAGACTATGAGTCATGTCTAAAGTCTTCTGGTGGTGACATGCACGTTATCAAGGTTCATTAGATAAGCAAAGATTGCTTCTACTCCCTGACAGTTTTTTTCTGGTTTGAAAAGACTTAAAAAGCAATCAAGGGGAGTCATGTTTTTTTTTGCTTTTGTTTTTTTAAATACTCTTTATTGCTCAGATGCAGGTTGGTCAGCGATACAGTGCACTCAACTCAAAAACAGCATGACAGTGAGCAGAAATACACGGCTCCATGGTGGTGGATAACATGGAGCTTTTAGGTTCTGCCCAACACAAACATCACCAATCACGTCAGGGTGTTTTTAGACCTGTTGATTTATGGGAAATGCAGGCCCGGTGGGAACAAAGGAAGATTTCCATTGGTGGAATGCAGTTTAGAAATGAATCAACCAGAACACACAGAATGTGAAACTAGGATTATCAATATGTTGCTGGATATTGTGTTATTTATTTACGAGCAAACAACATAGAATTGAAACACTGTTGAAGTTCTGCATACATCTGACTAGAATGTACTGTATCGGTTCTCAGCAAATCCATGCCTCAATCGTTTTAGACTGTTGTTTAATGCCCTCACTTCCTGTTAACATTCTAAAACACACACACACACACACACACACACACACACACACACACACACACACACACACACACACACACACAAGCTTTTTCAGCTTTTGTCAGACCCCGGCTAGTCGATATAATTGGTCAACTGTGGCGTCATCTATTGTTTAATATCACTCATTCTGTTTTTGCCATGCTGCTTCCTCTGCGAATGTTAGAAATGCAAGCTATGCTTTCACAAAATTAGGATTGGTGATTTTAAGGGAATGAATATAAAAGCAAAATTTTCAAGCTATTTCTCCACACAACCACTCTATCTGATTGGTGTTGGAGATGACGACAGAACTAAATTACCAGATAAATCAGAATAAGTAAGAAACGAACTGGCCAACCACGAAGGGATATGGCAAAATGTATACTTAATTTCCCAAAGCGACGTCAAATTGTTGCAGTCAGGTATTAGGCTACTTAGTCACATAATCTAGCACACTTTATGAAAATTATCAACACCTATCCTTGGAGATTCTTATCAAGTTCCATCTACACAATAATGTTACAGATTTCTCTTCAGTACCTCTGCCTGCAGTGACAGACAGGCAGTTATGGTTAAGACTGAATGCACTGTTCACCAAACTGCAGTGAAACGCCACACCAACGCCCTCGAGTCATAGCAAACCAAACTTCAACCTAGACATAGCGGGCACAAACACGGATAAATCAGAGGTCTGGAGAAGCACAAAAAACAAGAACGTGTCCTTCCTCTGCCTCAAACAGGTCTAATTGAGTACAAAACGGACGTACGGGCGTCTCACGATCAGTTACAAAGTGTGAGTAACAAAGTACAATGGTACTATCAAAGCAGTGATCTGTCACTGCGTACAGTGGCACTGTACTGCAGTAGTGTTATTAAAAGGATA
Organism: Lota lota; assembly: GCA_026745465.1. Classification (NCBI taxonomy): domain Eukaryota; kingdom Metazoa; phylum Chordata; class Actinopteri; order Gadiformes; family Lotidae; genus Lota; species Lota lota. Next base: position 1,090,295 of record JACYXH010000090.1, on the reverse strand, counting down.
GGATTAGAAATGTTTTGACCGGGGTTCAGAGAGCTCCACTAGTCGCCGTGTGTGTGTGTGTGTGTGTGTGTGTGTGTGTGTGTGTGTGTGTGTGTGTGTGTGTGTGTGTGTGTGTGTGTGTGTGAGTGTGTGAGTGTGTGTGTGAGTGTGAGTGTGTGTGTGTGTGTGTGTGGGGGGGGGGGGGGGCCATCTTAAATCAACACAAGCGTAATAGTTAAAAAGACGTCAAAGACAAAACACTAACTTTCACTATTGTTCATTTATTTAAACCCCCCTCCCCTACATTGGTTTTAGTTTTTAGTCTCTAAAGTCAGCCTTGGTTTCTCAGAGGTAATTCCACAAAAACAAAACAAAAATGTACAGCACAAAATAAATGAAAACGGCGGGAAAGTCCCATTCTTGAAAGAAGCCGAGACGTGCTAAAAAGGATCTCCCGCCATCTCTCACAACGCGGGTTTGATTGGTTAAGTGTTAGGTAATAAGAGAGAGACAAGAAAACGACACATCCATGTGTGATACATGTTTACACATATACATTAACTTGTCGTACACAGTGACATTTCAATGACTAGTTGTTCTACATTCTACACAGAAGACTATGGTATTACTTCATGTTCAAGAGTCCTGTCGTTTTTTGTATTTTTTACAAATTTAAAATCGTTTGTTTGAAATCCACCCCGAGTATGTTGATATAAAACAGAGCTGGTAAGATTGATTCGGGCGTTTTATAAAATTCCTTTTTTTGAACACACTTTTTTGAACACAAAAAAAAAGATTTGGAATTAGGAATACTGGAGGTACAGTTTTAATACCGTTTCAATCGTATTTATGTTTGGTTTATTTGTAATGTCCTTCTTTGTCGATGAAATCAGTACACAACATTCAAATTCATAACCACTTCGGGCAGTTTACCCCTTTGATCCTGTCTTCATTCCTTTTCATTCATTATTGAATTTGACTAAGAAATCTGAATATTTTCAGATTGGTCTGTAGGAGGTGGAATGGCGTCCAGACCTCACTACGTTGTACAGAAGTTGTAAAGACCTGTTTTGCCCCTCACTTTGAGCTGGACCTGAAGAGCTTAAAAGTTTGCTGTAAAATCTTTTTTCTCTTGTTCTTTTTTATTTAAAAATAAAAAATAAAAACGGTAGGTTTACAAGGCATACAAAATGTTGATAAAAGGGGAAATGAAAGATTGGACTGAGGTACCCTGAGGCCTGAGGTAGATCATAATACTGACGTGCGCACTGTTCACATCCAGACCAAAGTAACGCCTTGGTTCACTTATTGATCGCCTATTCCTTTTCTTTTTCAGGTTTCATGACATTATTATTCATAGTCTAGTTTTTCAAGAATAAAACACTTCCCTTCAAAGTAATATGGCAGTGTCCCACTGAGAAATAAAGTTTCTTATCAATAGCTCTCATCACAAAATAGGAAAAAAAATAGATTCATAAATATTACTCTCTCTTTTTTTTAATATATATATACACACACACACAGACATACATGCATGCACGCGCGCACACGCACACGCACACACACACACTCGGGAGGAAGCTGTGCGTGTTGGTGTTTTAACCGTTAGCGTCTGGAAGATGAAGCTGATGGGCGACGGTGGAGCAGTGGGGGGTAAAATAAGGCAACAAGCTTCCATGCTCTCCAGTGAAGTAAAGCAGGGGAATCACAGCCTGCATGTCCACAGATGCACAGCAGCGGGTCAGTTTGAGAGAGAGAAAGAGAGAAAGTGTGAGAGAGAGTGGAGAAAGGGACAGATAGAGAGAGAGCGATAGTGATATACAAAGAGAGATAGAGAGAGACAGAGATAGTGATATACAGAGAGAGAGATACAGAGACAGAGACAGAGAGAGAGAGGGAGAGAGCGAAAGAGTGAGAGAGAGAGAGAAAGGGACAGATAGAGAGAGAGAGCGATAGTGATATACAAAGAGAGATAGAGAGAGACAGAGACAGTGATATACAGAGAGAGAGAGAGACAGAGAGAGGGAGAGGGAGAGAGAAAGAGAGGGAGAGAGAGAGAGAGAGAGACTGATATACAAAGAGAGAGACAGAGACAGAGAGATAACATTCGGGTTATGCCACTGACCCGGCACCATGGACACAGCAGGGTGGTGATTTTCTAGAAAGGCTGCATATTGTACATTCACAGCTGTCACGCCCGTCCAGAACGCTCCCTGGCGAGAGAGGGTCAAAGCCATACACAGATGTGATCGTGTGTGTGTGTGTGCCACAGGTTATATCGTTTTTTTATTTTATTTTTATCCTCCTCTTCCTCACTCTCACTCAGCCAGACTAGGGTGAGCCTTGATGTGACACCCCACCCCATCCCGGTCCGAACGCTCACTTAAGGCAGAACGTATGGTGGTTGCACACTACGAAACACGGGTCACACGTGTTTGTTTGTTTTAAGACGTCAGTATATGTTTTTCATCCGTTTCTTTTTCTCTTTTGTTTTTTATGCTCTGATCTTTCAAAGAGAATGTTACTAGAACCATCTTTTTTTTTTATGTAATAATAATAATTTTCTTTCTTTTTCTGTTTTTTAGTCCAGGACATCAAGCATGAATGTATATACAGTCTACTGCACACGGAAAGGGAGTCTAGTTCATTGGTATAAGTACAATACAAATTAATATAATAAAATCCCTCGCGTATTTAAACCTCTCTGGCAAACGTGGCAGTCAGTTCAACTCAAAAGGCTGCAGATAAGATAATTCATGAACTCAATTTGTTTGTGTCAAAAACAACATGCCAGGTGTGAGAGAGAGAGAGAAAGAACGAGGAAGAGAGAGAGAGTGAGAGAGTGATGAGAAAGTGAAATCAGAGAAAAAGTAAGGAAATGGAAGAAATGAGAGAGCTTATTAGAAGTGAAGTCATCGGATATCAACTGTAAGAAACATTTCCAAGGGATGTTATTCTTTGCGTTGGCACACACACAGGCTTGTTTTCAAAGACTTTAGAACCAATCTCCGGTCGTTTCTCCGTTTAATCTGATGTCTAAAATGTCAACCAGTGTGACCCTGACCTTGCTGCCTCTTCATCGCTGGAAACGAATGAAAGTACGGATCTGTCCGTTCTGTTGTTCCACGAGAGAAAACAACAGTGCACACCGTCCATGTGTATCAGTGTACGTTACTACGCTGCAATACCACAAAGATGACTTGCTCTTGCAATCCGAACATCGCAACCTGTGAGAAAGCGTCTGCTACCACTGGCTCTCCTAAACCCAAACACGTGTATTACCACAACGGCGCGGATGCGCTCGTGTTAGCGCGGTTTGCGCTGCTTTCTGTCTGTTAGGCCTATGTTAGTCCGACTAACGAGATAACGTTAAATAGGGCGGAGTCAATTTTCTGTTTCTTTTGATTGTTTTTGTCGTTTTATTTTTATTTTAATGAATTTACTGTAAAGATGCCCAATTCTCCATATTTTCACCCCCATCATCATCAACATTATTATTACTATTATTATTATTATCCTTTCTGTTTTTTTGTAGTTTTTCTTTTTACGTATAAGTATATGTCAGCGCCCCCCCCCCTGGCTGGCAGTGCACACTACGCCCTCAGCATTCTGCTCACTCTTTCCCCTCCAATGAAGTTCTTTGGTTTTGTTCCCATGCTGCTGGTCTGCCCGCCGTGTTCCCCGCGGCCTTCCTTCCTCCTTTCTGGTTCCTCTCTTTCGATTGGATCGGTCTCCGTGTCCGTGTGTTGGGAGGGCTACATTCATTGGCTGGTCGCCCGCTGGAGCGCCCCCCAGAGGCCAGGTCACTTGGTGGGGTGGGCGGGTGGCACGGGGACCCCCTGCTGTTGGTGCTTCTGCTCCTGCTGCTTCACCTGCTGGATGATCTCCCGGATCTTCCTCTGGGCAGTCTTGGAGGGGTGGGGGAGAGGGGTGGGAGGGAGGGTGAGGAGGGGGGATTTGGGGAGTGGATCCCGGTCAGACCGGGCCGATCAAACATCCCGCACAGAACTATGTTGAACGTCGCCGATGGATTGTTGTCAGTTTAGACGGGGGAGTTTGAACGTCCCGATGTGACGTGAACAAGCAATGCATGTAACTAAATATATAAATGTCATGGCCAGGCATCTCTTGAAAAATATATTTTAAATCTCAATGAGACCAACCTGCTTAAATAAAGGTTAAATAAAAAAAAGCATAATAATAAGAAGAAGAAGAAGAATAAATTGCTTTCAGAAGCGCCTTTCATACGTTTTTATGTACTGTGTCACAAACACCAACTAGTCACACACCAACTAATGTATATGCTACTGTTGTAACTATCGCCCACGTTAAAGATGTCATTAAAAATGACATACCTGGCTGGCGAAGAAATGGCCGCTGATTTTCACAAAGACCTCATCGTTCTCGTCCGGGGTTTGGTCCCGCGGAACGATGACCTCAGCGCTGGTCAGGTTCTGCAGCTCATTCACCTGAAGAAGAAACAGAGGTCATGACCCTTGACCCAGGACATAACTGCCTCTAGTAGCCCCTCAGTATTACTTCATTCAGTAAAAAATGGAGAGGCGATGACCCACTAGGTACTTTACATCAAACACATAATTTAATTTATATGCGCTCAATTTACTTCAAACTGGCACTTATAAAATATTGTTTACCTTTCACAAATCCCTCTGAACGCTTGATATCTAAAAGGTGACAGCTCAGGATGTCTCACCCCCACATCGGGTGTTACCTCATTACAAATATCACCTGTTCTATTTGTAGGCTGCTACTGTTTGCTACCGGCAGACTGCACCTTGTAATCTTCACCCATACATTATGTGCCACCGCTTATTCAGTCCTATTCCACTGTTGTCAGCAGTATTTCACTTTGACGTGATACACTCTGCTGCCGATTTCTGTAGATGATGTGATATCACAAAGTCATTCTGGGAAGTGTAGGAAAATGACCCGATGGTGCAAACACAGTGGAGGACGCCAGAATAGCGAGTGACAAATGACAGAGCAGTCTAAAATACAATCCCACACATAAACCCTGGAACCAACTGTACTCTAACGATGTTAGATGTTTTATACGGCTCTAAAAGTGTTTGAGCATGTATCATCCATTCAACAATAACCACTCAACCGCTAACACTCAACAGCTTCCTCGCGGACTTACGGTTTTGCCACCCTTGCCGATGACGCGCCCGGCCGCGGTGGAGGGAACCTTGATGTGAGTCTCCAGCTTCACCTCCTCTTTGGCCGTGAAGAAGTTCTCCTCCTTCAGCTTCCCAAATATCCTGCCCTGCGCCTGCAGCACACAGGGTGGGGAGAAGGTGAGGAGAGACTGGGGGTACACTGGGGAAACCAAACTACACTCGATCCTGTGCAGCAGTTTTTTGTATTTTCTATTTTTTTGTATTTCACAGCAATCATCAAAGATTGTTGGAGTTAGAGTATGTCACTACTCACACTGTACTGTACTGGATATTTGCCATCCCCCCCCCCCCCCCCCCAAACAAAATGGGCGTTACATGTGCAGTCAAGGACAGATTATCGAATGTTTCACCCGTTTTATTGGAAACGTGCCTCATGACTTCAGGGCTTCAGTCTTAACACGTTATCATCGTCGACCCGTCGTTTACCCACTAAAGAACATAGTGTTTGGTTATTCGTACAAATCGAAATTAAACTGTTTCTCACATGCTGATGTACGCATACGGCCCTCGGCGAATCACTGAGGGCCCCCCGTACTCGGACCTGTGGTGCGTGCAGAACATTTACCACGGCGTCTTACCTTGAACTGAGCCTCTGGTGGTCCAGTGATGATGACCATCCTCTCGGTCACCTCTGGGTTTTCTGCTGGCGCGATCTGACACACAGGACCAGGGAACAGGTGTTTAGAGCGCAAGCGTGGGCTGTGTGTCTTCACATTCCCGTGAACCCTCCTACCATCCTGCCTCACAGAGACAGGCGCACTGTCCCCGTACCTCGTCACTGTGAGTCATCCATCTTCCAGATGCTTTGCACACACTCGGGCGGGGGAAACAGCTCATACCCCAGCCCCCGTAGGGGAGCCAATGAGATGACAGAGCCACCGCTACTCAAACACTTGTTGTGTTGTCTGTGTTAAACAAACCGCCGCTGTCAGCACTTCTCTCTCTCTCTCTCTCTCTCTCTCTCTCTCTCTCTCTCTCTCTCTCTCTCTCTCTCTCTCTCTCTCTCTCTCTCTCTCTCTCTCTCTCTCTCTCTCTCTCTCTCTCTCTCTCTCTCTCTCTCTCTCTCTCTCTCTCTCTCTGCAATGATAACATCTGCTGAAGCCACATCTGGGAAGTTACGAGTGTGATGTATCTGTGGTGAGGAGGACTGAAGCCCACCTTGATCGAAGCTCCGGCGAAGCGGGCTAGTTGTTTGATATGTTGGCCCTTCTTGCCGATCAGTGCCCCGACAGCCTGAGTAGGGATGAAGAGGTAGACCACTTCCTGCTCTGGAGCCTGCTGCTGCAAACATGAGGAGAAGGAGAAGAAGAAGAAGAAGAAGAAGAAGAAGAAGAAGAAGAAGAAGAAGAAGAAGAAGAAGAAGAAGAAGAAAAGGAAAAAGAAGGAGAAGAAGAACAAGAGGAACAAGAAGAAAGTGAAGAAGAAAATGAAAAAGGAGAAGGAGAAGAAGAAGAAGAAGAAGAAGAAGAAGAAGAAGAAGAAGAAGAAGAAGAAGAAGAAGAAGAAGAAGAAGAAGAAGAAGAAGAAGAAGAAGAAGAAGAAAGGAAAGAAACAAAATGAGGACGCTTCTTAATGTCATCCATTGTTTTGATATCAGCAGGTCAAAGGGCAACAGTGGAGGTTACAGACTAGGGTATAAAATGTCATGAATGTTATATGGTTGTTCATAAGATCATTTCAGTTTAGGAGACGGTTGCGTTATGATTATATTGAACTTGATAAAACATCCCTCTGAGACATAATCTTATGTGTACCGAAGGTTTTCCTCCATTGGGGCAAATACTGAAAATGTTTGTGTACATTAGCTTGGAACACGCACATCCTGTAGTTTAATAGTGTGTGTAAAGAGGGTGGACCTGGTTGTGTTTAAAAGGTGGAGGGTGGATGCGTGGAACGTACTGAGTGTTGGTGGGGGAGGGTACTTGCTGGAGGTACCCTGTAGAGGCCACTAAGATGTGAAGAGTGACTCTGCAACGGAAACGCAAACAAGAATCCCAGACCTGTCAGATTATACAGGAATGGACCCAGAGGCACAGTCACGCGATCTCGCTTGCTGATGTGCACACACACACGCACACACACACATAAACACACACACACACACACACACACACGCACGCTTGCACGCACACACACACACACACACACACACAAGCACATGTCTAAAGGGGGAATTTGGGTTGGTGAATGAATCAGACATTAACATTGCGAGCATCACAACAATACATTCTGATGCTGTGCCTCACAGGCCTGCGTCTCAGTGCCAGATGATACCAAGTGCTACAGATAACTGACTCATCCCTGGAAGACTTGGGGGGATTCTGTGTGTGGTTTCAAACTGTGTACAACAGGATGAACACAAACTCCAGTCAAAACACTATTGTGAATCAAAAGTAAACCTAACAGGACTTCATTACCCTGAGTTTACCCCCATTGAAGACTTCCTGCCTAGGAGCAAGGATTTACTTGTCACGGTTTATGACAAACATAAGTGGCAGCGAATTCAATCAGGGTGAAAATGTGACAATGAAAACAAAATGCGCCCATATATGGTCATATTACTAAGTAGAGGAAGTGAGATGCTTGAGAGGCTTGAAGGAGTGAACTCACTAGGAAGGGATTGTATCCTGCGGGTGCCACTTGGGGAACGCCACCCCGGGGCCCAGCAGTAGAGGGCAACACTGAGAGACCGGAGGAGAAGATGCCCAGGGCATTGAGGTTCAGGCCCGGGATAAGGTTGGTTTGTTGCTGTCGGACAAAAAAGCAGAGAGACACAGAGAGTGAAACAGAGAGCCACAGTACAAGTGAAAGGTGGGCAACAGAGTGTTCAAACAGCACGTAAGGCGGTGTTAACATGAAGACGTTTCGACTCCATTGATCCTTTTTTCCAGTCTTTTTTATCCTCATTATTCCCGGTTCCTGGAAGCGTGACGGACACTGCAGGGTCTGCTTTCACTTCTCTCGCTCCTTCCTGTCTGTGGTGTGTGTGTGTGTGTGTGTGTGTCTGTGTGTGAGTGTCTGTTTGTCTGTGTGTGCGTGTGTGTGTGTGTGTGTTGAGGGTGTGTGTGTGTGTGTGTGTGTGTGTGTTGAGTGTGTGTGTGTGTGTGTGTCTGAGTGTGTGTTCAGTGCAACGTCCACACTGCCACGCTAGATGGCCATAGCGGCCCACTACACAGACGGCTAGCAGGAGAGAGAGAACACAGCGCTTACACCACCCAATACCCTGCTAACCGCTCGCAATATGATACAACATTGCTGCCTAAATACCAAGATACACATGTCAACAAGAGACAGAAATGAATACACTTTGTGTTGCGGGAGCACAGAAATAGCCTCGTTTACGATGCAAAGACGCCTCAAGAAAAAAACATTTCCATGACTTAAAAGGCAGTCTATTTTGAAGACCAGCTGCCACCAACACAGTCCACTAGGCTTCAAGACGGCCAATATTAGCCCTGGGAAAAGAACGATAATCTCACAACGCTTTTAATCCAATCAGGAGTAGACACACGCGCGATGACATACTACCCCCTCCTCCTACTCGTCTCCCACTCCTGTCAGCAGCTCTGACCTCCACAGGCTGTGTCCCCCCCCCACCACCACCACCACCACCACGGTGATGATGATGTCACCAGCGCGGTGTGAAAGACTAGCCGTTCTGCGGCGCGCCGGCGGTGGCGGCGGCGGCGGCGGCCCAGATATCAGGTGGATGCTGGGAACCGCGGTGTGCTCCAGCAGGCACGCAGACACTCACAGCAGGGGGGGGGGGGGGGGGAGACGTGACTCAGAGCTTCTCGCTCGCTCGTAACGGCCTCCTTCTCACGCATACATGCACACACGCACAGGCACACGCACGCACGCACACACACACACACACACACACACACACACACACACACACAAACATGCTTTGTTGAAGCACTTGCGAGTCACTGATGAGCTATTCGGTGATCGTTTACCCGGCAGACATGAAGCAGTGTTAGTAATGCTGTTGGGTCTGGAGGAGCAAACAGGGGGCAATATTACCCGCGCGCTCCTTACAGTGTTTCATACCGCCGCCGCTCATACGCTCAGCTGTAATGACTCACACGCCGTCTTCTCCCTCTCCACCCCCAGCAGCAGCACCTTCAGCATGTCCACAGCCCGGACACCCGCCCCTTAACTCACCCATCTCAAGGGTTCGCTCTCACCTTGCCTCCAACACCTCCACCACTGCCAGGGCAGAAATCCTTGCACCGATCCCCACCACCACCACCACCACTCCAGCTTCACACGTTCACCTTCAGGGCGGACTCTATCACCACCACCGCTACAACTACTACAACACCACCACACACACACACTCACACACACACACACACACACACACACACACGCGCGCACACACGCACACGCGCACACACTGCTAAATGTAAATGCAGGGCGGGGCTTACGTTGATAGCAGCAATGTCGTTCTCGTAGGCCTCCCTAAGTTTCCTCATGACCTCGGCCTCGGCCTTACAGCAAGCCTCCATGCTGCCCTTCACCGTGATGGTCCGCTCCGGGTTGTAGATGGTGAGGTCCTGTAACCTGTGCCCCACACACACACACATGCACACACATGCATGCACGCGCACACACACACACACATGCATGCACACACACATGCATGCACACACACACACACACACACATACACGCGCATGCATGCACACACACACACACACACACATGCATGCACACACACACACACACACACGCATGCATGCACACACACACATGCACACACACGCATGCACACACATTCACGCACACACACAGACACACACAGGGACAAGGAATATACGATGTGAAAACATTGTACGGCGATTATATGAATGGCTCATTAGCCTTCAGCAGGTGAGGTCACTCACTGTGTCTATGTTTACCCACTGTGGTCATCTCGTCTCTACAGCAAAACATGACTAAACATCATCAAATAACGCAGCGCAGTGCAGCAAACGGAAAAGTCTGCAACAACAACAGAGGTTTTTACATTGAGGCCAATTTGGTCCTAATTTTAGAGGGATGGGACAGATTGTGTTTCACACTGATAAAGATAATAGATTTGCTGAGTTAGTTCCACTCATGTGAAAA
>JACYXH010000090.1:1072500-1075000 GCA_026745465.1 Lota lota | reverse complement strand
TGGCAAACACTATTCTGTATCGATAACACACAAAAAATACAAACACTCCTGCTCAATCTCTTCTCTTTTTATTGGCTTCGGTACTATCTGTCGTATTTGGTACCTATAGTTTCTTGATCAAAGTGTTATTTCGTTTCCCCTTCACCCACGTGACCACATCTATCGGTGTAAAGCTCTCTACGTCTGCGGTCTGATCGTTGCCATGGACCCTCGCCACTCTGGGAGGAGCGTGGTAATCACAGAAGTCATGTTTTTGCTTTTATTAGTGTTCTGGCTCACCTCCTAAAAGCTGAGGAAACAAACCGTCTTGAGGCTTAAAAAGATGCATAAGTCAGACATTTATTCCGATAGGAAAATCGACTTTCTCATTCCTTATCTCACGGAGCTTCTCTCTGACAGTGAAGTGTGGGTGTGTGTGGGTGTGTGTGTGTGTGTGTGTGTGTGTGTGTGTGTGTGTGTGTGTGTGTGTGTGTGTGTGTGTGTGTGTGTGTGTGTGTGTGTGCATGCAGGGATCAGGCCCTCTGGAAGGGTTAAACCTGGTGGCTTCCAGCTGGCATGGAGAGGCTTAGGGGGCCGACCCTGATATTGTCCCGGGGCCAAGTGTTCTCAGGCCGGGCTGTGCGTCAGCCCGGCCCTCCTGACCCGCCCGGCCTCCAGCAGTCCTCCCGTGCCACACAGGAACAAGAGGAACGGGGGAGGGGGGGACTGGGACACTGCCACACGCCAGCAAAGTGACAGACAAGCATGGCAGGCCAGCAGGGAGAAAAAAACGGGCCGTCAGACATACAGGCAGACAGACGGGCAGACAGGAAGACAGACAGACAGACGGGCAGCCAGGCATGCGGTCGGGCTGTAAGGCAGGCAGACAGGCGGACAGGCAGACACACTGACAGACAGACACACGGGCAAGCAGACTGACACACAGAAAGATGGGCAGACAGGCGTGCGGTTGGTCTGAAAGGCAGACAGACAGACAGACAGACAGACAGGAAGCAGAGAAGGTGGCCAGTGTGCCAGCTGAGCAGAAGCAGGGATAAATGAAAACCGGCACAGCAGGGAACGCTCCAGGCTGACAGACAGACTGACAGATATGGCATCGCTGGCGCGGTGTACGGACGCAGCGTCGCTGCCAGGCGGAGCGTGATGATGAACGGCCGTGATGTTGTGCGGCAGAGGTTCGTGTGATGTCCGGAGAGGCGGGGACAGGGTGGAGCTACTGACCTGCTGCTGCCTCCCAGCACCTGTCCTGCCTTCCCGGCCAAGGCTGGCCGGGAGCACGTGTGTGTGTGTGTGTGTGTGTGTGTGTGTGTGTGTGTGTGTGTGAGTGTGTGTGTGTATGTATGTGTATGTATGTGTGTGTTATTCTGTGTGTGGTTGTGTTAGAGATGGAGAGCAAGAGGAAAAAATGAGCAGGGTTTTTTTGTGCCTGTTTGTGTATGTTTACGTGTGTGTGTGTGTGTGTGTGTGTGTTTGGTACAGTGGAGAGTTTCTGTTTGAGCTAAGAGATTCCTGTACTGCTGGTTATCACCACACACACACACACACACACACACACACACACACAAACACACTCTCACACAAACACACTCTCACACAAACACACACACACTGAAAGACTCACCACAGGCGCCTTCAGTAACCTCCCCTATTACCGCTGTGTACCTCCCCAAAACACACACACACACAAGCACCCCCCACATACACACACACAAGCACGACCCCTGGCCACACACACACACACACACACACACACACACACACAAGCACCCCACACAAACACACACACAAGCCCACCCCCGGCCACATACACACACACATACACACCAAACTATAAACACAAACACACAGACAAAAATACATTACTACTGGATGTCGGCCATATTTGCCCACTTCAATCCATAAACGTTGTGCCATGGTAATACACAGTACTCATTATAGAGTCTGCATGGTCCTCAGATGCTCCCCCGCCCTTCCTCAACCTTAGAAGACTCACATGGCAACACAAAGACACTGGAGGGCGAGAAGGAGGAGGAGGAGGAGGAGGAGGAGGAGGAGGAGGAGGAGGAGGAGGAGGAGGAGGAGGAGGAAAAGGAGGAGGAGGAGGAGGAGGGAGATGGAGGAGGAGGGAGATGGAGGAGGAGGAGGAATGTATGGTGGGTATTTCACATTCAGAGATGGGTTATGTTTAGATATCAGCCATGTGCTGGGACCAGGGACCAGGGACCAGGGACCAGGGACCAGGGACCAGGGACCAGGGGACCAGGGACGTAGGTGGGGGCCAGGAAGAGGCCCTTGACTCAGTGGGAGGTGTGTTTGTGTGTGTGTGTGTGTGTGTGTGTGTGTGTGTGTGTGTGTGTGTGTGTGTGTGTGTGTGTGCGCATGTTGGGGCTACACAGAGAACACATGAACATGACGGTTCTGAGTCAGGCGATGGGATGATGGTGTACCTTGTTCCACATTTTCTACGGTACCATACTGGGCTAGAAGTCCATCCAAAACC
>JACYXH010000090.1:985000-1067500 GCA_026745465.1 Lota lota | reverse complement strand
ACTTTACCTTTTCCAGTATAGTAAACCACTACATTCCAAATAAGTAGCCAACCGGTATTACAGTAACTCATTTTAGGCCAACTGAACGAAAAAAATGACTTTACAACAACTCTGATGATGAACATTCCTCTGCTGCCGAACATATATAAAACATAATAAAATGACTTTTTAACTGTCGCACCACTGCTGAACAAGCGCTGAGAATCCACCGGGCTGTGTGCTCCACAGAGCTTTGACTGTAGCAGCGTCCCTCTGTGGAGTGACTAACCTGAAGCTATAGCACCAGACTTGCAGGGGTTTCTGGAGGAAGGGACGGCCACAGCACAGTGATGCTGTCCCCTGCATGATTGATATGAAGTGGTAATACATTAAAAACCTCAACAGAAAGAGAGAGAGATAGAGAGATAGAGAGTGGGTGACACAGAGAGAGAGAGAGAGAGAGAGAGGAGAGAGTGAGACAGAGACAGAGAGAGATGGAGAGAGAGACAGAGAGAAACAGAGAGACAGAGACAGAGAGAGACAGAGAGCGAGAGAGATCAAAAGAGAGAGACACAGAGACACAGAGAGAGCGAGAGAGACTGAGAGAGTGGACTTTCCAAGGTCAGATGCATCAAGGACCACATGAGCAGCAGGCTCTTATTTAAAATGACACCACAAACACGACTACAAGTGCTCTCATGTCAAACCATATTTCTTATCCCCGTCTCCGCTGACCATGGAACTAAACCAGAGGCATGCGCATGTCTCTCAACTTTGACAAATTTCCGCTGTGTTGCCGAAGAAGGAGCCCTGAATGGGCATCTCATGGAAAATAATGACAGTGCCTCCAAACATCTCCCCAAGATCTCATTTTTGGCGTGCCTGTGGCTCCTGGCCACCATTTGGGATTCCTCCCCACTGCCTGTCTCTCCGTCTGTCCTTTGGTGAGGACCAGGCGTCTGCGATGTGAATCCACCAACACATACTGTTGTCTTTGTTGACAGAGGGGAGCGTGGATGCGTGTTAATCCGTATCATCTCTCACTTTGTGTGTTTGTTGCTTCATCATCAAGCTGCTCCCGGGGCCAGCTTCCGAAGGAATACCTGAAGCTGAAGGCCTCTGGTAAATAATAATATAATAATAATAATAATAATAATAATAATAGTAATAATATCACGTCTCGTTTGTTTGGAGTCAAGGTGAACCCAGTGCCCTGAGCAGCACACAGAGTACGGAGCGAGGCCTGCACCAGGAGATCGGGCCCAGCGCGACGGTTACCTAATGTTTGTCGAACGAAACCAAGCTGTCTGCCGCTGGTTTGGAGAGGGCTGCCAGGCGAAGGAAAAAAAAAGAAAACGAAAACGAAAGCCTCTCAATTTGGGTCTTTAAATATCTGAGGGTGGCCCGTGTTCATTTGAAGAGCTAATATTTACTGCTCCCAGCTGCAGTGTGCACGCTGCAGCAGCCATGTCGGTGCACACGCGTGCATACTGATACCTTCGCCTGCGCGGGAGCGGTCAAAGGAATTCTAACCTCTAACAGGGCGGGCGAGAAAGAGGGTATTCACCCCTCGCAAGAGCCTCCCTGTGTTCCTGGCGACCGGCATCTGATCGTCGCCGTTCAAACGCTCCAAATAAAATCCACCAAACATAAATCACAGGGCTGCATGTGGCCAGGCCTAATTGAATAAGGACCATGTGTCTGCCCAGACAAAATGGTGGGCAGGCACGTCGAATGACGCTAGAAGGCTAGAAGCGGTGGGGCACAAAGTCAACAGCTAGTGCAGTCAGGGGAATAACTTCCACCACAAATGATATATTGACGACGGTATTAACACAGTGTAATAAATCTATAGTAGCCAAAGGCCCGGTTGAAGACACTGGGGCGCGATCCAAAAACGACTGTGTCTCCAAAATGTTCGTAAGACGTTGGGCAGCACAGGGGATTCAAAGACGAGACTATGGACGCTTTCGATCTTTCCAATGATTCCTGATTCACAGAGAAGACAGCTTCAACTGCTAACACTACAGGATGTCCAATAAAGGTTAAAGCATCACTTGAGTCCAGAGGATGCTCAAAAAAGGTAAAAGTATTTTGAATTCACACACTCATTACATGAATGTCACACAGCTTGTCCTAACCACCCTTGGCCAATTCACTGTTACCTTTCGTCTCGACCAGTCATCAAAAGTATTCGGGGGCAGAACAAGTTAAAGAAGAGGTTTCTTGTTTTGTGCATGGTGGATTTTGGATAGAAGGAAAACGTTTTTAAACAAGTAATTCACTTTAGACGCGGCCATTCAACCTTTTCTTCTCCACTCAGGAATTCTACGTGACGTATTCTTTAAAAGTCTAAATGTTTCCCTTCCTCCCGAGCTGTGTGGACGCCTCGGCTATCTAGACTAGACTAGACTACACGGACGGCGGCCATGTTGCCCTGCAAGGGAGCGCTAAAGGGAAAGAAGACACCTAGAGGCCCAACAGCCTTCCTGTTCAAACTGCTCGGCTGCTGCTGGCTCCAAACAGATACTACTGCCTATTCTGTGCATGATTACCTCCACAAAACCCCTCCCCTCTTGCTGTTTATCAGTGACAAATTGTCGGCCAAAAGGAAGGGTCATCAAATGTATGTGTAGCTGAAAATGAACAACGGCATATTGAAAACATACGTTGCTATTCAGAGGAGCAGATTCTGAGACAGCGGCGTCTGGGCCGGAAGCGAGCCGCTGAGGGTAGTATTGTGATATTTCCTCTTTTCTAAATCATACGGACAAGAGAAAAAAAGAGGATCTCAACTAAAGCACGAGATGTCTTTAAGGCCAGACTTTTTTTCTATGAAAGAATGTCATTGTGAATGACACAATCAGAAAGAGGTAATTGTGCCCTTGTACCATGATCCGTGTAATGATTGAATGGAGGAGGTGGTCGTTTTTCAAACTATAATGAACTCAACCCTACTGTTGGGGTTTTGTTTGGGAATAGCCAAACAGGGCTTTAGGACATTATTTTATCGACAACACTCTTTGGGTTTGCTGTGGCGTTACAGTCCTTTGTCCATACATTATCAAAACATGCAATATTAGTTGATTCCATAGCACCGTGCTTTGAATAGAAAATGACTAGCATTACCACCTTTGAAATCAAGCAATCTCAAACATCCAAGGCAAGCGTTTCTTCAAACAAAGATATTCTAGGAGAGATTCCACAAATCCCATTGCTTCTCCAATAAACCTACGTACTGGAACTGAGACTTTTGACGGACAAGAGCGATATCAAACATCAGACAGAAGACGTCTTCAGTAGAGGTAGAAGCAGAAATTGTGCAGGATGCTGCTTTAATTATCATCTGACCCACGTAACATAAAACGGTTTCCATTCAACATCCAATTCGCCTCCTCACTGATTTGATGCTACTGATTTGAGCGCAGTCCTCCAATGTGAATCAGCCCAGACATTAATTTCACAGCAATATCCCTTCAGAGACAACATCAACACCAACAAAAACAACTACTTATTAATCAGCTTTTTACCAGAGACAATTTTCTCGTACGACGGCAAAAGAATATCAGTGGATGGAGTCCCCGTGGCTCTAAAAACATCAGCTCTTTTGCCGTCTGTGTAACAAAGTGCTTTGTTCCAACAGATGGCATCGCCTGATGACACACAGCCCGTCGAAAGACCAAGTCAGACAGCCACCAAAGGCGCAGCGCCGATGAAAGACATCATATTACAGAAGAGAAGGGCGACCACCGCCGTAATGAAAGGCAACGTTGGCCATGCTACGACCATGTGACATCTGGTGAAGTAGGAAATGAAAATAACTTCACAGCACATAAATCACATCGGAGGCCTTTGAAAATAGTCCCAAATAATTCTGGTGATAAAAACAAGGTATATAAGCCCGTCTGGAGACGCCGGGGCCTGAAATCAATGATTCTTGGTGTGTAGTGTATAGTGTGTATAGTTTAATATATTCATCTGAATACACATAGACATCTGTATTAACAAACTAAAGTGTTTGGTTTGAGATGCTTTGCGAATGCCTGCGTAAAGTTGAACATTGTACAAACTGACCACCAATCCCAAATTTGCATCATCTCGCATTTTACATGAACAATAACTTTGGATTACCGAGGAACGTCGAGGCCGGAACATATTGGAGTGGATGATAACTGGGTCAGTCTGAGTGGGTTAGTAGGGTGGTCCATCCTGACACACACCAGACTAATCTGAATTAACCCCTCTTCCAGCTTTGCATCTTAAGCTCTTAAGCGTCTAAACGCTCTGAAATCTCCCGCGAGTAGGCCACAAGTCACCAATATCCTGGAGACCCCACTGCACTCCAGGACACCCCCCCCCCCCCCACCCCGCTGTGCTCTTCAGCGTCTGGCTGCCTATTGTAGTCCGGGCCGCTGGATGAACAGCCAGACCCCCCCGGATGCGTCCCCACCCACCCCCACCCCCACCACCACCCCCACCCCCACCCCCACCCCCACCCCCACCACCACCCCCACCCCCACCCCCACCACCACCCCCACCCCCACCACCACCACCACCCCCACCCCCACCACCACTTTCACCACCCGCTTCTCTGAACATAATTAGTCGAATACGGTTGTTTTTTTAAAATCCGTCATCAGGGGGACCCCTATTTGTGCAGGGCCCAATGTTCACACACACAGGGGCGTTCCAAATGATGATGAATATACAGCGGAACAGGTGGAACAAACAGATAGGGGCTTTTACAGCAGGTAGTGTGTTGTGCAATTTGGATTCATTCCCTTACAATGAATCATATTCAATGACAATTGTAGAGCGACTCTTGGAAGCTAAGTAGCAGTTTGGCCCTCCTCTGCCTGGAGCAATTCAATAAGCTTGCAGAGATTCAAGTGTAGCAGAAAGAAATACGGTAGAAATAGCTTCTGACGGTGGATAATCAATCGATGCATAAAATAGACTGTATTTAATGTTACACATTAAATACAAAAACTAAGACCTATATTGACGTAATCTATGTTGAATATCATTAATGTTTATTAATAATGTGTCCATTTATTTGCCTCTTGTAATAGTTAGTGATCCCCATTGTCCAAAAGCTTAACAAGACAACTAAATGAAATAATATTTATCAGCACCACTGCAGGATGAAATCAAAGTCTTTCACATATCTTCTTCTCCTTCTAAAAGCTAATGTCCTCTTAGGCTGTCCAGGGGGTCCCTGGTTCCTCTCCTCCTTCCGCTCCATCACGCATCACACGTCGCACACCACACACCACACACGCCAACGCATCGACATTCATCCCGACACAAACCCCAACCTGCCTCTTTCATCTCCCTCTCTCTCCTCCCAGCGTTGCTGTCCACCGTTTGGCCGTGGGGGGAAAACCAAAAACGGAAGGGAAAGCCACGCCAGTAGCGCGCCTGCTCCCGCTCTAATGAACGCCGCGGGGTTCCCTGTCCACATTCGCCTGCTCGTTTGCTGTCAGCGCTCAGCGGGCCGGATAATGGACGTGCGCAGGGATAAGCAACGCTTAGACATTTACTGTGTGCACTGTACGCTGGAGTTCATTCAGCGGGCCCGTGCTGGGTACGACGGTACATCGGGGAGCCGTGGTGTAGATGGATCTCTCACGCCCACAGATTACCGCCAGGGAATCTGTTTTCTCTCTCTCGCTCTGTATAAAACTGTTGGATAATTTCACAGCCGCATACCAGTCTATGGGGCCAGCTTGATAGAAAGGCACGGCAGGAAATTACTAAAACAAATACATAATAATCATAAACAACTCAAAGGATTTTATTGTAAATATTGTCAACAAATATTTCTCCCACAATAAGCATTCAAGGTCAAATAAATATCGTTGAGAGCTTGTCCGTACATTACATACTACATTTAAATTGTCACAGGGCTTGTGGTCCATATATATCCAATTATAAAATCTGACTTGCAAGCCGATTACATTTAAATGTCAAAAGCTGTCATGTTCCTGCTTTTTTTTAGACCGTGATGAATTCCTGTTCATGTCATAACAAAATACTTTAAACAGGTAGGTTCTTTACAAAGAACCGGAACAAAACTATTAGATGCATATTAGATTCCATGCATGAATGCATGAAATTATTCATGCATCGATAACTTCGTCACTCTGGCATTCATTCATCGTTTCTACTTCCTCTCTTACTGTTTAAAATAACAAATTCCATACGCTGTATGTGTGAATGACAAAGTCATCATAGACCTTCGCTGACAGAAGTGAAGACCCAATTAGTGACATTAACTATCGCTTTCGTTTGAAACAGTTTGAAACATCAATGATACTGGGCTTTGAAGGCACCCGAGGCAGGATGCAGTCGAGGACTGCCAATAGTGCCAACAGCTTCCCTCCACCCGAACCATCGTGACATCAACTGCCACTCATAGTCGTTCCATGATAACGCACAGCACAGTAAGCTAACACTGAGAGCCAAACCGGGGATGTCCCCTGCAGTTACACACCCATTTAAAACTAGTCCCGATTTGCAGTTAGCAGCATGTTTCTGATTACCAACGACGGCACAAAAGCATTACGGCCCCGTCTACAGAGAACCGCAGAGCACGGAGCCCCTCGCGCTGTCGACCGCGCGAAGATCGCCTGCCACTGTAACACAGAATGTGCAGCTCTGACGAAACACAAGATAATAAAATGACAAAAGATTTCAGCATATGTGCCGAGTCACATCCTGTTACTGTCGTGTCCTGTACGCATTGTTGGGGGGAGGGGGGGGGGGGGGGGGGGGGGGGGGGGGGGGGGGGGGCCGGATTCAGGATCTGACCCCCCAAACCAAAAACGTAGTCAGCATCCCTGTAGCCCTGCTGTAAGCCACACATCAAGGATTCTGGGAGGAACGCAATACACACTAACCCACGGTACACACACGCATGCACGCACACTCAGACGCACTCAAACACACGCACACACACACACACACACACACACACACACTCAAACACCCGTCAGGGAAAAACCCACATGAATATGAGCGTACTATGTTTGCATGTCTGCCTACACACTGTCAATGTGCACGACTGCGTGGTATAACACGCAAACCTATACACACACACACACACACACACACACACACACACACGCACGCACACACACACACACAAGATAACAAAAGGGCACAGAGCGAACACATACGCTGGGCGGCTCCCTGGGTCTGTCGCTCCCATAGGCTCCCGGGAGGCCTGCTCCTCATGCTAGGTCACTGTAGCGGATGCTCCTCATGCTAGGTCACTGTAGCGGATGCTCCTCATGCTAGGTCACTGTAGCGGATGCTCCTCATGCTAGGTCACTGTAGCGGATGCTCCTCATGCTAGGTCACTGTAGCGGGTGCTCCTCATGCTAGGTCACTGTAGCGGATGCTCCTCATGCTAGGACGCGGTAGCAGCTAACGGGCTGTCTGGCCGCGGCGGCTCTTTACGTCCAGCCGTCCTTCCTTAGGTCTCATCCGTTAATCTGCCAGCCTGCGCTGTTACACAATCCCAGCCCCAGCCCCCTCCCACATCATCCCCTCCCCCTCCTCCCCCGTCATCCCCTCCCCCTTCTCCTCCATAGGTGTGGTTCTGCACACTGGGGGCTAACCTAGATCGATGGAGCACGTACACACATGTACACAAGCGCACACACATACTAGTACTTTTGCGCACACATACACGTGCACGCACGCACGCACGCACTGCTTTACATTACGCAAGACCTTCGCCGGGCTCTACGGCTCTAGGCTCCATGATCCCCACCTATTTTCCTCCACACACACACAGACACACACACACACACACACACACACACACACACACACACCCTCAATGTATGTGCAGCCAGACACACATTATGTTACACTACAGCATATGTTTACACGTGAGCACACAGTGTAATACACATGTAACAACTATGCTACATCAAACTGGTCACAGGTGAACTGTGAATAAGGTAGGGAGGTGGGGGCGACACATTTTCAGGCCGATCGCGCATACAGAGTTCAGGGGTGAAATTACATCAGAAAACATCTCCTCTGAGTGGCACAGAGAGAGAGAGAGAGAGAGACATCTCCTCTGAGTGGCACACACAACAGACAGACAGACAGACAGACAGACAGACAGACAGACAGACAGACAGACAGACAGAGAGAGAACACAGAATCTGTTTCTCAGCCTCTGGCGTAGAGGTGAGGTTCGGGGGAGTGTGTGGGGAGGTGGGGGGGTGGGGGAGTGGATCTGTTATCCATCTTTCAAATGTTTTTCTGCCACACTTTGTAGCAAGTGAACAACACATCCATGCATCTCTAGACAGCTCCACAGAAAACAAGCTTTACAATACATTAAGTACATTACAGCCCCCCTCCCAGTAGCTTAGATCATCTCTGGTCATGTGACCTGTCCCAAGTGGCTGAAGGGGCATTATGGCTGCAGCTCAACCACCTCCTAAATCCTGATCTCCCAGACCAGGCAGCAGAGAACCAGGAGGCAGATGTATGGAGATAGACAGTGCAGAGAGAGAGAAAAAGAAAGAGAAAGACAGACAAAGAGAAAGAGAAAGAAAGAGAGAGAAAGAGAAAGAGAGTGGAATTGCTCAAGTATCCTGTGCAGAGAGCAGTACAGGAGGAGAAAGAGAAAGCAAATAACAGTCATTTCCAAAGTGTTGACAAACACTTTTTTTTTCAACGCAGAAAGGGTTAGTGTTCCCCGAAAACAGGGAAGACACCTCCCATTCCATAACACACTGATACACCAGACATCCTGATTACAGGTTAGGGTACTGCACAGTGCTGGCAATTTGGCAGCTTTTTCCAGTCCTGCTCTGTGTCTTCCTGCCCTCCACCACTTCACAAGACTGAGACGAATCTGCAAGCGTTTAAAGGGCCCACTACGTTCTGTCCCCCCGTTCCTAGTGGACGATGTAACGGAGCGATGGAGCGATGGAGCGATGCAGGGATGCAGGGATGCAGCGATGGAACAATGCAGGGATGCAGCGATGGAACAATGCAGCGATGGAGCGATGGAGCGATACTCTCCACTAACCACACCTGGGTTGAGGTGGCTGGGGGTTAAGCATGGACAGGCCGGGGAGCCTTGTTCTGGCTTGGTTGTTTTTTTTGTAGCATAGCTACCACTCAGCAGGGAATGACCCATCCCCATGAGCACACGCATATGCACGTGTGAACACACACACACACACACACGCACTATTACCTTAATGGAAATCCAAGCAGTGTTGTTATGCAGTGGAAGGTGCTGTTGTTCAGCTGTCAGAAGGATCTCTGTATAAACACGGCTACACCTGCAGCGATAATACAGGAGCTTTGTGCTTATAGCTACAGCTAAAGGCTTGCCTATGTTTTGCTTCACACCATATAAGAGTAAAACGTATTATGATGTCACATATCAGTTATAAATAAAGGGCTTCTGGTGATGAGGTCATTTAGCGATGTGCTTTCATTTGGCAGAACAGAAGAATGTATAATGTGTCCATCTGCCTGCCATATAGCTACATGTATACTTTTATTTTTAAGTATCATTTTTTATATTCTGTTGTTGCTTGGATGCATATTTTATCTATTATTAATATGTATAGTATGCTGTTTTTGTGTTTATATTGCTAGTTGTGTTTATTATATTTTATTTACTTTGATGTTTCTGGCTGGAGCTGAGCAAAAGCAATCAGTATATTTATCTGTATCTATTCTATGGAAGTCGATGGGGATTAGGGATAAAAGTTAAAGAGCACCGTTTTGGATACAGATACAGACAGAGTTATAGATGTAGATATATAAATATATATAGATATATAAATATATATAGTTATATGAATATAAATAGATATAGTAATATAGAGACAGAGATGGAGAGATATATAGGTGATATAGCTATAGTTAAATATATAGATATAGCTATAGCTATAGCTATAGCTATAGATATAGATATAGATACAGATACAGATACATATACAGATGATGGATGTTGCAAGGACTCCATAATGAAGGCGATGGAACGATCCTAACCACACCTCCGTCTGAGAGAGGATGTATGGAGGATGGATCCTTTGTAGATGGAGGACCAAACACACGTACTGCACTTGACATTTGGATTGTCATCTTTATGCCCGTCAAAGCATTCTCTCAAGCTGGTCAAGCAGTCATGCACTCACTAATGACTACTGTGGCTACTTACAATCAAAATGTGCTTAAGTAACCAGAAAGATCCACCGGCCTTTTCTTGTGTGACAGCACTACAGCCATCACACACACACACACACACACACACACACACACACACACACACACACACACACACATAAACACACACAAACACACACTCATACATACTGTTGTGAAGGCCCTTTAAAAGCATTAGGAACACATTGCCTGGCATTGCACTGTCACACTATGAAAAGTAGCTCTTTCCAAAATTCATATGTATAAAATACAGTTGGACCCGATTCAATGCCTCACACACACACACACACACACACACACACACACACACACACACACACACACACACACACACACACCTGAAACCACCTCCTGGCTGTGTTGTCTTGCTGTGCCGTGAGAAGGAAGACACTATCTAGGTTTTAGTGGCATGATACACACACACACACATACACACGCACTCAACTCACACAGTTGGGGGTGGCAGAGACATATAATGCAGAAAAAGAGAGAGAGGGAGGGAGAGAGGGAGAGAGAGAGAGAGAGAGACACACACACACGGAGGCCAAAATAAAAGAGAAGAAGAGCGAAATAATTCCTCTGAAAATAATTACCTGTGTGTGTCTATATGTATGTGTGTGTGTGTGTGTGTGTGTGTGTGTGTGTGTGTGTGTGTGTGTGTGTGTGTGTGTGCATGCGTGCGTAGCAACACTTGGATATGAAGCTCCGATGCGGCGAGGACACCTTCAAAACACGCCGGCTCTCCAGCGCGTCGACCCACAGACGATGATGCACGTCTCCACATCTAATATTAACCAGCATGGAGGGCTAAGGTTGCTCACATTGTGAGTATCAGTGCAGCAGCATCACGGCTGACCGGTAGCGCTCTGCTTCAACGTTTCTTTGGACACATTTCATCCCACATATTGGTGGCAAGGGCATCAGAGTGTCACCACATGCTCGTTCACGTAGTCAGCAAGATAATAGCAAGGGGCTGTTGACACAGTTGTAATAATATCTTACAATTATACATGTTTAATAATACATGAGGTTAATATGTCAGTGTGGTTGATAGCATCAATACAAATCGACGAGAATAAAAAAATAAACGGGAGAAAAACGTCTATATAAAGTATAATACCACCACTAATACCCAAATATTGGTTGTTAGTAATGTCAGTATGTTATCCTACGCATGTCCTGTATTTACTCTGCATCACCAGCACCGTGACACCAGTGTGTCTCATAGAGGACAACTGTGACTGTAGTGATGACCAGTGAAGTAGTCATGATGCCGGTTGTGATGAGGCTGACACCGCAGTCTATATGTAGCGACGAAACTAAAAACGAAGCGCTGTGTTCCCTCCATGTAGCCACGCAGCCCCCATAGGAACAGTCAACATTACAGGAGACCTACGCGGCAGGAATCACAAGCACCCAATGTCTCACAGAGAGACGCAGCGCATGTTAATAGTGTGATAAACTCCAGTAGTTAAAATCAGCAGCATACAGGCATTTCCAGTAGAAGTTCAATTAAATGTTGTGCTAAATGACAGCACCCTGGTAACCGGGGAAAATAAAGTAAATATATGCCAAGAAGCATGTGACTCACTCGCTCAACTGACCCTCACACTCTTCTCACCCTCTCTCTCTTGCTCTCCCTCCCCCTCTCTCCCTCCCTCGCTCTCTCTCTCTTGCTCTCCCTCCCCCTCTCCCCCTCCCTCCCTCCCTCCCTCCCTCCCTCGCTCGCTCCCTCCCTCGCTCTCGCTCTACCTGGCTGGAGTATTAACTGATGCTAGGTAATTTGACAAGGATGAGGCCGGGTGTTGAAACCGG
The DNA here is from genome assembly GCA_026745465.1 of Lota lota. NCBI lineage: Eukaryota > Metazoa > Chordata > Actinopteri > Gadiformes > Lotidae > Lota > Lota lota. The sequence goes on along the minus strand of JACYXH010000090.1, from coordinate 1,055,491 downwards.
TTCCTGGCTGGATGACGTCAGCCTGGCCTGCACCACGCGACTCCTCTCCGTTATTGACAGGGTCAAGCAGAGCGGTTTAAAACAAAAGCCATTATGGTCTCAAATCAGCTGCCAAATATCTAATGGAACCAGAGGGACGCCTGGAGGGAGCCAGATCGCTATGGAGGGATTTAAACCCCCCTGCGCAAAGAACCCAATATATATATATATATATTATGTAATATCTGCACATAGTACTACAATAGTAGTACTACAATCATTTACTCTGGACTAGACTGCCGAATATCCCAGAATATATAACAGAAGAAGAGTGAATGGAATATTCAATTATATTGATTAACAGCTCTCTCGTCTCCACAGCATTTAGACAGCAGCTGCAGAAAAATGCACACCATTTGTTTTCATATGAGATCATATGAGACTAGTGCCACGAAGCTGTGATTTTCTTTTCTTGGTCTTTATAGACAACACGTTCAGTCCACTGTTGGCTGCTGAGGTTTCTCAGCAACTAATTAGCACTCAGGAGAACCAGTATCTTTCCAAGCTATTCTGTTTTTAGTACGGCGCACAAAACTTATGATAAAGTTACACTGAAGAGCAGAATTCAGCAGAGACTTTTAGAGACACGGTAAACAAAAGAACTAATACAAATAATACATGAACTAAAATAAGTCTGCAAGAGATCCAGTGGGTGAAATAATATAAATATTTATATCTTCAAGAACCATTATCTGCATCTGTGTTGTTCTGAGGACGTAGCATACCTTAGTGGCACCAGCCACTATAGAAAAAGGCTACAGTGGGCCTACTTCACCTAGCGGCCATCTTGGTTAGGGCCAGCTAGGTGGGGGGACTGAATGCGGGATTCCGCATCCAGTCCCCCCACCTAGCGTTTAGAACCAAGATGGATCCAAGATGGCCGCTAGGGGAATAAGGCTCTAAGCACCTCTCCCTTTGAACTGGTCCAGCTGCACAGGGTGGAAACACTGCCCTCTATTAGCAAGCGATCATTCTGCCCCAATCGCACACACACACACACACACACACACACACACGCACACACGCACATACGTGTGCACGTACACGCACACACAAGACACAAGACAAACAGAGACAATCCAGAACATTGTCTTCAACTCTGCGTCTTTCATGTAGAGACAAATCAAAAACACGCGTAAAAACCGCACAGGAACACGTACGCATGCACCCACTCCCACACATATACACACGTCAGCACCAGCAGACACACACACACACACACAAACAAACACACCACGCTTCTTAGATTGGGAAGTCCACTCAAGGTCTTCCTCTTCCCGTCCCCAGGGGAATCAGACAGAGGAAGCACAATGGTCAAACTGTCCTGCCGGGATGTGTTGGAGGGATCCGTTCGCAGGGAGCTCACTGTGGCCGGCTTGTTCTTGCCTGGTGTAGGGGGGGTACGAGCAGGGGAACGGGGCTCAGAGTGGGTTTGTGAATAATAGAGGTCAGGAGAAGGAGCGCCGGCGTCACATCCATGCGGAGCCCACTCAGCACATTTCCTCTGATCCACGTCAATTCAAAAAAGAGAAGAAGAAAAGGAAAAAGAGGAAAAAGAGGAACGAAAACTGAATATTTTTTTGTTTTAATGTAGAGATTGCGTGAGATTGAGAATGCATTGAGAAATCGAGGCATGCCACTGGAATATATGTATTCACACGGATTAAATCAGCACAAGGACACCTCGTCCCCCGCCCCCCCCCCCCCCCCCCCCCCCGTGTTAATCCCAGTTTGTCGCAAAGAGCTTCACACTCCACATTTTATGACACCCTCCATACCCGAGCCCTTAATTATCCAGGAAGCAGCCTTGAGTAGGAACGCAGACAGAGGGATCCCTGCTTCCAGTGAGGTGAGTACAACGGGTGCCACAATGGACAGACATAATGGCAGCATAACAAACAAAACCTGAGCTGAGCTCAGCTGAGGTAGAATGAAACAGAAACTAGACGGTGGTGTCGCGGTGTAGTGAGCGCGCTGGTGCTCCACGGCCGGTTAGGATCACAGCAACACACGCGACCAGAGACAGCCTGGTGTCGGACGAGCAGGGGCTGAGCGGAGCGCTGTAGCTTCCTGCTACCGGTGGGCCAGCGCTGCTGCCGTGCAGAGAAATTACAGGCTCTCTCCTGCAGCTCTAAGGCTGAACACAGTGGTTTACAACAACCTTAAACTGTAATCATCGGACTGGGAAAACACAATCAAAAGACATTATAATGATAACTTGTACAAAGAAACCCAGGGTGGCACAGCATGTTAAAAAACTAAAAGTGTGTTCTCCAAACGTGGCGCATGAAAGCTGTAACCACCCATTGTGTTCGCAAGGGTTTACGCTGCCACCCCACCTCCCCCTCCCCCCCATACCCACCCATGCAAAGGCTTTCGGTTTACATGTTCAGAAAAATAACATTGTGATTTAATTCCAACTCCTATAACTAAGCAGAAAATGCTCAAATCCAGTTCCCATAGCAACCTAGGGAATCTCTCATCTTTTACCTGTAACAGCTGAATACAGTATATGTATTGTAACCCTGCCCTTCCACACACACACACACACACACACACACACACACACACACACACACACACACACTCATTCCCTTATATATTCACTACATCACACCCACTCACTCCCTCACACAGTAACTCCCCCATCACACACACACACACACACAATCATTCCCTCACACACTCACTACTTCACACCCACTCACTCCCTCGCACACACATAAAGACACACACACACACAATCATTCCCTCACACACTCACTACTTCACACCCACTTACTCCCTCGCACACACACACACGCACACACAATCATTCCCTCACACACTCACTACTTCACACCCACTCACTCCCTCGCACACACAAAGACACACACACACACACACAGTCACTCACACGCTGACCCACTCCCTCACACACACAGATACATACTGAGAATAGTCGTAGAATATGTGGACTACAAAGGGGCGGCTCCATATTAGCCACTGTAAAGAGCAGCGTAACCTTATACACATCATATAAAAAACTCTTGTGTGATGAGACATGACATGATGAGCAGACAGCCCATTCACCTGTTGGAAGGGAAGGGCCACGTCAGGGCCCAACCCTACCCCCGGGCCCCGGGCCAACACCATCACAGAGTGGGAGAGACAACTGGCTCCCGGTGGCTCTCATATCCACACCTACGTCGCTGCCACTTGACCTGCTGGTGTAGGATGAACCAACTCGGGTGCCACGGCCCGTAAACCCCATCAGGGGGTCCTGCCATATTCATGCCCCCCCCCCCCCCACCACCACCACCACCACCACCCCACCCCACCCCCATCAGGAGGACCAACATCCACAGTGGGGGGCGGGGGGGTTGCGGGCGATGATATGGGACCGAGAGGACTGAATGTCCACCTGCTGGCGGTCCCAGCTGCCGGGCCCCTCCGAGGGAGGGACACACCCTGGGCAGCCAGGGCCGCGGGGAAACACTACACTGGACATCCGGTACGTGGCGCTGCCCTCTGCTAGGAGGGGCTGCCAAAGCCTTGTCTTCCTCGTTTCCTTTTTCTGTCCCTCCTGTCAGTGCATACAGGCACATCACATGGGCCCACGCGCACACGCAGCACACATATGTGGACACAGAATACAGGCGGGTAAGGCGAGGAAAACAAAAAGAGAGAGATGGGTGTGGGAGATAGGTGAGAGAAAGAAAGGGAAGAATAGATGGCGAGCGATAAGATAGATAGAAGGAGAAACAGAGAGAGGAGAGAGAGCATTTAACATAACAGCTGTTATGCTAAAAACGACTTTCCCTCAAAGAACTTGTGTACCAACTGTGCATCTCATAACATTACATTTACATTCATTCCATATCCTCATAAATCCCATTTAAAACACCAACAATTCTTCAAAGCCTAACTACCACTAATGCACCAGCCAAAAACCATAAATCCATCACAAACCATCTTTAACGACCTAGACAACAGTCCTTCCATAAACTTGAGAAACTGTGATTATTTACGGTGACATTGGTGATTTCTAGGGGGAAATTATCGGACAAACCAGTGAAAAGTGACAATCGCTGAAAGACGTTTCCAAATAATGTTCAAGCTTGATTGTAGGTTGCCCTATTCACATCTAGATTTCTCTATCAAAGACCAAGTTAAGGTCGGGTAACAGGTGGGAGCATCTTATGATCTCTGTGTCCTATGTGTCCAATGCCAAACAAAACTGATACCTGTCATTTCCTGACAACATTGACAGTTGTTGCTCCAATTCTGTCAGTTCCCTTCCAGTGAAACCACCTGCTTCTGTCCGTGAGCTAGCAGTGACAACTCAATGCCGTACATTCAGAAAAAAAGTAAATAAAATACTTTCCAATATGCATGCATCTGATGAAATACATTTGTGTCAATATCCTTTAAATGTCATGAATGTGCTCTAGAGATTCTGAGCAGAGACAGCAGTCGCACCCTCCCTTAAGCACAGTCAGTCCCTTCCACCCCTGTCATTCCTTAGCCTTCCATCAGCCTGCTTCATTCCTCGATCCAACAGGTGTTACTATACACTAACACGTTAATAATGCACCAGGGGGTGTAGGGTAACACGTCTGCCATAACGTACATTACACAATTTGGTCTTAAACATACAGCCGAGCGTCTGGTGGACCTGATCCTTCTGAAAACATCTCGAAACGAGCATCGCACAGGTCTGAGAGGCTTTATAAAGAGCGAGAGAATTTATAATTCCCTTTCATCTATTCCCGTTCCTCCGTTAAGTTGCGTTTTCCCCGTTCCCGGTGGCAACGGGGAATTGTTCTTGTAGTCAAAGCATCACTCCAAGAACAAAATGGATCGCTTTTTACTGCTTACAGTAATATGTTCTACATCATCACATTTAGTAAAAGATATTCCTGAACAGAGTAATAGCTTGTAATCACCATCTTCCTTGTCAAGACTGACTGTAATGCGGGTTTTTATTTCTTAAACGGAATACTGTCTGAAGTGATTGAATGCGGTCATGTGAGTCTTAAAACAGAGGCTCACGCTTTAAAAGACAGACAGACAGACGGTCTCAAAACCCCTCTGAGACAATCACAAATGAACACTCTTCAGGGACGGATCAGGGGCTGAATCACCTTCCTCATCTTTCCCTTCTCGGTCTAGTCAGGTGGTCCGTGTCTCTAGTATGTCACATGAGCATCTTCCCGGCAGGTGGAAGATGACCCGGGGGAAGACACAGGGAAGCCAGGGAGAACCGTGAGTCAGAGTGGACCGGTGTAGCACCCATCTCCACCCCCCACCCTCTGCTATCGCTCACCGGACACAACCGGAGCCTGGCTCCCAGGGCTGCCCCACGCCCAGCATCCCACTGGGGAGTATTAATGGCTTGGGAGTGGATTAACTGATGGCTATCGTGTTCCTTGCTGTTATGACTCAGAGTGTCGCGCTGACAAACCCAACGTACATCTGCATATGTGCGTATAGTGTGGTGCACTGCAGATGTTTTACCACCGTTTAGAGCCACTGGAGAGCAAGGGTGTACCTTTTGATTCCGATTTCTACAAAGTAATGTCACTGTGTTAGAGGAAGCTGGGATGGAAAATGCATCTACATGTCGCATATGCATGTGACACAACATTCAGTTAGCAGATGCCTGTAGTTCTATATGTGCTTATTTCATCATTGCTTATTCACAGTACAGAGAGATCATGTCTTGTTGGTCTGACTTAATCACAGTGAAAACCGGGGGACATGTGAGGGACATGTGATTATCACAGCAGTGCTCGTGTGCTTATGATGCGTGGTTTGAACACACACTGAACCGTGTTGTGTTCAACTGTGTTGTGTTCAACTGTGTTGTGTTCAACTGTATTGTGTTCAACTGTGTTGTGTTCAACTCTACAAGACGCAGCGAGAAAATCTTGGAATTGTTTGGCGGAACAACCTCACCTTTCCTCTATTTTCATAACAAAAGCTGAGCTGCCATTTAGATATCGCACAGTAATAATCAGAAAACATATTGTACAATAATATGGATTCAAAGGTACTATATTCCAATATCAAAAGTCCATATCAAATATCAACATCATAAAGTGAAAAAGCAATACAAAATACAATGTTAAACTTCATTTTAAAAGCCTCAGAAAGTTCCAATATAGTGGGGGAATACAAATAAGGTGTAAATACTAAATACTTTATTTATATTGCAAGAATAAAGCACTGATTATAAATGACTGCACCTTTTGCGTCAGCAATAATTATATCTATCCCTAAAACAAACTCAGACTCCAACCAAACAAATGTTGCATACATATGATAATGTTCAGGGTGCAGCTACAGGAAGATCTTTGTGGAAAATACATATTTAGCTCATTAATGATTAATTCAAGACTAAACAAATCAACAATGATTTTAATCACCATTCTTCTACAGGTGTTTTGTATTGTATTGTTTGTATTTGTGCTTTTATATCAAAGTACACATTTACAGTATTAATTTAAATGCTTTTACATACAGATATATGCAAAGCTAATTTCAACAGTAAAATTGCACATGCCAAATAACTTATTCACTGGTTTAATCACTTTGAGACAAGTAAAAATATATTTATAAAATATAATTGTAAACAACGATATTTAACTTAATGTATTGATTTGTATGTTATACAATTTTCTTAATTTTATTTTAAAACTGAATAGGTTTATTGTTAATGAATTGCCCTATAGTTGATCGGCAAGTTACATACATAAATAATATGAATAGAGAAGTAGTACAAGTCTAATCAAATTAATCAAAATAACATAAAAAGAGATAACAAAATGATACAATTACTCAAAATGTGTATAAGGCCAACTTGTCACCAAAATAAAATTAAAAGGAATAGCATTAATTAATTAGGCCTAACAATTTGCTTGAATCATAACCACCATCGATTTTTACCCAAAACTTTAAAATTGCTCCAAAAAGGCCCAATTCTTTTACATAATATTTATTTTTGATCAATCACAAACACAAACGGACACAATATAAATGTCTTATTTGATCACATTGTTCATGATTCATTTATTGATCATTAAATTATTCTGGTAATGGCATTGCAAACAAATAAAAATATTACACGATGTTAAACTAATTAATGGTTATCCTAATTCCAATAATTAAAAAATATCCTTGCATTCTTGCAAGCCTTTGAAAAGGACTGATCAATGTAAATTATTTCCTGATGTAAATAAAACTCCTACCAACACAACAGGAACCACATCAAATAGGCCTAGATTCAAAAAGCAGCAAGGAGAATTGTTATCAATTAATGTTATAACTGTTAATAATTAATAACTCTTAATTAACTATTGTTTTACTTCACAGCCAAAGATCCAATAATGAAAAATAGTGAAAATGAACTATTAAGACTAAATTACTACAAATTCAATAAGAAGGTGAAAAATAATACCCCCGTGGTTGTCAATTTAATTGTAAAATGTAATTAATTACAATCTCACAATAAACGGGACCTCGCTCGTTATAACAAAAAAAAAAGACGTTTTGGGGCAATCCAAAATAAAACTGCAGTATCTGTGTGAAACCCATACGTTTTGGGTGTGTTGTCCTCTAGGAAAATGTAGGCGTGGACGCTTTCCTCGCGAGTCACGCTCCCATAGACCTACATAATTCACTCAAAATCACTGTGTTCCCACCACCTTAAAACACACACCTATAGATCTCGTGGCATTCACATTCTGTTACGCGCTATCACATTAGCGCCATAAAACTCTAGCTATACATTGTTATTAGGCATGGAAATGGCTGATTACGGGTTTAAAAGCACACGCATGACTATTTGCCAGGCCCTGTTTAAGCAGCTATGGCTAGCTGTAGCTATAGCTATACTATGGCTGAGTTGTGAACATGCAGTGGAGAGGAGGCCACTAGACTCATTGGGGCATCATGGCCGCCATCATGGATCTCTGCTCTATGGCCTACGTGTGTGTTTCTGCGGGGAGTGGCGCCGTCTCGGAGCATATTGGGGCCTACTACTTTCAAGACCACAGTGACCAGCAATTCTTATTTTCCTGCACAATTAGCTAAATAAAAGCAAAGACCTAAATGTTTTATCATTTAATGGTTCAGTTTACCGACTTAACAGCTTGGAGTTTAAATAAGCTGTTGATCCGTACAGGAAGACCCTGCTGTACTAGCGAGAGGGGGAAGAATACGCTGGTAGCGCGTAAATCACAGGTCACGTGTTCTCCACAATAATAACTGAATATCTTACTTTTTGGTCACGCAATGTACTATTTCCTGAATGAGAGTATGTATACATCTCAATGTAGGCCTATATTTAACAAAAATAAGATATTCTTCGACGCATAGCGTCGGTCGTTTTCGTTTTCCTATAAGCCCCAGATTGATCGATTCGTTTATCGATTGGATACTATGCATCTCTCTCAACCACACCGTTCTACAGGCACATGCGCATTTGTACAAGTATAAATTCACTCAACAGCATATGGGCCTACCCTTGTTCCTTCTCAGGAACGCACACTGCTCAGCACACGCGCGCGCACAGACACACATCCACACACGCACAGCAAAGGACATGTTCATTTCATTGGTATGCAACTCGTAGAACACTGCAGTGTTGAAGATAGAAAAATATTCTTCCACTAAAAGCAAGAATTAGTCGTCCAGGTAAATACTTATGTTATAGAAATATGCCTAATAGAGGGACCAGGCCATACCATTTCGATTAATTAATTAATTTCAGTAAATATTGTTTGCAGCCATACAAATCTGTCAAATTTGCAGATTACAAACTTTGAAGGCTTGAATGTGGTCTGCAGATGTTAAAACAACAATGTTAAAGGCTACAATCTGAATTTAATCACAATTCTAGAACCAATGGTGAATAGGCTTAAATAACACGTCGAATGCTGGCAAAAGCCATGACCCCTCCCTCCCTATATAGTACAGGTCACAGCTATGCCTACACAATAAAACAACATGAAAAAGAGATAGGACCATTGAGCCTACCTTAGTTTTTTGGGAACAGAGTAGTCTACTTCTATCACCTTCCCGTGTAATTCCACTTTACCTGTAGGGACGACATTGATATTGTAACATTAGCTATAGGATTAAAGTAACCATCAGCTTTCAGAGCGACAAGAGTGACATGATTGGTAGGCCAACGGTAACACTTCCAATCACTTCACAAGTAGGCGACCGTCTCACACTCAACCAACAACATTGCCCCCAAACATTTACACAACAGTTATTTATTTAGCAGTATGTCGGATAATGACGTACGGATGTGTGAAAATGTTCACCATGTTAAATATAGTGAATCACATTTCAGGAAATCGGCGCCAAAAGCTTGATAAGCTTAATAGTGTGTTGTGTGTATGGGGGAACGGGCAGCCATGCTTTCCACTCCCACAAACCTTGTTGTAATGAGGGTATTTCTTCTAAGTAAAGAAGATCAAACACTGGATGCTTTGAGAGAAGGACGGCTTGTATTTTATCGGTAGGTCTCTATTTTGTGTGGATAAAGCTGTAGTGTTGGTGCCTTACGCCCAGGCTGAATATAGAGCATGTTTCGCTTTTCGTTCCTGTAATGTCTAAGTGGCCTGGCGTGGCGTCTCACCTCGTCCCCCCAGCTACCTGTTTATGAGCTCTTTCCTCCGGACCCCCATCACCCACCTCCAAGACTCCTCGTAAAAACATACCCAGACATCATAGGAACATGGCTTTGACAAGTTTACTCCGGTCACTTTGGTCTGTTCTTTTCAATAAAATCAAGATAAAAAATAAGTGAAAAATAATTATGCCTACCCGAGCATCAGACCATCCCATACATTCCAGTGGGCGATTGCAAAGAAGTACCAGAAGAAACGGAATCGCCACAATATTCGTATTTTGCGCGTTATTTACGTTCGGAGGAGTCTTGCTTTCTTTCGTCTTTGGGGCAGTACAGTGCCAAGTCTATCCTATGAGATATAATTTACGTAAATCTGTCAGACTGACGCTGAGCGTTAACATAAACTCTGGCACTGCTGTGATCGCAAACCAAACACTGTCCCGACCGAGAAAGAAATGAGCAGAGCAATTATTAATATTTTAAATTCGTTCCCAAGTATTGTTGTTGCATGTCCAATCCAGATTCGATATGGATTCCTGTAACTGCAGCATCATCCATGCAATCAAGTCTATACTCACCAGAAAGAGTCTCAATAGCCTTTATGGCCCAGTTCTGATCGGGGAAGTCCACAAAACCATAGCCGGACTTCAGCAGAACCTGATCGGCTACTGGAAGATTCCTCTCGCAGAAGAGCTGCTTTAAGTCCTCCACAGTGACCGAAGGACTTAAATTCCCAACATATAGTTTGTTCATGATCTAAGGGAAAATCTCGATAGGGTGTCAATGTGTGGAGAGGCGACAATAAGGGAAGTAGAAAAATATCAACAAAAACTAAATAAAAAATAAAATAGAAAATATATGCTGAAAACCGCAATCACCCCCAGATGTAGGCGACCCCCAGCACCAAGCCTGCCCCTGGTCAAACTCTTTTAACAGAGATTGAAAAAAAAATTGTCGTTACGACGCTTCTCTGGAGCCAAGCACCGCCTCTAAATAAAATCTCCCTTAAAATATCTGAACATTTTGTTTGGTGGTGCAAATGGGCCCCAAGTAGGCTTCTACTTGTGGTATAGTAGGCTATAGAAAGTTAATTTTGTTAAAAAGTGTGACCATCAGAGGAAGGGCTGGGCCAAAGTAGGCATAGGTTATCAAATCATAATGCCAGCGTCTCGGCTCTATACGTAATAATAAACACTACTGTGTGTAAATAATGTCCCGTGTTGTAAACACTGTAGCCTATAGGTCCTAACAGATCATCGCTATTTGCCCTATTTTTTGTCATAGGTCACCATGTAGCAATGTATCGGGTGGCCATGGGGGCATAAGGGCCCGTGTAAGCTATACGTGTCGCCGTGTTGATAAAACAACAATAGGCATGACTTCTTTATGGCATCCATAGTCCTAAGATGATTGATTCATATACACTATTAGATATCTAAAGATGTTGATCATCCATAGGCAAACCCTTGCTCGCCACTCCCCTATTGAACATCCAGTGAGAGGTCGGCCTACCTGCACTGCGAACTAGGCTATAGGCTATACCGCACCGCGTTTCACTGTCATCCACTAACACTGCCAAATGTTGGACGTTTTATAGATTTAATAAGATTACCTCCGCATCTTTTTCCTCTTATTAAGTGAGAAAACGTCTATGGTTGTGAATGTAGGTGTAGATAAACAGATAAGCGGTCAGGGCACAGGCCAACGTGTGTATTCCGCAGCCTAGTGTTCTGGGAGGAGTCTCTGGAGTTGTACAGTATAAGTGCATGTGACTAGCATATGCCTACACGACTGCCACCCCTTTGGTTGCAGAGTCGCCGCAATTACTTGAATTTCACTTCTAGGCCTACAGCAGTATAAACGGACTACGTACGGAATGTGTAGGCCCTATGCATACATTATATATATTTTTAAATAATTACCACATACAAATTATGCGCTGTCGTAATTTTACTACCCTAATATTTGAATGACGAGAACTTATGCTGTGCAATGCTATGTAAATGTTTTGGGAGAGCATTTTTCGTAAATATGTAGCATAAAAGTCAATAAGGTAGGTTAATAATAGTTAAACTGCAAATAAGTTAAAAATCAACTTGGCAGCATATCTAAATAAGGGACTTGATTCTAATAATATTCACAACATTGGTAAAACGCCATTAGACTCAAATTAAATATCCGTATTACGCCTATGGTTGGATGTCCACGTTTAAAATGGCAGTCGGTATGCAAACCTGACTTATCTTCATCTAACTCTTCTCGGCTTAGGCTTTAGGACTGCGGTTCGTATAGGGCGAATAGACAATGATCAGATAAACATTTGTAATTATTTTAAATTAGCGTCTCCAGTTCGGCATAATTAGGGCCACATGCTTACTTAATGCACTTTAGATTCGTCTTTAGTGTTCCGTGCAGTTTTCCCCGTGTTGACATTTGAAGTAAAAAAATTAACAAATTAATGTAAAACTTAAGTCCTGAAGAAGCAATAGCACACATAAGCTTTCAGATGCAATTTATTTCACCGTCAGATATGATGTGCAGTCTTCAATTGCATATTGTCAAGTTTGTGTGTGGTAAAATGAAAGACCATAAGACAAAAAGTAGGACTGTTTTTGTTTTAATCACATAAAAGACTTGAGAATAGAAATCCATACTCGTGAAACTGACTGTACCAAAAACAACAAAAAGTGAAGTGGGGGCTATACAATTAACATTTAAAACACAGGAAGAGCTTATGAAATTTCCAACAAATCGCAGCACAGCCATACCATTAGAATAACTCATGTACATAAAATAAAAATAGTCTCAAGAAAACCAAAACCAGATAAGACGCCGTGAACTCATCCGGGTATTTGAAGAAGGAGTAGACACTTTGTTGTTAGGAAGCTTCAATAACGACCTGTAAAACAAACACACAATAAGATCATGCAGTACTCATGTACTAATCAATACTAGCCTATTAAAAAAAAAAGCATTGGAAAGGCAGCAGCATTCTAGTAAGCTCCCACGCCTTTTGTCACTTAGCCAAAACGTTACCTTAGCATTTGACAAAATTACAAACTTCGCAACTCAAATAAAACTAGAAACCGATATGCAGTGAAAGCCGTTTGAAGATACGTACGAGGCGAGTACGAGCGGGATCGGGAGCGAGAGCGGTACGTTCCTCTGTAGTACGGTGACGGCGATCTCCTCCTGAAGGGAACAACAGCAACATCAGTTCACACGGCACAACGCTGGGTTTTGGAAGAACCACAGGCCGCCGAAGCCCGTTCATAGCTAAACGGGCCCACAGACAACTCACCTGTACGAGCGGTTGTTGTAGTACTCCCGGTCGTCGTAGCGATCATAGCCTCCTCGGTCGTACCCGCGGTCTCCCCGGTCGTATCCGCGGTCGTAGTCACGTGAATAGCGCCTTGGGCCGCTGGGACCGCCTCCTCCTCCTCCACCGCTGCTGCTGCCTCCGCCTCCTCCACCACCGCCGCCGCCGCCTCCTCCACCACCACCACCACCACTCCCACCACTACTGCTACCGCCGCCTCCACCACTAGACGAGGCAAAGACACAGCATTCCCTTTTTGAGTACATGAAGCCAATGCGTTGTAAATAGAGCTTGAGGGTTTATTTGAAGTGACTGGGAGGACTTCAGTTAGCCTGGAGACCATCCTGGTCACATGACCTCACATTCTGTTTCGCTACATGGATCTACTCCTTCAGCCAATCAGCATAACACAACTTGACGCTTCCCCGGTGTGCTGTTCAGAACAGCAAATCTTATTTTCTGTCGAAAAAAGTCTGCAAGTGCATACTCTTGTTCTTGTTGAACAGTTGTTATTGAGTCTATTTCTGCAATAACTACTTACGTTAACGTTACCGCTGGTTGCTTCAGGAGATGCCAATACTGTTTTGCCAGCAGCGGCCTGTATTTTACAAAATCAACTACAACGCAGTCCCTGATTGGCCCCAATTACATTGTAATTTCTGGAAATATAAGTGGACTAGAGGGCCAGACTGATCCTTGTAGCAAAACAGAATGTGAGGTCACACGTGATCAGGATGCTCTCCAGGCTAGGACTCGTCTACAGTGACCATGAAAACATCGTTTTTTTGACTTACTATGTGGGGCGGCCCATGTAGATACCCGGGGTTGGGGTATGAGGTCTTTTCGTGATGGAGAAGTCCACCCTGATCCGGCGGCCATCCAACTCCATACCGTTGGCTCGTTCCTTTGCCTAGCGACGATAACAAAATGATTCCTTAAAGCCCTACAAGGTCGTAAACCCTTGTCGACACACACACACACTAAGGAGGCCCACCTCTTTTGCGTCTTCCCTGTTCTCAAAGTAGACGAAGCAGAAGCCCCTGGAGCGTCGAGACTGCTGGTCGTAGACGATGCAGACGTCTGCCAGGGGGCCGTACTTGGAGAAGACGTCCCGTAGATCCCGCTCCGTCGTGTACAAGCTCAGGCCGAATATGCCGAGGCAACAGTTGGGGTCAGGGTTCGCCTGCAATGCAACGGGTGTATTCAAATCAATTGTTGATGCTTTTTTTCCTAATATGGACCACCCCTTCATTTTGAGTACAGCGGCTCTTTGGGTTACTGTTTTTAACGGAACAGATGTGGAAACATCGCAGCAGTTCAGAAAAAAATTAATTTAACTAGTATCATGGACATTTTAAGAAGAGAATAAACATTTTCCAGATATGGTGAATTAACAAGAACTATCGGTTTACAAGTCAACAGACACAGGGGGCTCCGCCACCAGGAGATAATTTAATTTGGGGCGGCCAGTAGCTGGGATATCACCATACACGAAGTGATGACAGCAGCCCATCATTTGAATTTCACCGTGCGCCAGTTCTCCGTCCCCGTGCTTTCGCTGCTACCCCCCCCCTCTTTCGACTAACTGCATTAGCTACGCAGTGCTAAGCTGCGTTGGCGGGCGCCAAGTCACACAGATGTGTTTTTACAGGAAGTGCTCCACTCACCCGGTTGCCAATGTGCCTGCGGCGGTTGGACATGGGCGAGCGGCTATGGCTGCGGCGCCGTCTCTCGCCGCTGTAGGAGCGGCTGCGCGAGCGCCGGCGGTTGGAGCGGGAGCGAGAGCGGGAGCGGCTGTAGTGCCGACGGGAGCCGCGGTGGGAGTGGGACCTGCAGAGACACAACGAGGACACCATGAAATCACAACGCATCCTTCAACTAGCACGCCGTTTGATAGTCATTTCTGCATTTACTCAACTTCTGCAGCTCCCATTTTATTTTGTGGCCCGACGACAGCTACACTAAACTGACAGGGTTATGTTTCAAACAAATAATACATTTTTAAAAAGTCCTGCTCCACCTTATTAATAGTCTGCAACTGACCAACAGCTGTGCTGCAACTTTTTGCACGATCCAATCAGATACCAAGGAACTAAATGGGAATGCCATTGCGTGTCGTCTTTAAGGAACTTCTACCACAGCTGCGCGTCTTGGGAGAGGCTCCATTACATTGGCTATACCAGAGGTGCTGGCATGGCATTGCAAGTGTTATTAGGACTGGATTAGCCATGGGCACACTGGGCATTACCTAGGTCTATTTTTGTAGTCATTGCTTTTTTGTAAAACATTTTTCAAATGAAACGAGTCCAAGAACTGCATATAACCACAGTATTTGAAAAGACAAACCATCTATGGTCAAGAAAATCATCTTCTGAATATATCTGGGCCATAACCCGCGACAATAATTTCCACCACCACATATCGAGCACAGACTAAATAGAGACCGTGATGACACCACTCATCACTCCAACCCCGTTGCGGTCGTCCAACCTGAACCCACGCGGAGACAACCTTTGCCTGCCATCCACAACACTCACCCGGACTTGGACCTGGAGCGCGAGCGGGACTTGGATCGCGAGTGGCGCGAGCCCTCCTTGGAGTGGGCCGGCGAGCGGGCCGGGGAGCGGCTGGCGGACTTCCCCGATCCGTGCGGACTCACGCTCCCGGACGCGGAGCGTGACTCCTGAATAAACCACACACACACCGAACACGCCTCCAGTTACAGGGCGCCCGCGGTGCAACATGACCCAATTTGCCTGCAGTTTTGTTACGAGTTAATCTTTCCAGTGAGTAATAGTGTATCAGGAGAATTTAGATGTGTGGATTTAGGAATGCTTGTTATCACTAAGTATGTGCATATGAGTGTATAATTAACCTATGAACATAATGAACTCTAACTGATAATTGTTAACTTGTGTGTCCAAGTGTTTTGTATGAACATGCACGCATTGTACAAACAGACTAGAAGTTACTTAGCGCCGTGACCTCATCCCCGATTACTTCATTAACTTCATTACTTCATAAAATTCTTCTTTCTTCAAATTTCTCACTTCTTCTTACTTCCCCCATCTCACACACTGCCCATACGTCTTCCCTCCTCATGTTTTAGCATGCATTCACAAATTCAGTGGCACACATCTGAGCTTCATATTATGCAACATAAACTTGACATGTGACTTCTTCCGTATTTCTCTTCTTCCAACATTAACCTTAATGAAAAAGAAAGGATGAAGAATATGACTACAATTATACTTGCAGCCTCATTCAACTTAATATGAACTTCTCATAACATGCAATGGAATGTTCTATATTGAGTACAAAAATGCAGAAATGTTAAACGTTTAAACAGTTGGTCCCCAAATAAACACTGCAGGGCTTCCGTTTTTACTCGAAAATGATTTACATTGAAGGGGCCGCGACACCTGTTAAAAGTCTTGATGGTCACTGATGTTAATAACAATAACCAAGTATGGCCGCCTGGGGACGCATATTATACTTTTTGTGGTGCACTTTGTTTACGTTTATTGAAACACAAATAAACACCACCATAAGGACAAGCGTTAAACGCGTTATTACTGGACCCAGTTTCTCCGCAAATGTATCTGAAATGAACCAATTTAAACAAGTCATGGCTGTTAATCTATGCCGAAATTGTCATCTAAAAAGTGACCCATGCAATATATATATAATATGGGCTGAAGCAGGCGTGCTAAAGATACACCTTCAGCGTCACTGGGCTGCAGTGCTGCAGCCAGGTGAGCACGAGGACACAAAGGCGTGCAGCGCTGCGTGCTTCGGGCGGGAGGCCGCGAGTCTACACTGACACTAGCGATGGTTCGTTCACCGTAAACTACGTAGTGATGTAACGTCTACACACGAACGTTCAGGCACTGGGTTAATCACTAGGTTCATGTGCATTTGTTAATACGACAATATACACATTTCGCCAACACAGACAACATTTAACAAACCAGGTGGTCTTTCTTTCTACGTCGCATGTTTTAGCCAGCTAGCCGAATTAGCCACCAGAACGCTGCAGGCCTAACCGTATTGAAATATAAAATATGTATCTTAATAAGCAATATACGTGTGAGTAACCATTTGAAAGGTCAATACGTACCCTCTTAATATTTCTCGCGCCATACTCTTTCTCGTTATCGCTCATGTCTGGTAGCGATAAATACAAATAACGTTAATCACCAGGTTTAAAACCTGAGGCCTGTGCGATCTCAAAGACGCTTGTAGAGGCTGCAGCGAAGTCTCGTTGAGCCCCTCCTTCGTCCCTCAGATCGCGCGTGATTTATTGCGCCTAAACGCATGCGTAGTAACTATTTATATGATGATTCTACACGACGTTCAGTCAATTACTTACTACAAAATAAAGCTATATTGCTAATGAAATTTGTTATGAAATATATATTTTCCCCCCATGGATTTAGCAAGTTTACACGTGTCTCAAAATGCTGTCCAAATGATTATTGCCTAATGGTTATAGGATGATGATAATAATAATAATAATAATAATATTATTATTATTATTATCATTATTAATATAAAAATAGAACAGATCTTCTAGAAAACATAACAATGCAATAGAACATTTTAAATAATAAAATATGAACACATATACACCCTTTTTATTTGATTTGTTTGGAAGGTATATTCTTTATACTGTCTATCATTGATTAGTTAACCTACAAATATCAATTTGAATATATCTTAAAAGGATCAGCAGATTATTAATATTTCTGACGTTTTTAACCCTATTTTTTTTAAAGAATCTGCAAAATTCTGTAAAAGAATGAGTTGGGTCATGGCAAGGCCACCATCACTCATACTATCGTCTGCTCTTGCAGTTTTCTCCTCATGTATCTGTCCCTCTACATTTCCTTCCTTCCACTCTGCTGCTTGCTCACTTGAGACGGTGTAGAGCAGAGAGAGTCTGCTGAGTCTGCTGGAAGAGAAGGCGGATGAACATAAGAACCACACAGGAGCTGGAGCTCCTCATAGGACTATGAAGGGCCAAAAAGAGGAGACATCACTTGGATTGTATAAAGCTTGTTTGTTCAGTTTGGTCTGTGAAACAGACCAACACTCAGACAGCGCAGTGTGCTTCCGGAGCCAGTTTGAGCTTTATATCTCACAGGACATTCTAGTCCAACCGGCACACTACATTTTATGGACAGGTAGCCTTTTCATTCTGCTCGGCCAAAAACATGTTATTTGTGATTTAATGACATGATACAGGTGAAACGGTCTGGGAACCATTGTCCAATCAGAATCACAACTTCAGTATTACACATTCAACATGTTCTAGAGACGAAGAACATAATACACTGAACACACAAGGTACAAGACCTCAAAGGTAAAGTTAAAGACAACTAATAAGAGAAAGATTCACTTTATTATTCAGAAGGGAGCCTTCCATACATACATCATAATGATTATTGAAACTTTTAACTAGAAGAAAATAGTTATTTTATTATTTTTCCTTTTTGTTGTCCTAAATATGACTTTGACCCTACCAGTAGATTCCAGTATGATCTGTTCATTGGAGAACGAACCACGTTGCAGTTATCACATTAGTCACATTAAAGTACAGGTTATAATGACTGGTTAGCAGTTGTATAGTGTGTTAATCTTGTGAAGATCCAGTAGACTGGGTCCATCTCGCTGGCCAATGGGAATGTAAGGATCCGGCTTAGGGATGATAGTAGGACCACCATCTCCAGAGAAAGCATACCTGTTTGAAAACCAGATACATCAAATATGTGTAACAGTCCAACACTAAAGGGAGCGACCTATAAAATAGAGAGGACCTGTATCCCTTCTGGCCAATGGAATGGCTCACCTTCCATAATGCATGACTGAGCTGTAGTCATATGCAGTGTTCAGGTTGTTGGTTGCTTGTTTCTGGAAGTTATGAATGCGGTCTGTGAAGACACACACAAGCACACACACACACACACACAGGCACACACAAATAGGCACACACACACACACACACACGCAGGCACACAGGCACACAGGCACACACACCCACACAGGCACACGCACAGACAGACACACAAACACACACAAACACGCACAGGCACACACACATAGTCATTTACTAATAAACCAACGGTCTAAATTTGATTGCCTAGCAATATGCGGATGCTATGATGAAACCAAAACGGAGCTGGGACCTGGCTGGATGTTTTTCCACATGATGGTGACATAGCGGTCCCGGTCCGAGCGGGACTGCTCGTGCACAAACCCGAGGGCGTGCATGAGTTCATGGGACGCCACGCCGGACCACATGCACCCGGGGGACTGCAGGGAGAGCACCTGGCTGCCTCCGGTCTGGCCCAGGAAGGACCAGCAGCTGATGGAAGAGAGGACGAGTTGGTCTAGGAAGTTTGCCTCACAGAGCAGTGGATAAAGGCTTATTTTAAGACGCGTACGGCCAAACGTCCATATGATAGTAAACTGATATTATATGTTATAGAAACGTACCCATATCTAGGCTGAATATCAAGGAAGCTGCCTTCGTGCGTCCGCGGCACAAATCTGACACACGTGTCCGTGGAGATGTCCTGCATGCCGGTTTCTATGGTGATTCTGTCCATATTGTCTATCAGCACAAACAAATACAAGGGACGAATCGTGATGTGAACCATCTGTACACAGCACCCGTGTTCCATACATTGCAAAATCCTCATCAACGCAACCTCACATTAACATCACTGTGAATACATACCATAGAGAGGAGAGACGATGTAAGGAACGTAAACAAATCCGTCGACGGATTTAGGCCACAGGCAAGCGTTGCCGGGACAGGTGATGGCGCTCCTCATGTATGTGTTGGCGATGTCTCCCTCTTTAAAGCTCAGTCCTCTGGGCGGCCGCAGCCCTGGGGAGTGGTACAGATCATCTAGTCACTGCTAGTACATCCAAAACAGCGACTCATAACAGTAGGCAAGCTATAGACAAGTCCCCTAGAGAGAGGTACAGCTCATCTAGTCACTGCTAGTATATCCAACATGCTGGCTCATGACTGTCAGCAAGCTGTAGACAAGTCATATTGTGACCCAACGTGTTGGGTCACAACATGGCTTTCATGAGATATGAATACCACAAATTACATCAAATGTACTTACTGTTATTGGCTCGCAGTATCTTGTCCATTGCATTCATGTAATCCATTTCCAAATATTCCTCTATCCCATGAAAAGGGAGGAAGGTAAAGTTGAATGAAAAATGCACGTAAACACGTAAATAGTGTCATCATATTCATTACACTGTGTGTGTGTGTGTGTGTGTGTGTGTGTGTGTGTGTGTGTGTGTGTGTGTGTGCGTGTGCGCATGAGTGTGTGCACAAAACACACTCGCTTCAAATACCCACCTGAATATTTTCTTTTCAGTCTCACTTTTCCCTCTTGGACTGCAGTGGAGTTCTGTAATCAAAAGGTCATGGTCACATGCTTCAGCTGTATACAAGCCATCACACAACCTAATAAAAGATGAACATGTGTACAAGGAAACAGTCTCTCAGCTGACCTTAATAGGCAGGGCTTCAGAAAGGGTCAAGGCTCCCACCCATACAGCCAACAGGATTATTGTGGAGAACATTCTGGGTTCACACTCTGTCTACCTGCGTCCTGCCTCACTCTTCTGGAAAAGGGAGATGGATAAACTCTGCCTCCCATCCCAGCCTTCTATATAGCTTGCTTCTTCTCCTGTCCTCTGTACTGATTGGTTACATGTCTTGAGGTGAATCGCGATTAGGACCCCTTATTTGACCTGTCTGTAATCAACACAAGTCCACTGCTGATCCACAGCAGGTGCTGACCCCTAGATCGGTCACTTCAGCACTTTCAGAAAGGAAAACACGCACACAAGTGTTTGTGCTTGGATTAGCCGTAGCGTAGCAAGTTGCCATCGAGTGAATAATGTCCGGGACGACAGACCCACCAATTTGGGGCTGACTTAGCAGGCAACCCGTCATTTGGTTTCACTATCAGCCATGATAACAATCATTTTGTCATATACTCAGCGAAAATCCTATCATTCCCAAACTATTATGTTTATTTCAATCAAAGGGGGCAATTTCATGGGTGATGACTGTAGACAGTGTCCATTGCATTGGCACAGTCAAATACATGTATTTGAATAATATTCAATATCGTAACACGAATATAAACTTCATTTACTATCCTCGTTGAGAATGTTTAGAAACACTTTTATGTCCTGTTACACTATCTTGTGAAATCTACCCATTTCAACATTCATATAGCATCTCAACTTCTTGCATGTAATAGGGCCTGCAGTTTGACATATATTTATTATATATTTGACATATCATGACAATTGATTCTGTTTATTTTCACTGACCAAGTTACTGAATAACTTACTCAAATACAAATACTCAATTGCTATTTCTTCTTGGTTTACCTATAAAATGAAGCCTCAAATGTAAAATAACTTTGCAGAACGTATGATGGAGTGACTTATGCTTATGCAAACTAAACTGCCTGCAGCTGCCTTAATCATTTCAAGGACTCCCACATTTTTATGGATGATGGAATGAGGAAAATCAGAATTATTTGAATTCATATTTATTGAAAATGTCGCATGATTTAACTTTTTTGTAGGTATTTGTTGTCCAGGCTCAATCGCATTCTGGTGGTCAATCATCCAAATCAGCTAAAAGAGAAAGAAACAAACAGAGCATTGCTACAACAATAATATTGCATCGTTAACCAAGTAGCAGGGAACTATTCAACATTCGTATTTCCTGTACGTCTACCTCGGCCAAGAAGATTAAAGATGTAGAAAGTCAACTTTCTGAATCGGCTTTAATTGTATATATTTTGCCCACTAGGTGGCGCGACAGACCGTATGATTAAGGCTCTTTAGGCTCGAAGGAAGATCAAGTGTTCACGTTGGTATCCAGAACCAAAAGTTTGAAAGATATGTATCAATACATTTAATACAACTCGAAGCCAACTGCTTGTTAGTTTGATCAACTTAATGAGACAGCAAAAGCCTCAATTCCGAAAAAACGAGCGGTCAGTCTACTAGTTTCATCACTTTTTAGCAGGTAAGTGTTTTGTGGGGCCAGTTTCCCGTTTTTTCAACTAAAATATGCTATTGGTATGAGCTGTTTTGCTTAAGACTCAGTTAAACAATTACTACATATTAATGTTTTTTTTTCTAGCTTTAACTTAGTTTGGTTTGATACCGACCACACTTGTAAAGGCGGTTGATTTTCATCTTGTCGATTTGGCTAGGAGCCGACGCCATTCCCAGCCGGGCGCTGTTGTCTTTGGGGACAATTGTTGGCTGACCATCTTCAGAATAGGCATACCTATAATAAGCCACGTGAATGTAAAGACACGAGATATATACATCGAACCCCGTAACAATACATTCATTATGTGTGTACATACAAATATATGTAGTTTCTGTCTGAAAAAAATAACATGTTTGCCAACCCAAAAGGCTACTGCAAAACAATGTTCATCAATCTTCCCTTACTTACTTTCCAAAGTGCATGATGGAGCCATAATCATAGGGCAAATCCACATTGTCTGTCTTGAATTTTTCAAAGTTCCTCAAACGGTCTGCAAACAAAATGTAAATCATGTATTATTGTCCAAAGAAATTGTATCGCTTGTCACCAGCCACTGAACAATCACAAACACGCACACACACACACACACACACACACACACACACACACACACACACACACACACACACACACACACACACACACACACACACACACACACACACACACACACACACACACACACACACACACACACACACACACACACACACACACACACACCACACACCACCATCCCCCCTCCCATGCTTTTTTTCCCCTTTACCACTCCAGATATTTGGCCACATGATGGTGACGTAGTTGTCTCTGTCTACGCGGGACTGCTCATGCACGAAGCCCATAGAGTGCATGAGCTCGTGGGAGGCCACTCCGGTCCGCATGCAGTGAGGGGTCTGCAGCGACAGGGTCTGCCTCCCGCCACGGACACCCAGGTAGGACCAGCACCTGACGGCCACCGATAACACAGTAAGGAGAAAGACGTATTTCATAGCAGAACCAACGGTTGTCGCCTACAAGTTAAGTCAAGTCCATTTTATTTGTATAGCTCTCAATCACGGTAACAGCCTCAAAGGGCTTTACTGGCCATATGTTTATGACTGGGTAGTTTCTGGAATTGCAATTGATGGGAACAGAAAAAATATATAAAATGGAACCGCTCTTTTTTATTTGTGTTATTTTATCTCATTAAGGACAATTGTACGATGTCGTGTTTGTATTCGTTAGCAACATCGTTTAATTTGGGCCAGCGTTGACTAGTTTCTGAAAAAACGATTTTTATAAATGAGCGTTTGATGACTCTTACCCTGATTTGGACTGTATGTCCAGGTAGTCTCGCTGGTGCGTCCGCGGAACGAAACGCACGCAGGTGCCCTTCTCTATGTTCTCCATCCCTTTCTTGATCACCTTCGTCTCCGCTTCGGCTGCTCAGGCACACACACACACACACACACACACACACACACACACACACACACACACACACACACACACACACACACACACACACACACACACCTTTTGAGCACACTGACTTCAAATAACAACGCACAGTTCAGCATCCCAATCCCAAAAGGTGGTCATTGAATGTCAAAAGTGGGTTAGGCTGTAAGAAGCCTCATTGCATTTGAAAGAGAAGAGCCACACACACACACACACACACGCACACACACACACACACACACACACACACACACACAGTTGAAGCGTTGAACTCACTGTACGATGGTGAGAGGCGGTATGCGATGTACACATGTCCATCCACAGACTTGGCCCACTGGCAGCTCTTTGCGAAGCACGTCTTGGATCTCGAGCCGGTGGAGACGGCGATGTCCCCCTCCCGGAGGCTGGTGCTGCTGTCGATGACGCGGGACGCTGGAGAGAGAGAGCGGCAGAGACCCCCGGAGGTTAAATAGGAGAAAAAGAGAGGGCTTTCAAACACACATTAGTGTAAATGGTCCAACCACCGCTCGCCTTGAAACTCGTTCGCTTTGATGATGTCGTCCATCGGGGCCAGGTCGCTTTGCACCGTCCGATCGTCTGGGGAACGAGACTTGGAAGTCAGTAAACGTGTGGTGCGACATTATCTCAACGCCGTTAAGAATCCGTGGTGTAGAATCAGAATTTAAACGACACCATGGCAATAATGAAACAGCAACATACCTATGAAACCTCTCGGGGTCCATTTTGGGTTGTACATAAAATACTATAGAGTAGACAAATACAGGAAAAGCTTGTTATAAGGCTGCGGAATGCATTGAAATGGTGGTCCCCAGTCCCAAGGCATATTTACCTGAGTTTGTGTAGCCGGTAGTAGCAGGGAAACCGCCACGTACAGCTGGACAATGTGAGCCATCGCTGTGAGTCAGGAGGGCACAGTGCTACCATTACCTGCCACCAATGCTTAGCTTTATATGCGTTCCACAGCGTTCCAGGTTGTGAAAATACCTATGATTACCTTTGTGAAATGACAGCGTTTCTCTGATTTGCTTATGGGGGGAACTTAATCCTCTTATTAGTTACGTTCTTTCACAAACAACAACAGCAACAGGCGGATAATGGGACGTCTCACTGTCTGTAATAACAGTTCCCAACTGTAAAAATAATGTTTGAGTGTTTATGAGCATAGAATGATTCAAGACATGGATTGTTGTGGGTATTATTTTCCTTCTGGCAGTACTCCTGTTGTGGGTATTATTTTCCTTCTGGCAGTACTGCTGTTGTGGGTATTATTTTCCTTCTGGCAGTAGTCCATGCCATTGCCTATGATCTCAATTGTATGATTTTGTAATTCACAACGTAAGGGCAGTTGGGGAAAACTGGTATAGTATGAACTGGTACAGCAGGTCATTTATTAAAAATGGTTTAGTAGGAAATGGTACAGCGGGTAATGATGTAGTAAAAAGTGTACGCCCGAACAGGGACTTGAACCCTGGACCCTCAGATTAAAAGTCTGATGCTCTACCGACTGAGCTATCCGGGCTCTGCATCACCCTGCGTAAGTGGTTCTTTTTAAAGAAAAAAACTAGTTTTATATGTATAAAACCCCTTTTTTTTGTTTGGTCACGTGTTTAATGTCATTTTAAGGCGCAAGCAGACCCCGTGGGAGCATGCAGCAGCGCAGACGGAATTGTTTTGCCAAAATATCCCCCCTATATAACGGCATGTTTGAGGTAACATAATGCAACAAACCGTGATATACGTTGCATTTGTACATGGTTAAATGTGGAACAATAATTGGCATATTTGCAGGAACAAATAAAACAATTGGAGCATACGATTGCTGAGAAATCTCGCCAAGTCGATGCTATCAAATTGAAGAGGATTCGTGTTGAGGAAGCCACCATGGAATGGTTAAGCAAACCCTCCGTTGTTTTGTTTTGCTTGCTCAATTAATCATTTCGGTAAGTCATCGTTTTGGTTCCCAACTTTCCACTTTTGCCACCTTAGTACTCAGGAGATTGAGCGACGGGTGGCGCTGGTAGTGGAATGGGGGACAGTCGGGGATGTGCTCCTCGAGTTAGGCAAGTTGGCGCAACGAAGAAGTCATCTTGCAGAAGTGTTGCATGGCCCCACTGCAACCGACGGGTACGATGTTGTAAAGAGAGTCACGATGAAGGTCTTGTGATCTATTCGTTTTATTGACTAACTTGTTTGTATTTAGAAAGCGTCGTAAAGGTCGGACAATCGACCCGCCAAACTATTTACAAGACATGGAAGATTGTGCCACAGAGAAAGCCGAAAGCCTTCGTGCTCAGGTTTTGGAGGTGAAGCAGACATTAGAAGATATACGCTCTCGTTCCTCTGCCGGTAGGAATCAAGAGCATCAAATTATTACTGCGGTCTAGTAAGCCCTATGTTGGACATAATTCATAATAATTGATATTATTGATGAATATTAATATGCACCTGTTTATTTTTCCGTTCAGCTACAACTATACTTGAAGCATCAACCACCAAACCAAAGCGAAAAAAGCGGGCGCGCAAGTTACTTGCCTAATATTTTAACATTGTATCATTTTATTAACACTAATAAACAATTGTGATTGTGAGAAGGCGTATTTGTTCATTTCATGATGCGTATTATGAAACGCCAAACTGAACCAGCTTAGGCTTCCGTAGAAACGGAAATCATGTTCTGTGTTGATGTCAAAGCAACTTTCTTTGCTGAATTACTAGGGTAAGTAATAGTTGTTTATTACCACTGACACAGTTTTACCATACTGTAAGTCACAATTAACTGTTTGACGACTAAATGGCCGACATGGCAGCATGATTATGTGCTTTCACACGTTGATAATCATACGTTAACTGGACCAGTATTTGTAACACGTGTCATTGTGCCACCTAAAGTACGTTTAATAACACTTATCTCACACCCTTTGATTTTAGATCCCATGTTTGTGTCTTAGGCGACCGCTAGCGAACTAAATATTGCTTGGACAATGGCCACCTCCAAACAGTTCTTCTCCCTGTTTGATGGCCGTCTTCAACACAACATTGAGGATGGACTCAGGGAAGTGAGAACCTTTCAGGGGCAGGCGGTTGCGGTCGAGCCCACTTCAAATGGTGCGTAGGCCTACAGCAGGAGAGACGCCATACAAACCTGCACTAAAAGAATGACCAGAATCTAATAGCGACTGTATTGCCCCCCTCAGCAGTGGTCTCCGAGAAGGGGGAACGAGAGACCCCTCTCATGAGTGATGGGCAAGACAAGATGGTATGCACAACCTGTCGCCTGCCGCTCAACAACCGTGAGGAACAGGTGAGTACAGGTCCCCATTATCATGACCTCGACACACTTAACGTGTGTGCTAATGAGCGCATGTGTTTCTTTAATGGAAGTTGAGGGGGTAACAATTGTAGCGTTTGTGTAGATGGAGCACTACAAGCTAGACTGGCATCGCTTCAACCTAAAGCAGAGGGTGACTGGACTGGCGCCCGTCACAGTGGAGGAGTTTGAGAAAAAGACTGGGGCTGGTGAGAGGAAAATCCCCCATATTTACTAATAAGGCTGAAAGAGGCCGAGTTGGAATAGATCGTAAACATGTTGGCTTTATTAGCCCCTGTCCTTTCTCAGGCGACATGTCCAGTATTTCCGGCTCCGATTCTGACTCGGAGGATGAGGACTCGGACGGCGACTGGCCAGAGAGGGCCAATGCCGTCCCCGGTTCTGATGATGACGACGAGGGGTCGTGGGCTCAAACCGGCCCTAGCCGTAAGTCCAGCCATGTGGCCTTCCAGAACCCAGAAGGGCAATATCTAGTCGTTCACCGCTGCATCCTCAAGGGCAAGGTGAGGGCCACAACACAAGGATCAATGGCACATTAAGAACATGTGTGATCCGTATTTGTTCGCTCATTTGAAGTTTGATCTTCAATTTGTAGTCGGACGACGGCGAAGTAGACTCGGTGGATTGCCTGAAGGCCATCACGACACACACTGTGTGGGTCATCCTTATGACCGGTGGAGGTCACTTTGCTGGGGCCGTCTACAGAGGGTTGGTGTCATCTTTTGAAATATTTCCAATCTTAGGTGCTTCAAACCTAACACAATAGAACCCAAGTGAAAAGCTGACATGAGAAATAAAAAAATGCGTTAACAGATTTATTTCGAATTAGCTTAAACTATAATGATATTTTGAGGGCAGTTCCTTAACTGGGTTAGATTCCGTAATCTCCGCAGTCTACCTAAGGCATCCTTGAGCAAGATAATCCCTTACCTGTTTCATAACGCCATTTTATCTGAATTCACTCCACATTGCTTTGGATAGACGCGTCTGCTGAATGACTAAATGGTACTAAAGAGCTTTGTGTTTGCGTTCATCCAGAAAAGAAGTCGTTCAGCACAAGACGTTCCACAGGTACACGGTGAGAGCCAAACGCGGCACTGCTCAAGGGCTCCGGGATGCCCAGAGCCGTGGCAACGCGCCAAAGTCTGCCGGTGCTGCGTTGAGACGCTACAACGAGGCAGCGTTACTCAAGGTAAGGCTAGGGTTAGGGTTAGGTTCATTATGTAACATCACCTGTACAGACCATGACCTACACCTGCACATACCCTGACCAACACCTGTACATTTCAACAGCTTTTAATGGGGCAGTATAGTCTAGCGGTTAGGGTGTTGGACTCCCAGCCGAAATGTACGGGGTTCATACCCCAACTCCACAGCCTACCTGTAGGCGTCCTTGAGCTAGAAGCCTAACCCCTGCCTGCACCTTGAATGACATGCATCTCAAATACTCTTGAAACAAAAGCGTCTGCTGAATGACTAAATGGTGACTAGAAATACACCCATAAACAACATGTGTTGTAGTTCCCTCGGTACAATACAGTTGTTGTGTTCTTCTGCAGGACATCCAGGATCTCCTGGACAGTTGGGCTGAGCTTCTGAAGGAGGCCTCTGCTATTTTCCTCCGGGCCCCGAGCTACAATAAGACCATCTTCTGCGGACGGGGCGCCCCATTGGACAAAAAGGATCTAAGAATTCGCACCCTGCCTTTTGCCACGCGGAGAGCCACCTTCCGAGAGGTGCAGAGAGTTCACCATCTGCTCTCCACAGTTCAGACCTTTGGTAAGAGTCGGTATTGACTTAAAAACCAATAACAATCGTATGTTTTCCTTGGCATCTTGTCGCTTTATAAATGCTCTGGGGTAATGTCTTACACAGAGAAAGAGACGGACCTCTCCTTCATCTTCAGTCCTTCAAAGAAACAATGGAAAAAGACCCCCAAATCAACTGCCCAATCAAATTCCAGTGAAGACAAAGGTAGGTTGTCAATAATATAAAGGCTCACTCGACGCATGGATAATATTTTGTTTTGTTGAGCATGTGGATCCATTAAGGTCCATATGCTGTAGTTCAAACAGCATATGGACTGTTCAAAGATGCAAGCTGTTTCTTTGTTGCTTTTGATTATAATATCTTCTGTTGTAACATCAACAGAAGAACCTGGCAGTTCAGATGATGATGATGAAGAGTTGGATGAGTCCATTCTGGAGACGGTGGAGATGGAGGTGGGAACCCTCCATCTGCGAGAGTACGAAGTCCAGCCCTCCAGACACAGGAAGAAGAGGAGGAAAAAGAAGGAGGTAAACAAAATGGACGACGAAGGTAAGTCCAATTCATTTAGTGATTGAAACAGTTGTTTTACTCATGACAAATATTATTCAGCTTGGCATAAATATAAACATTGTTCCTGACAGAACTGAACATAATGGGAGCAGGTGAACAGCTGATGGAGGAAGAGGAGGATGAGGACGAGGAGGTGTTGCAGACTGCACTTCCTGAGAACACCTTAGAAGAAATGCCAACGAAGAATAAAGCAAAGAGAAAAGCAAAGAGCAAAAAGAAACAACTGGAAGGTGAAATTAAAGGTATTATCATTTTTCTCCAAATGAGACGTTGTACAGTCGTAAGACATTGCACAACATGCTAAACCTGCCACATTAACCCTTGTACAGTCGTAAGACTTATAGCACAACATGCTAAACTTGGCACATTAACCGTAAACAGTAGTAAGACATGTAGCACAACATGCTAAACCTGCCTCATTAACCCTTGTACAGTCGTAAGACTTATAGCACAACATGCTAAACTTGCCATTTTCACTGTCCCCATCACTTTGGTTCAAAATGATTTGTAATTATGAATGCGGAGATTGAAACGTGGATGAAAAAGGTGAGGGAACCTCATCCAGAGTCTGAACAGCGATGCATATTTGAAGTCAAAGTTCACATGAGGAAGGAAGCACTTACCTGAGCCTGGTGTCCTCAGACTCCCCGGACAGCGTGGACGAGTCCTGGGAGTACGGCCTGAGAGACAGCCTCTTCACCGCCTGTAAGACCGGGGACGTTGACGGACTCCGCAGGCTCCTCCAGCTTCCCGGACAGCCGGAGGGGGAGAGAGGGACCTCGGAGCAGCCGGGGGAAGGTGCTTCGCTCCAGCAGCCTCCGTCAGCGCTGGCTGTGGTTAACAAACCGCTGGACTCGTCAGGCTTCACACTGCTGCACGTCTCCTCCGCCGCCGGGCAGAAGGCGGTGGTGCAGCTGCTGATGGACGCTGGGGCGGACCCGGCATGCAGGTACTACAGAAACCCTGTTTAAACCTCTAACCCCATGCCTGCCGTTGTAAGCTACTGTCCAATTAACAGGTTTCGGTCCAGATTATTTGTTTTATTGTTTGACATTTGCCATTTTGTGGTAAGAATGATTAGAATCGGGTAGGTGAACTGAAAAAGGTTTATCTGAAAAGAGGACACAAAAAAAGCTATGATTTATAATTTTCCTCCATCAGAGATAATAAAGGGCAGACGCCATATCTGGTGGCCCCCGAGAAGGACACAAGGAACATCTTTCGTAAATATATGGCGGACAATCCTGACAAGTATGACTACAGCAAAGCACAGGTAAGATGCCCCTACGCATGTACGACATGGCCCATGTAGGCTGGCGGTTTCGATGTCGTATGAATTCGTCGTTTTTGTTTTGCCCGTCAGGTTCCTGGTCCGCTTACAGAAGAGATTGAATTAAAACAGACGGAGAAGAAAAAGGCCCAAAAGGCTGCGAAGAAGCAACGAGAAAAGGAGCAGAAGGAAGAGAAGAGGAAACTAGAGCTGGAAGCGGAGGAGAAGAAGAGGTTCGCTTCCCTCACCGATCGGGAGAAGGTGCGTTGCCGTGGTCAGATACGAACCTTTTAAGAAGGTGGATGTTGTGCTAAGGTATTGATCTGTATTTTCCTTCATCAGAGGGCCTTGGCAGCAGAGAAGAGGTTAGCCGTGCAAGCAGCGGCAACAGGCGCCAACCTTTCCAATATTAAGTGAGTGTCCCTGTAGTCTGTTCACAGTGCAACTAATACAACTTTCACTGAAACCTGCGTTTTGAGGGCCCTGCTCACTTTGCGGTTAGAAGATGCCCTCTTTCACGTGTGGTTCGATGCCTGTAATGTGAAACTTGATCTCTGGCAATGCAACCTCAATGCGATGCGTGGAGGAAGTAGAAGGGATCAGAGGATAGAAGTCTGACTTTAGCATTAAAAGGCTTGTAATATCAACGTAGTCTTATCTTTTTATCTCTGACTTGTGTTTTGTAATCTTTTTGTCTTGACTGTTTGTTTCCAGGAGGTGCTGGCAGTGTGGTGAGTCTCTGCTGGGAAAGATCCCATTCCAGTACCTGGACTTTACCTTCTGCACGCCTCGCTGTGTCCAGGCCCACCGCAAAGCCGGCGCCGCCCCGGCCAAAAACACTACATAGAGCTAGATGCCGTAGAACCAATCTACCTCACTACCACGGTGAAGGGAGAGGGTGTTTGTGACACTGATTACCATTCACCCAAATACATTGTTTGAATCATTCATAATGAAAGACATGGTAACAAAAAGCAAAAAATAATTTATTTACTGTGTGCGAATGAAAGAGCAAATACAAAGAACAAGCAATAAAAATTTGATAAAGAAAATACCATTGTACCATTGAGTATTTTGCATGAATGATTAGCTTAACCTTTAAATATTTAACCCATTTTGTGAGTGAAAGCATCTTAACATAATGATTTGAGCCAACACAAGTTAAAATGCCTCAGACACTTGAAACACTGATTGGTAAAAATTTAAATATACTAATGTGAGTTAGTGGTCTTCGACCAATCATTCTCATCCTGATTTATTTAATCATTCAGAGAACTATCGATTGTTCCCGGTATGTCATCTTTTCCACATTCAGGCTACCATGAATTGAAACTGAGGGTCACCCAGATCATGACACCCAGGGCGCCCTGGGTGTCATGATCTGATGCCAGCGGTGCCTCAGGACCTCCCGGTGGTCCTGTTGAGTTGAGGCCGGTCCATGAACAGAACCCTCGGGGGGTCCGGGGCCCTCTCCAGCTCCAGCACAGTGATGTTGTTGGGCTGGGTGGTGCTTAGTAGCGGCCCTGGAACATATAGAGTCTGTTGAGGACCCCTGGAGGGCCAGTACCGGCCGAGATTCACCCCGTTGATCCACACCTGACCCTTGAAGACACAACCACATGTTCATTTAGTGTTTCTTGATCCCAATGCCCTGAATAGTTTTCTCTCAGAACCCTTAAAGTAAGACGGCCCATTTAACTTTGCACGGGACTATTCTGGAGCACGTTGACGTTGTAGACGTCAAATCAGTTCACACTTCTCCTTACCTTCGACCAATCATTGAGCTTGAGGAAGGTGTCCCATGCCAGCCCATTAGGCTGCAGGGTTCCCATGTAAAACACAGGCCCGGCCGAGGGCTCATTCTGGCGGACTGGGGGGGACTGAGGAGCCTCCGAGTGGGGCCATCCACCAGCGATGGCTCCGTCCATGTCCAAAGTATAGATTTCCCAGTCGGACAGCACATCACTAACCAGGAGCAGGTCACCCAAGATGCCCTGTGGTGTAGCTCAGAGCTGGTTATTTATTCACTGTCTAGGGCTTGAATAATATACTAGAAGTAAAGCCCACAAATATAACATAGGAGTGCATGTGTGAGCGAGAAATAGTGAGATTTCTCTAGACTTGAAGTTAGTTCCTTGCCTTGTGGTCATTGATTTGGCTGCCAAAGTTCACTCTGCCCATGTTCTCCACTAGAAGGTCCATGGTGTCTCCCTGCTTCCCGGAGATGTTCATCACCAGGGTGGTGTCCCTCTCCAGCATGCCCTGGTACACCTGCTCAGAAAAGTACAAACCGTAGAAACTCAGTCCAGAACCTCAATATTTCACAAACAAATCTGGGGTCCGATCATCTAAATCATTGGCCAAATAGTTAAAGAAAACTAAATATTCGATGTTTATGTACATGTTTTTTCCCCCAACACATCCCTCCTGTATGGAAGGACAACAAAGGAGTTATTGTGAGCTCCTACCCCATTGACGGTGACGTAAGCGCGGTCATGAACTCCATTCAGAGGAGATATGAGTGGAGTGGGCTCCCTCAGCTCCCTGGGCAGTTTGGTCCGATACAGCATATATCCATAGTACTGTACACACAATGGAGAACATGTATGTTACAGGCTCGGCAGTCTAGAAGTTCCCTATTTATTTATGTTTTTCCTAAGAGGAGTCACTGGAACACTGGATGGGCTCCATCAGAGATGTCCTCCATAGTACCTGCTTCATCTCCTCAAAGGTCAGGGGGTACTGAGATTTCACGGGCCCTTGTGGTGAAAACGTGTTCAGAAGACTGGCGATGTTTCCAACCTGTAAAAGCAGAACCGTACTTCATTGTTGATTCTCAAATAGTTTGTTTATCCAAAACGTGTGACGCCATTTTAATGATGAAGAGAGTCCGTGAATTTGTTGACTTGGGAATCCATTGGAAGCTTTAAATGTGATCCGCAGGTACGTCAACACTAAATGCTGACCTTTCTTAGGGTCACGAAGCCGTAGCCAAACTTGGGGGTAGCTGGTGGCATGGGTCCAGCTGGAACATCTCTGAACTGAATAGAAATTCGAAACCAGTCAGACACAGACCCCCCCAATCAATCAAAAGCCTTCTGTGAACATTTCTGTTCATCTTTTAAGCTATTCTGTCTCTTTAATATAAAACTGTTGATTGCTACACATTTCTTGAATGTGTAGCAATCATTGTGGCACTCCTTCGTCGTGATCTGAAACTCCCTCCCCCTAAAACTCATCCTATCACGTTGATCTAATTTCTCGAGGTCAGACTGAAAGTGCAACACTTGAACTAACTAACAAGCAGGGAGATCAGGAAACCGGTTTGAGACTTTTATGTAGAACTTTAACAAAGTAATACAAAAGCCTTGTCAAAGTTCAAAATAAAAGTCTTCAACTTTATTTGGCGGTGTCCTGATCTCTTTCCTTGTTAAGAGTTGAAGTGTTGTACATTCCACAACAATCTGCAGAACGGAACAATTGTGAACCAGGGGAGGATCCCCCCCCCCCCCCCCCCAATACCTCCATCACCATGGTGACGGTACCTCCTTGATGACATCCCTGATGAGCAGTAGCTTCTCCGTGGGGTCCCCTGCTTCAGTCAGTGGGGCGTCGTAATCGTAGCTGGTCACCACCGGGCGGAATCGGGTGTCATGGTCGGCGCCTACAACGGCGTCATGCGCCAGTGTTCATCTCACGCCATACGAGCTCACGCAAACGATGCTAATGTTGACATGTTGCTAATGCTACGTAGCGGCTTGACCTCACCGTTCCAGTAACCAAAGTTAGTGCCTCCTTCGAACATGTACCTGCGAAAGAAAAAACGGTGGAATTCGTCGAATAAACTTGAGGATGTGTATTGTTAACACCCCAGTGATTGTAGTAGGTCAGCTTAACATATTTTCTCTTTACCCCTAAAGTAAAACATATGATTTAACACCCTCATGATCTTTACTGAAATGCATAGTGAGCAAGATGGCTTACATGTTGACGTTGGCTCCCAAGGCCAGCATCTCCCTGAGCATTTTGCTGACCTTCCATTGGTTGACCTGCGCATGCCCCTCCCCCCAGTGGTCCAGCCACCCTGTGTAGAACTCTGAGTTCACCTATAGGACGACCGTGTGTTATAAGCCATTGTATCCATAATCTCTTGATATACACCGTGCATTAATACATGTTAACGGGATATTTCAACCGTCTCACCAGAGGCCCACGAGGTTCAAACCTCCTTTGTCGTTGGAAGGCTGTCGTTATGTTGGCATCTAAGTAAAACAAACATTGAAACGTTGAAGACATTGGCATCAGACAGATATAGCAGTGTCCGCCCAGATGCACGATGGCTAGACCCGCCTACCAGTTGGTACAATCCACCGGGTTGCCTGGTAGGTTGACCCATCGATAATCTATCAAACACCTGGGTGGACACCCCCACGTGTGATGTCACTGTAGGGTCGTTTTTTTTTTTTAATGGCTTAATCGACATCGCACCTGGTGGTAAAAAACTACTGTCCCTTTAACCTGGGAAAGCCCTAGATGCCTGCGTGAGCACACACGTTACCGACCGGTGCCGAAGTCGATGGTGGCGTACAGGCCCTGGAGAGAGCCACACGACATCTCCTTGTCCGTGTTTCCGTCCGTGGTGAAGAGCAGCGTGTCCGCGCCCAGGAGGTTGCGGAATATCGTCTGCAGGGTACGCATGTAGTTGTAGTCGCAGGCGTGGTAGCTGCCGTACTCGTTCTCCACCTGTGGCGCGGGAGCGGTTCGAATGAACCGTAGCTATGGCTGACGTCCTGACTTGTTGCATCGCGGCCCACAAGCGGAACCTCAACGGGATGGTCTAACCGTCGTACCTGAACGCTTATGATGTTGCCCTTGTTGGCGTACAGCCACGGACTCACTTTGAGCAGGAGGATGTTCAGCCAGTTGCAGACGGCCTGCAGGTAATCTGCCACAAAGGGAAACCAGCTCAGCGGGGAAACGAAGGACAAATCAACCAACAAGGGAGAAGGTATTGAACGTTTGTTTTACCCGTGTCTGACGAGCGGAGTAAGATGTTTGGTTTCTCAAGGAGCCACGCCGGCAGCCCACCCTGAGGGAGGAGAGACAGAAGAGATTCCTCAGGTGCTTTTAAGAAGATATTGATTTCTGGAAACAAGAGTAGGGACGCTTTAAAGAGGAAGCAGATAAAAGCTCTGCCTTAATCACAGGATGTGACTTCTAGAATGAGATTAGCAGCCGGGTCATGTGAGGCTGGCCCAGTGTGCGTCCTGAATGACATTAAAATATAACACTGATACATGGTTTAAGCTTATGATGTACATTACTGCATTACACTTAAATACACAAGAGAAACAACACATGGCTAAATCTGAAAGGCCTTATCCACATTAGGAATGATTCAAATAGTCGTTCTTCTCATCTATGCAGTGCATTGGATGATTAATAACCAGGTGTTTATGAAACATGTGTTCACCATCTCCCATTCTGCACAGATGTATGGACCAGGGCGCAGGATCACCAGAAGTCCTGTCTGATTGGCCAGGTCCAGGAAATGCCCCAAGTCTCTGTCCCCGGTGAAGTTATACACCCCCTGCACTGGCTCGTGGAAGTTCCAAGGCACATATCTGTTCAGAAGAAGCTTTCCATTCATAATCTCATAAACCAATCCACATTTCAACCTTATTTATCATACAGGGTTCACTTACATCTGGACCGCATTGAGTCCAGCCATGTACATCTTGACAAGCCGGTCTTTCCAGTAGTACCGGGGGATTCTGGAGTAGTGAATACTGCCCGATATGTACTGAAAGGGCTTTCCATCCTTGAGAAAACAGTTGTTTTTGTAGTCTATGGAGAAAGTTCTGTCGCCATTAACCTGCAAGAATATATAAATGCAACAACTCAACCACCAGCTTTAAAATAATAATAAATCAATCACACCACGACTGTGTTTTGAATGTTTTCGACTGGGATTCACAACTTCATCTTTATCTCTAGACATATCCCTCCCTATTTATGAAAACACAAGTCTTACGCAACTGTATTTAATGGTGATAAAGTCAATATTGCATCTAAAAAAAAATCAACGTTAGTCATGTGGGAGCAACTTTCTGTCAAGAAGTCTGTGAAGCGTCCAATCACTTCAGAGCTGAATAACTGGAAAACTTTGATTTTTGTGAAACCAAAAGTCTGCCGATACAAAGAGGACGACTCAAGCTGTCCGTAGATGTTCACTATTGGGGAATGTATTACCATTAAATAGAATCAGGTTAGACTTTCGATGTCCATTACTAGCTCTTCAGGGAGGGGATTCCGACTAAGCAGTAACTTGCCGTTGGAAACGTCCTTAGTCGCTTGTGGCTACTGTGCACCACATAGGCCTATTAAAACGGAATAAACAACAATGGAAAGGTTTACAAGTACTATTGCTTATCTTTCGTTAATGCTTCTTACCAAGTTTCCTTTAACAGCTAAATACGCAAAGTTCACTGCAAGGACGAAGCATATCTTTACTGTCATGTCCACGTATTTTCCGTGGGGTCTCAAACTGTGGATTGCTCAAACG
The DNA here is from genome assembly GCA_026745465.1 of Lota lota. NCBI lineage: Eukaryota > Metazoa > Chordata > Actinopteri > Gadiformes > Lotidae > Lota > Lota lota. The sequence goes on along the minus strand of JACYXH010000090.1, from coordinate 1,018,426 downwards.
GAATAACGTAATGGGAACCGAGGCTACGACACTCTAATGTTTTGACTGAACGTCTAATTGAGAAAGCAACATCAGGCGAGAGGCTCAACTGTTCTGAATCCAGAACGCGGTCATGTGAGAGTCGCAGCCGCTGGGTCCTAAACACCAACGCGTTCTGTTCATCTAAAAAAAATTATATATATCCGGTATCTCCGGATATATCGACTTCGAAAAGGAATGAATGTAGGTTATGCATGGATTTTTGCATCAACAATTTGAATAGCTAATCATCATAATTTCGTCTTATTGAAATAGTGTTTTTTATTTATTTATATATTAGCAAGCAACTGGTAACGTTGTGATGTTTAAATTACACTAGATGGCGCTGTATAACTTCAAACTTCAGCAAATCAAAATGACAGCTCGGTGTTGGATGAAACGCGTCGAAGGGAGAAATGGATCACCTTCAAACTTTCCACTTATCATTACCCTTCATTTTCCTACGAAACAGTAGGACATACATTTAACTATTCCAAGACACAATCCAATGTCCTAAAGTATTCCTGGTATTCATCATGTGTAGTGCACTGGTGGCATGGAATAGTCTTACATCATTGACTGATAAATATGTCTTCTATCTCTGTAATGTAAACAAGTACATCCTGGCAATATTATGCTAACAACACGCCTGCATTAGCCGGTTCAGCTCAATGTGTGTGTCCACACATGCACGCACACACATGCATATGCACATACACACACATATGCACAGAAAGAGAGTGATGGAGAAGCATGTGTGCCTACACACAGTCCGGGTGACCATCTTCCAATACTCTTTCACTAATACTATTTTCTCCACCCTTTAGCGGCAATGATCTCTCCATCTCTACAGTGATCCGCTTCCTGTGCTGCCTCTCTGCCCATTAGTCTCTCTTGATCTCCCAATAGCCAAGCGATCCCAACTGCAGATAGGAGGCGAGGCTGGGCTCTCTGGCTCATTACCCTACTGTCAGACAGATAATTGTCCTGGGAACCGGGTGACGGAGGACAGGTACCACGCGTGTAATTTGGTGTGCCATTTCACGTTAATGAGAGCACACATCGATACCCCCCCCCCCCCCCCCCCCCCACCCCGGCTTTGAGACCACTGACTGAGCTGGTGGAAAATCGACTGACTCTTAATGCCCTCTAAGTCGCTCGCTTGGCCTTGCTTCCACCACCAGTGGTCAGAGAGAGAGAGAGTGAGAAGAGAGAGAGAGAGAGAGAGAGAGAGAGAGAGAGAGAGAGAGAGAGAGAGAGAGAGAGAGAGAGAGAGAGACTGCTCCTATTACTGGCTCCTGCAAATGGCAGACACTACCAATGCAATAGTCCAAGCTCCCTCTTAAGCAGTATTCTGCTTAGGGAATCAAATGGCATTCGTTGGGATTGAACAAATTTTCCTTTGAGTTCCTCCTGTGTTTTATGAGTTAATAAAAGCCCCAGACGAGACGTTCCTCCTCCAGTAATTAAAGGGGAGGACTGGTGCGACGAGACCAGAGAGAAATAGACCTACCTCGGGAATGGGTGTGACCCTGATGATGTCACCATGCCACAGAGGAGGTTATTAGCTTCAAACAGTCTCTCTCTCTCTCCCCCCTCTCTTTCTCTCCCCCCTCTCTCTTAAAGAAAATACCCTTTGTTAGGTCCCTCTGTCTCGAGGAACCAAGTGTAGCCAAGGCTCAGTGAACATACAGTATCAATCTATACAGTCATTAGATGTGTGTCTGGTAGAGAATGAGCATGCTGCCACACAGTGTGTGTGTGTGTGTCACAGAAGCTAAAGAGAGGCAGTTGTTTGTTTTTGAATGAAGAGAATGATATAAGGAACTACTGAGTCATCAACATCTCCTCCCCTCTCTGCTCCTCTCCTCTCCTCTCCTCTCCTCTCCTCTCCTCTCCTCTCCTCTCCTCTCCTCTCCTCTCCTCTCCTCTCCTCTCTGGACATATAAGGACACAAGTATAGCTTTGGGAAATAATGCTAAATGGTAGACTGAATCTGAGTCACAGTGTTGTGACTCATGCTGAGAACCAAATGACACCCAGTACCTACCCCTAACCCTCGCTTGAACACTAGGTCAGATCCAGGGTCCGGGGCCACTGAACCAAGCCAGGCTCTGAACGGGCCCCCCTGTGACTCACTGTCCAGTGCATTAGTCAGCCCAGTCTACTCTGCCCAGACTCCAAGTACCCTGAGTTCTCTTCCATCTGGTTCAGGGAATCTAAACACTGAACAATAACAACAGGCCCCGACACTCTAGTACTGAGTGGTATTTTATGGGATGGATGCATTTCACAGGGGGGGTCCACACAGATGAGACAAATGAAATAAAAACAGAACCATTTAAAAGTAGTAGCCGAATGGAAAACAATCGTCTAGACTGAGATAGTTGTGGCATCTTCATCATCCTCAGTATGTGTGTGTGTGTGTGTGTGTGTGTGTGCGCGCACGTGTGTGTGTGTGTGTGTGTGTCTGTGCGCGTGCGTGGAACTGCTCTGTAAACAAACAGGAAGTTGTCACTCTGACGGAGCATGGGAGCTGGTCTGCATGCTTCATCCCGACGGAAGGTACAGAATGACGACCTAGCGGGAATGTCTGGGGTTGAGTTGCGGGGTAATGCTGTGAAAACGTGCTGTCTAAATATGTGCCTGCTGGTAATGTCCCGGGCCGCCGTGTTTTATGAAGAACCTCCCAGGGATTAGTGGATTTTCCCAGACCTTTTTAATAGAAAAACACACAGAAGTACAAATACTGACTGTATATTTGGTATTTACTAGCCAGTCATCAAGAGGACACCTTCACCCAAAGTGACCTACTGGGAATTTACATGCATGTCATTAAGGAGGCATGTAGGCTTCTTGCTCAAGGGTCCTACAGGTAAACATGTGGACATTGAACCCGGTACCCTTTTGATTGGGAGTCAAACACCGTAGCCCCTATTCTGCCCCCTATATAAAATCACCTCATATTTGCACCATTTTCTATCGTCTCTCATATAGATTCCAACATTTTAGATTATACAAATGAAAAAAATATAAATTGGTCAAGCAGTCTTGCCCAATATGTATCAATTAATTAATAAATAAATAATTAAATATATATATCTATATACATATAAAATATATAATATAAAATATATAATATAAAATATGTATATATATATATATATATATATATATAAAACAGAATATTGTGTTTTCCAGCTGGTAGATTTCATGCTGGGCTCCTCTGCTACTCCACACTTTAAAAATAGAAAGTGTCCGATCTCTCGTTATTTCATTGTTATTTCATCCCTGATCCCTGAAACACGAGAGGGTAAACATGGATGATGTCCCCATTGCGGGTTGTAATGTGGACCAAGGTGTGACTAACCGTCCTACTATGAGACCTAATGGATCGCTGCTGTTGGATCTCTGGACACATAATTCAATATTCGTGGCACCAGGATGTGTCATGCCTCACATATTCGCATGTTGTTGTGCGTACGCCTGGACGAGTAATCCGATAAAGATTGAATCCCGGTGTTGTGATATCGTTAGAGATGTTGGATTTCTCATTGTGCACCTTTTCCCCCCAGCCGTCTATTTAAACTACAGTTCATCCGATCGATGCACAATCCGCCTGGCTCTCTGTGATCCCTGCTGCTCCTCTGTGAGGCCCAACACTCGTAGCGATGCTCAGCGATCTCATTAGGTAAAGTAGACAATGTGAATAATCCCATTATGTTTCCCATTGATTGATTTGATGTATTAATTTGATCTCTCCTTGTCCTAATGCCCGTCCATCCATATGTATATATATGTCTGGCAGGATATTGCGCCTAACTGATAACTGATATGTCCATTATCAGTTGAAGATGATGTCATTCCAGACATTTGGCCACATTGAACCTTTTTGTGCTGTAGTTACTGGATTGCCCTCTGGCAGCCTCTAGCCTTACCATGGCCTCTCAGCTAAAATTGGAACATATAAAGGCAGTAAAAGGGCAGCCCAGTTGCTGTGTCTGTTATTCAGCGTGCAGTTGGTGTCCAGGCACTGCATAGATGGGCCCCAATGGAGTAGAGAACCAATCCGTTACACTAGCAAATCAATTCTTCTTAGAGGATTACCATGGGATAACTATGAGTTAAGAGCACACAGGCGGCTGTCGAGGAACACACCAGCGACTCTGGGTCAACAGGACCTGCATCACATGGGCTTATTCAGCACTAGGGTCCTTCAGACAACCCGACTGACCTTCCCTGAGGGCTTGTGTTCCAATGTCAGGACAACACAGCCATTCTCGTCTCTATTAGCGTCCAGGGCACACTCTGTTCTTTGCATTCATCAGCCCCCTAATGGATCCAGTGGAAAACAGTGACATGATCTTAAGACACCTTTGTTGTTCCTCGCGTCGGACAAAGACATGATCTTGGTGCTGAATCTCCCCTTAGTAAATAAAGGATGAATATGTTGTCAGAGCCGGGCTCAGGCTTTGTCAGCCGACACCATACATGGAGAGACTGATAGGCAAGCCGTACTTCTAGTCTGAGCTGGGCTTCATTCAAAGCCAGGACGGATGACGCTATCTCTGCTGCCTCAGGGCTCTTCCTCGTAGGGTCGGGGAATCCCAACCCTACGAGAGAAGTTTAGTACATGCTATTTTTTGCCGTAATCCAACTAAAACTCTAGTGTAACGTGATACTTTATGGGCATTTATCCCGATTATGTACACATATACTATGACTTTTCTAAACATGGTGCACTCTGTGGTACTACATTTATAGGAAAACAAGGAGAGCTAAAAGTAAGACCCTTTAAAGAGCCTGTTTAAATGCGTTTAAACAGGCTGCTTTAAGGGCATTTATCATTATTATCTACAAATTGAATCTGGCCTTTTAAATCTTTATACCCTCTTTGCTAATCTACTGACAAAAAAACAATGAGTGCTAATTGGCAGTAAAACACAACATTGTCATGGATTAAAGAACCAAACTAAATAGGTTAAGGAAACTAAAAACATTCATCAGAAAACACCACCAGGACCAATCCAAACTGGTCCACTCAGGGAGCAGCCAGCCGTACGTAGGACCCAGGGTACAGGGAGTAACCCCGGTGTCTGTCAGCACCCAGATGATTGACACAACGTACAGCTGATCACGCTGTCAGCCTGTGGTATTTTGAAGCGTCTCTTCAGGAGCCCCGGCGGTATGTGGGGTCACAGATCCGTTTTTTCAGCCGTAATTGAAAACCACCGGGGCAAAAATAAACCGCGACAGAGGTCTTAAATTCCTCTCCGTGAAACACATAATTGGGAATGTTCTTAAACTGTCTCAGAGGGAATGTGGTCAGAGACATTCAGATGGAACTCACTTTTCAGGAAATTATGACCAAAACAATCCTTTTGCTATAGGTTTTGCTACATCACATCCCTAATCTTGAATGTCAAATGAAAACAGTTAATCTAAAGATCTTCTAATTCAATTAATGACACGTAGTTATCTAGATTAAATGTTGTCTGGAGCTATATTTGTCCCAAGCATCATGAATGGTGATTCATCTTAACATCATATTTTTTTATCTCTTGTTTCAATAATATTTAAAGAGACATTGAGATACAGTACAGGAGATGATGTCCCCATCATATGCTATGGTTGGGGGTGGGGGGGGATGTAGTGGCCGTAGACCAGGACATTAGGCTGGTTGAGGATCCTCGCCCCTCCCCACGAGGCCCCTTGTCTCCCCAGGGATCTCCCTGGATGATTGTATTGTTGGGGTTCTTTGTTCCCTCAGGTGAAGCCAGCTGAATGAGCTTTGGTTACAAGCAGCTCTCTTCCTGGCACCCGGTCACCGTCTGTTCCCTGAGAGCCAGCAGTGTGGGGATAATGAGTGACTCTTTAGAGTTGTTCTTCATTGTTTGGACTGAGCCAATGCCTAATGGCTGTCAATGCTTCCTCTGTGCTGTCCCAATATACAGTCTTAAGATGTGGACTCAAACCCAGGGCTCTGAAGTCTAGGGGTTCAAGCAGTAGGATTAAGGCTAAAGTACACCTAGAAGGATTACAACTAAATCGTTTTAACACGCTGCAGCCTATTATTGCAATTTGGTCTTCATTACAATTATACCACCATAGTTGGTTAATATATACTTCTGAAAGTGGAAGCGTAAAGTGTAATGGCAGCACTGTGTAGTATTTTGATATTCAAAACCGTACCTGATAACAGTCATGCAAACTAGTTTTAACTGTAAAACTTAATGATAATTTTAAGTGCTACATTCATAACATGTCAATTTAACTTAGGTCACCTGAGGTCTTAGTACTCACTTTGGGGCCAAGGGGGCACGATTCAGGTCTCAACTGATAAGAGGACGAAGGATTTGTTTGAATGTTTGAAGTTAAGTCAGTTGAATGACGTGAACTTGGTTGACTGGGATTAGCCTGCATGGCGGATGTGCGTTTTCATTTGGACGCAAGGAGAGTCTCTGTGATGTAAGACCGAACTCATCCAAGCTTCCCATTGGCCAGAAGTAGTTAACGTTGATTCCCTGGAACCCCCCTCCCCAAGTGTTCTTTGTACAAAACAAGGCTAGCTAAAGTTCTACCTCTTGGCACGAAGCCAAGCATTGTTGATGTATTATAGCAAATTGAGGATTAGGCAAATCAATGCAGCACAAGCAACCTGCAACAATGACGATGCTGTTGTTGTATTTAGCTGTTGTTAAGCTAACCTAATCACATGAAAAATACTAATCAGATCAAACCTATAAAAACATTATATTATTCAGTCTCATAAAGGCAATGCTAAAATGATTTGTTTGCTTGTTTTTTCATGTTTCATTAAACATTTTCCTAAATAAAAACATAATGTGCTTAATATGTGGTAACCATAGGGGAAAAAAACTCTCCTTTAATGTTTTTATTTAAAGGTGGAGCTACAAGGTTTTGTTATTTTGGAATAACAAAGCAAGCGGTAGAGAATCACGATTCTCTATTCTCTAATGATTTACTGGTTCCATAAGCCAGTCTGCTGGTTCTAGAGACTGGTTACATAACAGAGCAATTCCACCTGGGTACTGTGGCTTCATCATGAGGATTTACTGTCTCTCTCTCTCTCCGGTTAAACACAGATTACAAAACACTGCTTCACACTGTCCAAGATGTAGGACTCTGTGTGTGAATGACAGTAAAGGTTGGACAATTGTGTGATATTTCTTTAACATCAGTGTAGCGGAGGTAAAGAGATTAAATTGACCATAGACTAACAATTATCAGTGCCCAAACTTCTGTGAGCCCTTGTTGGTGTCAGGACCTACTGGTTGGAAACCACTGCCCTATTATAGTAACTGTCGTTATGGAAAATCCCATAATATCTCTCCAAGCATCTCTTACTTCGCCTGTTCAATCCTGTGTCTGATCCCTGCCCTTGACAAGGACAGTGAGATGTACATTTCAAATAAGATATTAACAATATGAAAGATATTTTTTAATTATGTAAAAAATTCCTGAAATATTTATAAAGGTAACCTGATTGACTATTTTCACCATTCGATTGGTTCATAAACGTGACCAAAATAAACCACGATGAACTCGTAGTCTTCCTGGTCTCTGGACGTTTATTTCCCCAAAGAGGAAATCCAAAACAATAGGTGTCCTGGTATCCTCTCAAAGAGCGAAGCACCACATGCTGCGGGTATCTTCATGTTTATTGCACAAATATTTTCCTCACTGTGAAACATATGGGGGGAATACATTTCGCCTCCTCTTGTTTGTGGGATAAGTAATGAGGGGCCCAGTGCAGAATGAACCCAACGTATTTCTTTGAGTAATTAGATTCTTTGTAAGAATCTCTTATTTTTAAGAGGGCGTGTGCTGGGGGAGGAGCCACCGCAAAGCCCCGCCCCTTGAATAATATGCCGGTCCCATTGAATGGGCTCCGGGACTAGCAGCACAGTGCACTACAACGGCTGTTTCAAACAGACAACAATCGCCCAAGAACACCATTTTTCAGAAGAAGTTTGCAGAAAACCCAGGGCAATGGTTTCTCTGTGACCAGCACCAACTCAACACCACAACAGGACATAAGTCCGCTCAGGAAAGGGTCCCGAGAGATAACTTTTAATCTTCCCTGAAGCTTGCGGATGGAAAGCCATTGGGAGTACATCTTCCTGAGCGCAGCTGTGGTACCCTGAAAGCTACACTATCACGGAGTACACCTTGGGATTTGTTTTAAACATGGATACCTTCTTTGCCGAGGTAGGTTCACGCTTTACCAATAACCCAGCGTGCTTGTGCCTCTTCCTTGTATCCAATGTCCTGAGCTGTGACGGGACCGCTCGGGTCTTTGTTACATCCCAGACCTCTAAAGGTTGCGTCCCGGGCGGGTTTCAAGGTCCCTGCTGCCCGTTTTAATTTCAACCAGTAGGCGAATTGAATCGTTTTACAACTCGTTGCATACAGAGTAGAAACCCGTTTTACTTTGCCCATCAATAACTGCTTTCCTCCGGCGTTCTTCTGTTCATCTTTCCCAGTCCCCTTACTCCCCCCCCCCTCCCTCCACCACCTCCCTCCTCATCCTCCCTGTCTATAAATGTCTCAGTCTGTCGCCCACATGTTACATCTCAATCTTTTCAATGAGTTCAAGTTCAAGACAGGACACCCCCCGACGTGCTTTCTTCCAGTCGCACCCCACTTGTTTAACACACACACACACACACACACACACACACACACACACACACACACACACACACACACACACACACACACACACACACACACTGGATGCTGGTGTTGGGGACTTGGCCTGTGGCCTTTAACTCTTCAGTGAGGTTATTGAGATGATGATGCGCTATGCAGAGAAGGCTAGTAGTAGTGAGCTGGACCACAGATTAGCTCGCGTCCTCTTCCCTACAGCTTCCCTTGTGGATCATCCATCCCCCAGATCGACCTGGCTTGGGAGGCTTTTTAAATCCTAATTTCTGGATAGTTTCCTGTGTTTGTTGAAATTTTTACTTTTGATACCGTACCACACACACACACACACACACACACACACACACACACACACACACACACACACACACACACACACCTCCTGATGTATCTCTGTCTATCAGAAGCAATATATTTCTGGTACAAAGCAGAAATGAACTGTGGATCGTTTCATGAGATGATTTTAAGCATTAGTGGCCAGACTGTCCGGACTAGACTCTCACTCCGATGGAGCTGCCCCCGATGAGTATGGATTGGATGACAGTGTGTTTGTAGACGGAACACTACAGTCATTCCAGACCTGAATTAATCTCAGTTTAAGAGCATGCCCTGGGTATGAGGTCATTGATATCCAATAGATTAAATGTACTTTGTCTCTTCGTAAGCATCGGATGACTTTCCCTGATACCGCAAATATCCCCATTCCCATTACTGCTCACACATTTGACTCATCTTTTGAGGGCGCTGCATAGCCTTGTGAAATATATTTCCATATTTTGAAAAGCTTGCACAATTGAAATCCTTGAGGGAAAATCTATGGCCTAACACGTAATTAGACACATCAGCTTTGGGTTGCTATCATAATTGACTATTATGTTAGCAGGCGTATCCCTAATTGGAGAGTATTAATCAATATCACCCATGAGGTGATTTATTACCGCTTCCTGAACTGACTGCAAAGTCACTGCAGGGTTGATATAATTAATCTGTAGCTCTGGATGAGGGGAATAGATGAGGATTAAGCAGATATCAACAGTCTGTATAGAAACAGAGTAAAGAACCAATCTCAGGCCTCTGTCTGTTCATCCGGTCCATGGTGATTATTCCAGAGGAGACGTCAACACTGTAATGAGTTTAAGCCTGTCCTTTTCTGAGCAGCTGAGGTCTTGCTGTAAAGAGTGCTCCAGTGCATCCACTCATCGTGAGTTCTGTTGTTGTTCTGGCGTCTGGAGCAGCTGCTAACTGCTGCTAATTGTTGCGAACTGCTGCTATCTGCTGCTGACTGCTGCTAGCTTCATTGACCTAAGTGAGGATGCACAGTTCAGGTTGTTGTTTTGATCACGTGTGTTCCGAGTGCAACACATTGTGGTCTGAATGGAACTGAGCAGATTTTCAGCCAGCGGTCAGCTTGGATACGGAAAAAGTACATAGAAAAGTTATCATGGATCTTTATTCAAACAGAAGAAAAGAAAGGATATGATAAAAATGATATGAAAAGGGTAGTATTATTCTCACAAAGTTTCTATGACATTTTGTTAAAAAGGGATCTAAATCATTTCACTTGTGTGTAAGCTAAAAAGAATGTGAGAGAGTGGATGTTCTCAGGGTGTGTGTGTGTGCTGGGAGGAGGTCTATCCTGTGCAGACTACCCTTTCCCTCCCCGGTCCAGCCCAGCCCATCAGGATCAGACCAGCCCGGTATGGGACCTGTTGCCCTTGACCCTCATAAAGCCCTCAACAAGCCTTGAGCTTCACCTACTTCTGGCTGGGGCGTGAGACACACACACACACACACACACACACACACACACACACACACACACACACACACACACACACACACACACACACACACACACACACACACACACACACTCACAGTGCCCACACTTACTCACTGTTGCAGTGAGTCACAGTGGACTACTACCCTCCTCTAAGGTAATAGATTACTATGAGTATAATATATCTTATTGTTGTCATAGGTGTGTGTGTGTCACAGTTGTGTGTGTCACAGTTGTGTGTGTCTCACAGACGCAGCAGAATGTGTCGGGACGTTTTGTACGGTTGTGAAACAGCAGCCTGCTGGCGGCGCTGAATACCTTTCTAAACTGGGTCTTTAGCTCCCCAGCTAGCAGCAGCTGCTACGCACCGTAGCTACTGGATGTCTTTTTACACACCCTTGAACTATTTCCGTGATGAGAAAACTCGGGGCTACACACAAATTCCCTACTTCCACCCCCTGTCTGTCAACAGGCATTTCTCACATTGAGGGGATCCTACACATTTCTCGACCTTTGACCTCTGAGATGCCAGGACATGGCATGGCATAGTGATTTAGGTTTGAGGCTTCACACCGTTGTACAAGAAGTGCAGTGCTCACACTCACTCGCAACACACGCATCCACATTCTTCCTGTGATGGAACATCCCTCCCCGTGTGCGTGCGTGCGTGTGTGTGTGTGTGTGTGTGTGTGTGCGTGTGCATGCGCGTGTGTGTGTGTTCGTTCTGGGAGCTCTCCTGATGGTGATCCCCAGCAGCCAGGTGATGGCAATGGGAGAAAGCCCCGCCCCCTTCTGCAGAGTGGGGACACCATGGAACTCTTTCCCCTCTTGTGATTGGAGGAATCACCTCCACCCAGTTGCTACTTCCTCCAGCGGCCCTGCCAGCATTCTCAGAGAGAGATGAGACATTGGTCGGTCGGTCGGTTAAGATTATTGTCCTCCAGACACCGAGACGGCTGCCCCACAGAGCTAGGGAGTGAGGGAAGGAAGGAAGGAAGGAAGGAAGGAGGGAAGGAAGGATGCAGCAGAACAATGCCATATCGGTTTACAGGCCCCTGTGTTCTATGAGTCTTTGTTTAGGTCGCAAGTATAACACAATCATTACAACCACGGTGAGCAGTGCAACAAGGATGTTTTTTTTTTTTACGCTATGCGAGGAATTCTAAGTGTTTTAAACCTCTAGGGAGATATCAGTAAAGCTTCTTATCTTCGAAACCCCCCTAAAAATATGATTCCTCATGACACATAATATACAAACACATGGAAATAATATGAAAGAATCAATATGTTGTCCAGTTGAGGTCCCACAAAGTGTACCTAAAAATACATACATCACATCTGCAAACAAAACCCACTCGCACAAGTCCGCCCAGTTTGATGGAGCCAGGCCTGGCACCAAGCCGTCAAGCCGCTATCTGTTAAGGTTCAACGTAGCTACGTATGCAAACATACTCACCGAGCTAGCCGTTAGCGAGGGAGCTCCTCTTTGGCTATCTTTGGCTGACGTCGGGTCTATTGACTTTAGCATCAACCTGCTAACATCACCTGGCAGCTCAGACCCAGCTGACTCATTCAGGGTCGTTAAGCGACCAGAGATGCCGTCTCCCTCGTCTCATTGTTGGCCAGCGACAAATATTGAGCCTCGAAAGCGTGTCCCCCTGGGTAGATGAAGATGATGAGGAGGATAGTAATGGTTACTTTCGATGAGGGATCATATCCACAGTGTGAAATCCAGGGGAAACGGATTGTCATCATTTACGTTTTATCTCCAGAATCCTAGCGATCAGGACATGGTAGCTTGACAGCCACGCCCCAGCACCCCTATCTGTGAGTCATCCCAGGGCCAAAGGGCCAAGCCCGGGCGGCATACTTGACCTCTACAGGGGGGACCCTGGATCCCCGGAGGCCCAACCTAAGTTTAGACACAGCATCTCAAGTGTCCCGAGATGAGACAGAGAGTTGGGGGGGGGGGGGGGGGGGGGGGGGGTTCATCACCTCACGCATGCACCAACTCAAAACACACACACACACACACACACACACACACAAATGGGTCCACGCACGCACGCACATGCATACACACACGCACACATCCTCTCATACTGCTAAACCTCTCACCTCCATCTATCAGTCTGCTCTTGCTACACCCTTCCTTCCACTCTCCCGTCATCGTTCCGGTGTGTGTGTCTGTGCGTGTGTGCGTGTGTGTGTGTGTGCCTTTGATAAATAAGTATTCAGGGTGTGTATCATGGACTAAAGTAAACCACCCCTAGGTTCCTCAGCTAGTTTGTCAGTGACTCCTTATAAAATATTTGTATGAATAAAACCTTTAATGAAATGGCACTAGAATAGCTTCCCTAAGGACCTTCACCTGTTTTCATTTTATTTCTATGTTTTGGGGAGAAACTACTGATAGTAATAAAATAAAAGGCTAATGGATGAATGATCCACTATGCAGTCACATCATGGCTTAGAATCAAGGCAAATGTATTTGTTTAGCAAAAAACTAATTCAAATCAGTAATCAACAATGCTTTACATTGGCCAGACACTTTACATATACTTAAACACTGAGATATATTCATACTAGATATTTACTATCCTGGTATTGTGATTACAGAGACCTTTTCAAAATGGAGGCTGACATATAGGCTGTGTATTTTCTGTTCCTCTACATGTAATGTTTATTGCTGGTGTGGTCACACTGTGTCACTGACCACAAACTGTTTGGGGCGGATCTTCCGTTTACATTCACAGTTGTGTATACAAGTCATGCCTTTTGACCCTCAGTGTCCGCCGTAGTTTCATCCCTCCAAGAGATACAATTTAGTGAAGTAAGCCCTGCAACACCTGTCAGTCTTGGGGCCGATTTACCACATGTGTTTATTACGTTGTTATTTCAGGACACGTACTCAGAGAAGATTAAAGTCAGCCTGTTTTGTGCCACCCACTCTCCCCGGATATATAGCTCGGCATCTCTCCTCTTGGCAGCCCTACCTGACACACTCTCCTCCTGGTGGACGTGTAATGAGTCTAAATCCCACAGTCTGCATCCAGCCGTCTATCTACTCTGCAGTTTAATAACCCAGCCGACCTGTGATTACTGCTCCCGACCCAGATGTTGACTTTCCATCTTTTAGAAACCCTGCGATTACCGAGCGCCAGGGCAGCATATTACAGCATGCTGCAAGACTCTGGGTCGCACAGTCTGTCTGCCTGTGTGTGTGTGTGCGCTACGCTGGTAGTGAGAGGGGAAAATACAGACTACATATAGGAGTTTAAGTGCTTAACTGTAACGTAATGGAAATGAAGCCTTGAGTGACAAATGGACCTTAAAACGCAGCAGAACTCTCCCTAGACTAGGGGGTAGGGTAGGGTGGGGTGGGGGTGGGGGGGGGGGGGGGGGGGGTTGTTGTAGAGGGGCACCCCACTGGGCCTAGTCTGCAGGTCCTCATACTATATTATGAGAGCCAAACCTTTAACTGGCGCCGCGGTGCTTAACGACATCGCGTTCACAGCAGGAACTAATCGTAGTCAGAACCTGCATTCCTGTCTATTTACCGCCGGCCGGATTATGTGGGCGTGTGTGGCAGCGCCTGCAGCTGTATTAGAATGACCCTGCTGCGCTGACGATATCCGTTGGGACGTGTGTGTTTTCTACGGTAGGAGACAATGAAGCAAAATCCTCTCTCGTTTATTGTTGAAGATTGTCCAACTAATAGAACCAAACCTGCGTGAATGAAAATGGAAGAAACAAGGACACTGTCAACAAGTCGGGGAGAAATGTGTTGACAAAAGACGAAGTCAGAGTAAAGGTGACGACTACATACGGAAATACACACTCACCACAGGCCAACCAATCCTGACAGGGTTGCATTCCTGGGATAGTTGGGGGACCCCCTGCTGTGTGCTCCATCCCAGAGGAGATGATGGAGGCCCAGATAGGAGCTGATCAGAGAGGGAGAGGAAGCAACTAACTCCTGGTGATGCTGCTGTTACACAACACTAAGCTGAGGACCCAGCGCAGTGTAACACATCTCTCAGGAGTGTGACAGGACCGCACAGGACGCACTCCTGGCGATGCTGCTGTTACACAACACTAAGCTGAGGACGCAGCGCAGTGTAACACATCTCTCAGGCCTCCGGCTCTTAAACGATCGCACCATTCTGGTGATCAAACCATCGTAACATGTCTCCGGGCTTCACTAAATCCGGTATCAATGTCGTTATTCAAAATGATTAAGTTGTACAGATTCTGCCAAAACTCATCACAAACAGAACAATAGCAGTAGCATGTGGGCCTTAGTGGTAAGACATTGTTGTGAAAAGTACTTGCATAGCCGTTCACTGTCGTTTTTGTCCACAAACTTTCACAAACTCCATTCTGATTGATGACTGCATTGATTCCAAAAGACCAAAGTGCTTTATTGCTATCGTTTACATTCGTGGCGAGAGCGTGCTCATGCTAAATAGTCTTCGGCAGAATCAGCGAAACAAAGTCATTTTGACAAATTAGACTGGTAACGGATGTCTGAGTGAGGCCAGGAGACGGATACGGTGGTTTATCACCCAGACCGGCACGACCCTTTAAGCTCAAGCAGCTCTTGTATAAACAAAAGATGCTCTAATCCTGCAAGTATGGGAGAAGGTCGGCTCGTACTACTGGATGCAGCTGATAGGAGGGTTCAAGAGGGGATAACCTGCAGCTCAGGAAGTGCATCTCAACATGGTCTCAGGCAAGCCTGATTTGTTATGTTAATTTGGGATGTTAATTCTGTGCATGGGATTTAAACATGGAGCTCATTAGCAACATGGCAGATAGCTGCATCTGATGCAGCTATACACATACACGCACACGTACACGCACACACACACGCACACGTACACACACACACGCACACACAGAACATATGATAATGGCCTCCAGAGACCCTGATGAGCTGATTCCTGTGTTGTGTGACCTGTCTGTTTATAACGCCATTGGCAAGCTGCTATGAGTCCTTCATATATGCATGTGTCTCTGCCATGTGCACACACATGGAGACACACACACACACACACAGAAAATGTAATCAACCCATCCAATGTGCAATTCAAAATGCGGATTGAAAAAAGGGATTAGAAAGCAGGCGAGGTAGACACGTTGTCAAGGCGACGATTGCATGAGATATTTTTTATTATCATCAACCTTTAGTGACACACACAGACACCACCCTTCCGATGAGGAGATCGATGACGTCGCTTGTTGTGGGCGGAGCAAAAATGGCAGCCGTCCTCTTCCCAGTCTAGACTCAAGAGGATTCTGCCTCCGAGCTGAATCCTGTGTTTATATTTGCCTCAGCGGGAGTGAGAGGGAGGAGGAGAGGGAGGAGGAGAGGGAGGAGGAGAGGGAGGAGGAGAGGGAGGAGGAGATGTCACATGGTTCCTGAGAGTCAACAACAGTTAATGAGCCACTCCTTCCATCCGCCATCCTTCCCTCGCTCTCCCTCTGCCTCCTAAGTGAGTTGGGGGAAGCCCTGGAACCCTCCCTTGCAACACACACAAACACACACACACGCGTTCCCAGTAGCCCCTTGGGGACCACTCCTCCAACATTAGCCGACTCTGGCTCAGCTGCTCCCCATCCCATGATTAATTCATGCTGCACCCAACACAGATGCTGAAGGTGGCCTTAGATCATGTGATCCTAGTGCTGTCACATGCGGCCCACATGCCAGGGCCCCACATGGTAGGGCCCCACATGGCTGTACCCCACATGGACTGGGCCTCACATGGCCGGGCCCCAGAACCGGCCCAGAGAGAGGCACGGTCGAGACCACAATGGGGGGAGACCATGGAGAGAACATGTCTAAATTGCAGTCTATGTTAATGTGGTGTTAGGATAATTCTCAACTGCATGTTGAGAAGTAAATGGGATGCGTTTACCGGGTTGTTTTGGGTTCAGAGAGCCATTCCAGGGGGAATCATTTCCCTTCATTACTGAGGTTGAAGATGATCTAAGTATATGTATGTTCGGCATGTTGTGTACAATGTGAGTCCAGGTGTATTTACTCAGGCACTGGGGGAACTGGGGTTTCTGAAATAACGGCACAAACTCGTTTCGGAGAGAGAACACACAGAGCTGCTACCAGAGAGGCGAACTTAAACCAGAGTTCTGTCATAGCCCAGGTCCGCCCTCTAGTTTTAATCTCGCCGGCTACTCTGCGGATTCCACTCACTCAGCGCTTTAGTCGATTTGGGGCCAAATCCCTGATTTTGGCGCGGGTCCCTTTTTTTTTTTTAGAGCCAACAACAAGATCCTGTGTTCAGGCCGCTTCGCTTTCGGTTTCTCTTCTCCATTGCGGAGAGAAAGTGTGTTTCCACTGTGGCATTATTCATGTGTGGCACTGCACTGTGATGGGCACGGTACCCAATTTAGTATAGGGTCACACAAGGCACACTCGAACACACACACACACACACACACACACACACACACACACACACACACACACACACACACACACACACACACACACACACACACACACACACACACACACACACACACACACACACACACACACGGCCACTCTTCCACTTGTCTTCCACCTGCATCTCAATCAGTTGGATGTGTGTGTGTGTGTGTGTGTGTGTGTGTGTGTGTGCTGGATTGCACATCTGCCCGTTTGAGGAGGTTCCTGAGGGGTCATTGGCTTGTGACTTGGAAGTGGGCCTCAGCTTTGTCATGTTAATAATGCTGCGTCTTGGCAATTGATGTGCAAATTGAGCCACCGGAATGGAGGAGAATGTGAAAGAGAGATGCAGTGTGGACAGCTGCCTGTGAAGGAAGACGGACCAGGAGAATGGAGGTTGTTTCTAAATGTTTTCAACCCGAAAAGAAAGATTGTCTGAGTAGCAGCGAGCAATAACGGACCCTTTTATCTAATTGAAAGAGGAATCACAGGGGGGGGGGCGGGCGGGGGGGGGGGGGGGGGGGGGGGGGGTGAGTAATTTCTCAATTGACTGATTAACCACTTGAAGCTTTAAAGTCAACCTCTTGGAATGAGAGGAATGGAGTTCTCCCTTTCAGTCTTTCTGCACGTGCCCGTAGGAATGTTCCTCTGTTGATCCTCCTGCCTGGCAAAAGCACAAAGCTACTTGAAAGCTTGTTGAAGGCCAAGGACATGTAACCCCCCCCCCCCCCCCCCCCCCCCCCCCTCCTTAAGCCTGGGGGTCTTGGGGTCTTCACCCAGCAGTCTGTAGTGTACTACAGACCATTTGTCCCGTCGCTGCTGCCAGGAACCCATCCATCTTGGATCCGTGTAACGGGCTTATCATATCACAGCCGTCCGGCCGTGTCCAAGACGTCATGTTGAGTTGATTAGTTTTCTTTGTCCCGGGGCTGATGGGATCACCTGATACCGCCGGGGCGCCGCGGGCTCAGCTGGCCCGCGGAGAAAGGGCCGCCGGCGCCTGGTGCCTTGTGACTCCTTTTTAATATTCACGCCTCCGTCATCAGCCAACCTGGAGCTGCACGCCCTCAGGCCCGCGGCCAAGGGATCGGGTCGCCCAGCGCCCGAGCGGTGTCTTCTGTCGGAGGGCGTGACGTGGGCGACGGGCTGTCAGTCAGGAACAGGTCTCCGGTCCGGGCCGCGCCGTGCGCCTGCATGTGAGCTGTTATGGCTAACCCTTTTTTTTAATAGACCAATCAAAACATCAGATTACTGGAAGCCAGTGAGGTTGTCAAGCTGAGGCCTGATAATTACCCCCCCCCCCCCCCCCCCCCCCCCCCTTCATGAAAAAGAACACTGTAATTTCCACAATGACTGGGTTCCTGTCGTGGTATCATGTGAGCACGGCTCAAGCCATTTCATTGGTCGATTTAAGAGTCCTCATCTGGGCTGGGGCTGGTAAGTCAGGTCTTGAGGGCGTGTGTGTGTGTGTGTGTGTGGATTGACACCCATGTCGTTGTGCGTCCCAGCTGGTCTTTGTTTGGGGTATTTCCGCCCGGTTAACCCCTGGGCCGGGACTCTTTATCCTGGTTGAGTGGTGGAGCTGCACAGGGTGGGGTCTGGGGTGGTGGGGGTGGAGTTGCTGTTTGCACCACCATCTGTTGCTGAGACAATGGGCAACCTTCTCGCTTCTAACTACTCTTTTTTTTTTTTTTCTCTTACGGCTTTTATAACACACACACACACACACATGCACCAACTCAAAACACACACACACACACACACACACACACACACACACACACACCCACATACACACACAGACACACGTGTCCAATAATATTAACACTTGCCATGGAATCCTGTCCAAACACACACACACACACACACACACACACACACACACACACACACACACACACACACACACACACACACACACACACACTGTATGGTATGTGGAGGGTGTATTATATTACTTATGTTTCTGTCTAAACTTGCAAGCCGTCCATGTCTATGAAACCCTAGCAATGATGTATTTGAACAGTAACCTAGCATCAACCTCAGCCCTTACCAAATCTCCATCAACATACACAGGCCCATACCCTACAAGACGACGGCCGACTATGAAGTGATGACTAGTATTAGCAACCATGCGCGACCGCCGCTGTAATTTCCAGTTATGTAATCGCGACGGATCTTCTAATAATCCGCAGGCTAAACGGCATTAATTTCCCCCCTAGTTTGAGCCGCTGGCGAGCACACGTGACGCAGCTTTCCGCTGAGTAGGCGCAGCGGGCCGCTAGGCTCCCGGGACGGACGGAGGCTGGTCCGCCACAGCAGAGACACATGTAGGTGTGAAGTCACGACGTGTTTCATGAACAATCTCGGGCAAAGCTCTTCTACGTCCACTTTTTTTGTTTGCTCATTCCACAACTGCCAGTTATGGTTTTTTTTTTCTTCTCAGTGAAGTAAAATAATGAAGCATTTTTTTTTAACAATTAAACTGTTTCAGATGCCTGTGTACTGCCCTTGTTCGGTTCACTTATCCAACAGAGTTACGAATATATATATATATATATATATATATATATATATATATATATATATATATATATATATATATATATATATATATATATATATATATATAATAAATAAGCATGGCCCTATGAAAACTTAAGCTATTAAGAGTTTAAAAGAGTACAAATTAATGTGATTTCAACTGTCACACACTCCACTTTAAACATCAATAGAGAATCTTTCTCATTGATCTTTAACGGAACACAAGGTTAGGTTTTGGCATGCGTTCCATAAGTATGAATCTCTGCTGAACTCTTCCTCCAGACGATCGAAGACGAAGGCATTATTAGGTGCCCACAGGACTGGCCGATACGTCGATATTATTGGTTATTATCTTGTTGTATTATCATGGAATATGTTGTTTTATTATCAATAGGCCTAATAATAATTTTGGAAAAATTTAGATTTCAATCACAAGATTTCTCCATCTCACGGGATCTAGGCGCGCTTACCCTTCCTGTATCTCTCTCTCTCTCTCTCTCTCTCTCTCTCTCTCTCTCTCTCTCTCTCTCTCTCTCTCTCTCTCTCTCTCTCTCTCTCTCTCTCTCTCTCTCTCTCTCTCTCTCTCTCTCTCTCTCTCTCGTAGCCACCTCTAATCCTCGTAGCCTCCTCTAAATCCTCTACGACTTTCCTTTAACCCACTCAGGGTCGCCCCCAGAGACCCGGGCGAGCTACATTTAGCTCTGCTCTGAGAGAGAGAGAGAGAGAAAGATGGTAGAAGTAGGTTTTTAGACTGCCTGAGTGACCGCCTTGTCTACAACAGAGCCAGTGTTACAAACGCTATAAAGGGGAGACGATGTCACGCTGGTGATCTGAAGTGTTTGAAGGTTGTGTTAATGAACTGTTTAGGATTCATTCATGCTGTGTGATCAGCTTTCAGTTATCTTTGAGCGTGTGTGTGTGTGAGTGTGTCATCACCGATACTGGATTCCACGGGATCTTTAGGTCTCCAACACAAAATCTTTGTCATCCTTGCTGAGAACGCTTACATCATTCTGTATTCCACAGAAACAAGTGTGTGTGCGTGTGTGTGTGTGTGTGTGTGTGTGTGTGTGTGTGTGTGTGTGTGTGTGTGTGTGTGTGTGTGTGTGTGTGTGTGTGTGTGTGTGTGTGTGTGTGTGTGTGTGTGTGTGTGTGTGTGTGTGTGTGTGTGCGTGCGTGCGTGCGTGCGTGCGTGCGTGCGTGCGTGCGTGCGTGCGTGCGTGCGTGCGTGCGTGCGTGCGTGCGTGCGTGCGTGCGTGCGTGCGGCAGCCTGCTGTTAATAGTTAATGAGGATTGATATCTGGGAGTGGGGACTAGGCCTATTGATCGCTTCAGTTTTATGCCCTGTTGGACACAACAGGACTCTCTCAGTCTCTGTCTCTCTGTCTCTGTATCTCTCTCTCTTTCTGTCTCTCTCTTTCTGTCTCTCTCTCTCTCTGTCTTTCCCTCTCTCTCTCTCCCTCTCTCTCATCTCGTCTGTGTAATTTGTGATGATGAATGTTGTTGGAGCAGCCAGACAGACCACCAATAACTGTGCATTTTAAGCGATAACTGCGGCTGTTCCATTCTGTATATCCTCCTACATGCTATAGATACTTACATTATTCTCTCACTAGTAACAATTGGAGTTAGTATTTGAAAAACTAAACTCAGCATTCCTCATCAGACTACATTTTGTTTCAGAAAAATAAGCGAAGGGACTATTTACAAGAAGTGACTGTTATAAAAAACATGGCACGGAAAGCCCCCCTGATTGTTCAAGCATCTCACACAGGCAAACAGTTACAGTTACACCACACGTCCAGGATTTACCGGCAGCCATTGCCGTTTACGATCAGTCTCGCTGTGCTATAAATATGTCCCTCTAAGCTGGTAGGAAATGACTGTCTGGGCTATCACCCCCGGATTCCTGTTGTTTAATTGAGTTCCTGACAAACCTGGTCCAGGAGGTCGGATCTCTCCTGGTCTGGCCAGACTGACCTTACCAGCATGGCTGATTTGTTGGAGGGTTGGTTTTGACAACCGGCCTGGAAGCAGCCATGTTGGTTGAGGCAAATATAGTGAGAAAATGAGTGAGACAATCGTAATATTTGGATCAATCTTGGTTAGAGAGATTTTTTGTAGTTGAATGCCTACAAGTTGACTGCGGACACCGGGGATCAAACACCGTACCTTTCTGCTGGGATCCGAACACCCTTTAGCCACTCCACTCTCTTGCACCTATTTCGGGGGAATAATGTGTTAAAGTACACCAACTACAGCATGTACAACAATTAAGACCATTCTCTTGTTTTTTTATGAAGTAAAGTAACCCAGACAAAGGCTTCCACCCAGTCTCCTCCAGAGAGCCTGAGTCTCCTCCAGAGAGCGAGTCTCCCCCAGAGAGCCTGAGTCTCCCTCAGAGAGCCTGAGTCTCCCCCAGAGAGCCTGAGTCTCCCTCAGAGAGCCTGAGTCTCCCCCAGAGAGCCTGAGTCTCCCCCAGAGATCCAGAGTCTCCTCAAGAGTTCCAGAGTCTCCTCAAGAGTTCCAGAGTCCCCTCCAGAGATCCTGAGTGTTAGCTTGGGTCTCTGACACGCCCCAGGCCTGTATGTGGGCCTGCAGAACAGCTATCCCACGCCACACTGCGTTGGTCTGTGGTTGAAGAGAAGGCAGCAGCAGTGCCAGTGGGGAGCGGTGATGTGGTACTTGGTAGTCAGGACATATACTGGTGGTGGAGGAGGACGAGGGTAATGAGGGAGTGGAAAGTGAGAGAGACTCAGGAAGCAATGGGGGTGAAGTTCAGACTTAGACAGCGGGGTGGCAAGGACATGGATATCTTTATTTATGATGCTAGTTGAACCTTAGCTTTTTCGACATACTTTGAATCGAAATGGAAGGCAGGATTTGAGTGTGATTCATTTGATTTACATTTTCAATGATTGCCATTGTTCATGACACATTGTTCTAATCCTGTCCCATCCTGCAGCTCTTGTATAAGTGATTCATGTAATCAGTGTGATCCCCCGCCACCCGCTTATTATTGCTTGATTTTGGAGATCCAGCAATTATGACCGTCACCGCACTTCCATGTTATTTGGCCAATTGTTTCTTCAATCGCTTTGCTGTCATCACAGTTGCTGCTTAATCAGTTGAACCGACTGAAACCACTGTATCTGGTGGATTCTTTAGAACACAGAATCCTCCCATGTGCTGCCCTGTATCCTTGTAACCTTGTCTGTGCTAACGTGTTGCTAACGTGTCCCTGGCTCTCTGTTCCCCAGGGGGCCCGTGTCTGGCTGAGACACAAGGAGCTGCTCCTCCCATCCACCGTGAGCTCGTGTGACGAGCTCTCCCTGGTCCTCACGACTGACTATGGAAAGGTAAGCAAATCCACCCTAAAGCTTCTGAAGTTGCGATGTGTTAAATGAAACGCAGTCAAATAGCGAGTGTAACCGTATCCCACACTGACATCTGCCTCGCATGCTCTCTCCGCCCCACGGAACATCACGCGGTTTATGTCTATACGATCAGTGTAATTACTGGTAAAAAGATGCAGTCAAATGAACTGCAGCAGTGCCTTCCCCACATCATCGTATCGCCAACTGTGAGGACCAATCTGAGAGTTTACAGTGTTTACAAACCCTCTCATGAGCTTAAGATGGGTCAAAGCCCTCCCTGGCCTCTGGGCAGTTCCACTCAAGGACCCTTGCGATGTCCTGCAGTGGAGGCAAAACATGTCCCGTTGAAATCCCCAGTGAGATTGGACCATAGAACCAAGACCGCACATTTACATTGATTCACATTTTGGGCAAAGTAAAGTGTATAAAGACGCAGCACACTGAGCACGAGACGGTGTTTTTCTGTTTCTACACGCGGGTCACGCTCTTAAAACACAACAATCGTCAAATTCGTGCATGTCGGCCATTGTGTCTGGAGAGCTTCCTGTTGTGCACGGCCAGAGTGCACGGCCAGAGTGCACGGAGAAAGAGAGGGGTTGCACAGGAAGCGGAAGGAGTTAGCGCAGGGGAAGTAATGGTACGTGTTGAGCGGTTCAGAGATGTTGTGGCTCGGATCTGGAGGTTGAATGTCACTGGCAGAAAATGAGCTGTCTTCCGTTGCCGCTCTTGTCTCGAGAGGAATGCTTTTGATCCACACACAAACACACACATACACATACACATAAACACACACACACACACACACACACACACACACACACACACACACATACACACATCTCCATCTTCCATTACCAAAGAAATACAATGGCCTACAGTTTAATTATAGCTTAATATAGTTTATTTAAAATGCTCCTTTTTGCTCAGGGATGTTTGTTTGGTGTTATTCTTGTTAATACCATTAGCAACAACATTGATATATTTTGCAACTTCCACTACTCTAAGCATGATACTGGATGCTGTTTTAATTCTGGGTGTAGTTGACTCAAGTAATCTGTATCCTAAATCGCCTACACAGCAATGGTTGTATGCATAAATGTCCAGACTTTCCTGAAGGGAAATACATTTTTCGAATTTTTGCTCAAGGGTTTATCTAATTGTGTATTTTTGTGTGTGCGTGTGGAGTGAGTAAGCGAGTGACATGTTGAAGGACACTATAAATAAACATGAGCTGAATATATCAAATCAATATTGTAATATTTTGTCTCAATGGCCAAGTTGTTAGGATGGGCCACGAGAACATTTGACTTCCATCCAACACTGAATGACCCTGCTTTGTCTGCTTTGTCATGCAAACGCATGTGTTCAGGCGTCTCAAGCGATCCATGGTATATCACACACATTATAGAAATCACTCTCTCCAGGGTTGAAACCGTGATCCTTTCAGGCTTAAGGGTTGTAAATAGACGTAGCAAAGGCCTGTTGTTCTGGTAACAGACTTCTATCTCTGTAACTGAACTAGAGAAACTCATCAGTCCAAAGTGTTGGATCCTGGTTCAAGGTCTTGTCACAGAAAGGTACCAAAGGGCACTGTTAGCATTGCAACTTTGGACATCGCTGCACTCTGAACAGGGATGAAACACATCACATATTGTAACCCCGAAACACATTGCTCAAATGTCCTCATTGAGCTGAGCGTGAGACTGGGAGAGCGTGGAGGGCTGTAGCTCAGCTGTTAGCTCACATGCTCCCTGTGTGTTGAGGTCACCAGACATGCCACGTGAAGTGTTTGCTTTGTGTCACCACATCCCCATACTGAGACAGCCAGGAGGGCAGCAGTATAAACAGGCCATCTCCACGTTGAGAATGAGAAGGCCTCTGGTGTCTCAATCTGCTGAGGTGTCCCAGTACTTCACAACACTAAACTGTCGCTTGTCTTTCTTTAAATGGAAATGTGCATGCCAATATATTTTTGTATCCAGTTATATATATATATATATGTATATATATATATATGTATATGTATGTATGTATGTATGTATGTATGTATGTATGTATGTATGTATGTATGTGTATATGATGATTTTTTAAAATATATTTGTATACTGTTACTTATGTTTTTGTATATATGTATTTGTTTCTAATTATTATGTATACCAGATATACCTGTTATATTAAGCCATGTGTGTGTCTGGCTCTGCCTCAATGTCTTTTATATTCATCCTCCACCTTTAGAGGTGAATACAAAACATGTTTTACTGTCAGCGTGGTCCCTGAGGGGCCATACGCCTCCATTACCTTCTGTTGGGCTCTTCACTCAAAGCCCACCGTCTCTCTCTCTCTCTCTCTCTCTCTCTCTCTCTCTCTCTCTCTCTCTCTCTCTCTCTCTCTCTCTCTCTCTCTCTCTCTCTCTCTCTCTCTCTCTCTCTATCAGGCTGAGCTGGCTGCTGTATCATTACCCTTTATATCATCGTTGATCAGCGTTTCCTCCTGATGAGGGCCAGCCTTTTATTCTCTGGTGCACTTACACACACTGTCATGTTGTGTATGTGTGGATGGGGTGTGTGTGTTCGTTTCCCTGGGTGCCAGATGGAGTGTGTGTGTTTTGCATGGTCCAGCTGGAGTGATTTTGAGTAAGCACCTACGCTGTGTGTGTGTGTGTGTGCGTGTGCGTGTGTATGTGTGTGTGCGTGCATGCATGTGCAGTTGCGTGTGTGCATGCACGCTTGCCACCTGGAGCTAATGGCTATGTCATTCTCTGATGATGTCATCGTCCCAGGACTGACGATAATGTAGCAGAAGAACATGTCATTTGTTGTATCTTGTGCGATGTACTGATCCGATATGATCTCAGCATGTTGAGATGGCCGCTAGGCCACTCCCCTCTTTGTAAACGTTGTGGATGCTGATCATTGTTTTACGATAAGGACAGACTTTCACCTACAATGGCCGTTGTATTGAGACATTGTCCGACGCAACAAGGCAGTCTTAGAGGCTGAGAAAAGGCCCGTCTCGGCTGGCTGGGTCCCTCTTTCTTGTGGTTTGTGGGTCAATCGAAGCATTATGTGTTTTTAACGCCCGGGCATCTGGATGGGATGGGAGACGTTGATGACTGGGTTCAGTGAAATCTCATGCATGCACACTGCTGGGGCTGTGGCCATCTGCACGCAAACACATAAACCACTGCTTCAGGCTAGATCTGGGGCCAGGAATGTTGTGATTCTGGGAAGATTGATCATGTGGAATCTCAGTAGATTTTTTATGGGATGTGGAAGTCTCTTTCTCACCACGTAAATGCATGTTCAGCTTCTTTATTAAACGAGTAATAAATTAAAGTATTCCACTCTCTACTCCCTTCCCCATCCCTGGGGTGTGGGCCGGACCTTAAACTGCAGCAGATGGATTCAGTGTGTTTTTTATGTGCGGGAAATAAAGAGAGAGAAATATTGAGAAGTCTTAAAACACATTGTCACATTATGGAGCGCGTGTGCATCCATTTTCTAGTGTAATCTCTTCTCTTCAAAGGATATGAATATTATTTCCTGCAGGCTTCGGGGCCCCAACGGCTCAGTGCGCGTGGCCCCGCCCACTTATGTATATTCATAGCTGGGCTCGCCGAACAAAGCGGCAGCAGGGCGTGACTTCCACCAGGAACAGCAGAAGGGTGTTTGGAACGCGGCCCGAGGTCCCTGTATTACGGATGTTCTAGAGTCTTAGAAGGGAGCGCTATGGACATGTGAGCTAATACACGTAGCAAGGACTTTTACAAAATTGAGAGGCAGATGGATGGGGATAAAAATGGTTTTGGGAACGATTTTATGAATCAATTTGACCGATCAATAGAACACAGAGCCGACAGTCACGTGCAAACGCCATCGACCGTTTTAAACGACCACAACTATTTATATCAACCATTTGGTGTTATCTTTATACGAACAGGGGTTGTGTCACGTTACCCTTTTTTATGGTGGTAAATCCAGTGCATTCCACCTCAGGCAGAAAACCCAATGATGAAAGTGTTCCTTTGTCCCAGACTTTTAAATAAAAAAATGTAACTTTTCATATTTTTGCCATAAACTAAACAATAGAAAAGGAAAACATGGACACATAAAACCATCAGAATTATAAAGAAAATCCCATAAACTATAGACAGCTCACTGATAACCTCAAGGTTAAATACCCCCCCCCCCCCCCCACCCCTCCAAAAGAATAACAGTGACGCCCATTTACAGTCCGCTGTGTTGCAGAGCACGACATCATGTCCTACACACAGTGGATGACATCACTGGCCCAGGGCTTTGTTGCAGCTGATGTGTGTGTGTGTGTGTGTGTGTGTGTGTGTGTATGTGTGAGTGGGACAGGGTCTGTGCTCACACACCCAGATAAGCGTATTCACCGCCGTCTGTAACTGTGATGACGGACACCAACAGAGCGTTGATTGGCCGCCAGGCACGGTAGTCATGGTAACGATGTACAGAAGCCTCCTCGCATCACTTACATATAAGTATATGTCCACACGGATGATCATGGATTTGGCATTTCATCCAGCAGTTTAAGGTGTTTGACTGTGAAGGAAGGAGTGAGTGAATGAAGAAAAGGAGCAGCCTATGGAGAGAGATCTCTCTGGTAACAGGGCGATGGGAGGCAGGATATCTGTAATGGGAAACCGCTTCTGAAGCTGGAGCCCCAGCGCTCCTCTCTCTGAGTTCTCTCTCATGACCCAGCCAGAGATACCTCCCCAAGGCCTGTTTTCCACACACAAGATCCTCCATACACCCAAACAACGTTCCCACAGTGCAGTATGCACCGACTAAAAACAAACATGGACTCCCAAAGAAACATTTGTGTACACACACACACACACACGCACGCACGCACGCACGCACGCACGCACGCACGCACGTACAGAAACTGTAACTCTAATGTGTTTACTTCTTTGCCAGTGCTAACTAAGGCTGCTCTCTCAGCACACATCTTTTCTGCTTAATCTTTGTCCAATGTCACCATATTTATGATCTAATTGATTGTCTCCCTTCATAGATTGGTTATTTTTCTGCTGTTATTAAGAATGGATCTGAGGTTCATTGGCCTCTCTGTCAGCTGCTAGTTTCCCTACATTAGCTCTTGTTCTAGCTACTTTAGTGCAGCCCGCTACATGCCGATAGAAGAATGAGAGGAATGCTGATGAACACGGGAGAGCATCCTCGGACTCTGAATGAGTCTTCTGGACAGAATCCTCCTTTCTCTGCTGTTGACCTTTCAACTAGAGGCCCACAGTCGATGCTTCCAGCCTACGGCCACCAGAGTGTGGTCCTAAAGTGTTATTCAAAGAGACAAGATGTATAAAGACTTAAATAATATACTTTTGAATAAATTGAACGGAATAGGAACTTCATTCATTTAAAATTGTAACCAACAGAAAGGTAGTTTGTATGAAGGCCGTCCATTACAAATAGCAACAGGGTGATTTTAAATAAGGAATCGTAGACCAACACTCAACATGTCTCCATTAGTCTGCGACCCAGGTGTTCTTTATCGTTACCCTAAACTCATACACCCACTTGTCTTGTGATTGAATGAAAACGGTTCATTCATTGGACGCCTCCTCTGTATGTTAACAGTCTGTTTGATTTATGCATTGGTACGTCACGTCGTTGGGTGAATCAGGTTTAATTTACCAGAGTGGAGAGGGTGGGGCTATGGCCGAAAGGTTAAGGAGGTGCAAGTTGGATTGGTTGTAAATCAAACAGTCACTGCCCGGGGTATGACATCAGCGCATGTGTTGATGAACTGCTGCTATCACTATGGGAACTCTTCTTCCTCCTCCTCCTCCTCCTCCTCCTCCTCCTCCTCCTCCTCCTCCTCCTCCTCCTCCTCAGCTCAGAGACAGATACATCACAGACGCCTCACTCAGATGATTATTTCAGAGCTTTTGTCTTGGCTTTCGCCCATGCGGTTAATGGCTGTGCCTTTGATCCATGGAACGTCTGTCGTAACTGAAATAGATATTGCTGCTGGTTTTTATTCGTCAATAATATATGACCGGGTTGTTTATCTTTTTTTATGAAACACTCTTGGAATATCCCTGCTTCAGGGAAACAAATGGGCGCAATAATGAATGGAAGCCGGAAGACTTCACTGTGGTGATCTGTTGGGTAATATGCATGTGATCCATGATGCCGGTGTGTCCGGAAGGGAAGTTTCATAACAGCAGTGTTCCGATCTCGAGATCAACAGCAGCCATCAGTCACTTGGCGTAAACTAAAAGAGAGATGTTTGGTCATCTGACAAGACCAGACTACCTACCTACCTACCTACCTACCACTAACTTACCAAGGATATTTTCATTAACCAACCCACCAACCAACCAAGAGACTTACCTCCCAATCACCAACTAACCCACCCACCCTGACCCATTCGGCCTCATCCTCTTTACAGCCAGACCCCAAAGTGTTCCAGCAGCCCGTTGGTGCTGAGTCAGCTTGTGTGTGTGAAGCTCTGTCTGCCTCCCACAGGGACTCTGGAGAATGTGCCGGAAGAGCCAGCAGTAATGCGTTGGCACCACAACCACAGCGCCGCAGCCCCCAGTCCATCAGTATTGATTCAAAGGCTCTTTCCACCCAGCCACTCTCACAGAGGCCATCCCTCTTTGAACTGCACCCACTCTGACGCTTTCTTTCAGGCTCGGATTGTCAGGAGGTCATGAAGACTCGATATCTATATGTGGATCTTTATTGAGTTATCTCTCTGTAGCTTTCTCTCTCTCTCCCTCTCTCCCTTTCTTTCTTTTCCTCATTCTCTCTCTATCTTCATCCTCTCTTCCATCTACTTTGCTGTCCCATCATGGCACCCCAACCTTGTTTGTGACGCTGAGAAGTCACTACAAGGACATCTGTTAATCATTTCTTCTCAAACACTGTTTCCTGCTGGCCCTGGTTCTGGAATGTGCCATACGCACACATTCATTTAGCAGATCCAACAAGAAAAACATTGCTGCCAAACCTGAAGGAGATAAGCCCGGACAGGAGAAAAAGAATGGGGGTTTACCTGTCAGTCATGCCAGTCTCGGGTACCGGCAGGAATGTCAGAGTTGTCTCATCATTCATCTCTCAGATCCCCAGCTCCTCCTCCACCTTCACGTTCTGCCTGTCAGCCATGCAGGCTTCGCTGGAGATAACAGAGAGGGGTGGTGGATCAGGGGTCATGGCTCTGTGCTGTAGATAAGCATCTCAGTCCCCATGGGTCTCTGCTGATGGAGGTTTAGTCTGCAGCCTGGAGGCTGTATCCCACATCAAGGCTTCAGGCCGGTGTTTTGTTGCTCCGGCCCCTGGTGATGAGAGGTGTGCACGGGCACACACAGATTGGAACTCTAGGGGTCCGTACCTCCCTGTGCTAGCTTAGGTCACCTTTGTGTTTCTGTTTGTACTCCTAGTTGTAGTGGTATCGTAGTAGCTGTGTTTTCCGTGTGTGAAATGTGTGCTGTAAGTAATGTCAGGCAAAGTTTTATTGACTCTCCTTCCTAATTTCTTGGCAACACCAGAAATCTAACTTGCACTAACTGTAATATAGATAACCCTTTATGATATAACTGTATAGCTAATATAGTTATACAGTTATATTATAAAGGGTTACGTATACTGATGTAACCGTTATATACAGAACCCTCTATAATATAACTGTATAGCTAATATAGTTATACAGTTATATTTTAAAAGGTTATCTAAACTTAAGTAACCGTTACATACATAGTCCTCTATAATATAACTGTATAGCTAATCTAGCTGTTTCATTGTGCTGTGCAGGTGGTGTGTGTGGAGAGACCTGAGCTGAACAGGGACACGGTGTTCCCTATGCACCCCAGCAGTATCCACGGTGTAGAGGACATGTCCACACTGGCAGAGCTCCACGAAGCAGCCATCATGCACAACCTGTACCTGCGCTACCAGAAGGACCTCATTTATGTAAGCCGTAGTACACTGTTGACCTACAACTGTGCAAGTCTGTTTCCAATGTCGATTGCAGAGTTTCTGCTCTGAAAGGTACATTTTTAAAGGGTGGAGTTCCCGCTCAGAAAGGTATTCAGGAGTTTAAATGTAACTCAATCTCTATACTACTGCTTTAGTTCTCAAGTTAAACACCCAGCCCAAACATGTTGGTCATAAAACACCTGAACACCTTTGGATGTCATCATCAATCAAATTGAATCTCATCAAAGAGAGCTTGCCTGATCTACCTCGACAGCCTTCCATATTCCAGCCTTTGATATTCTCGGTTCGTTCCGGCAAAAAGCTTCAATGTAAACGGATTACTGACCCACAAACACAGTTTTGTGTGCGGCATGTCTCCCTGAAGTACTGAAGAAACTAAAGCGATGCCAGGCTCCACACAAACTAGGACACTCACAGCCATATCTTTCTGAGCGTAGCCTGACACTTTTCTACTGCACCAGTAGAAAGTCACAACGCAGGGCGTAGAACACATTTATTTTCAAAAGTGTCAAAATAAAACGTGTAGTGTGCAATCCTTTTGTCTACAACTTTGTCTACAGTGAGGGTATGAGGTGAATGACTCAAATATCATTCCCTTGGCTCATTTTATAGATCATAAACATATTGTTCCTTCCTTCCTTTCTTCTTACTCTACCTTCTTCTCATCTCCTCCCCAAACTCTCCTCTTTGATAATCCATGTCTCCCCCCTCTCTCTGGTGCCCCAGACCAACATAGGGTCCATCCTGGCCGCGGTGAATCCCTACAAGCAGATCCCCAGCCTCTACGACAACCCCTCGGTGGACCTGTACAGCAGGCACCACATGGGGGAGCTCCCGCCCCACATCTTCGCAGTGGCCAATGAGTGCTACCGCTGCCTGTGGAAGAGACACGACAGCCAATGTGTGCTCATCAGGTAAGAGCAGCTTAACCTTTTGAGCTTTTTGTTTCATTCATTTATTTTAAGTACTTTTTTTATTACCTTTTTAATTCATTTTGTTTTTCATTTCCCTCCCGGGGTTGATAAAATGTTTTCTTATCTCATCTTCAGAATGAGTTGTAAAGGGGGTAGAATATAGAATACCTTAAGAATGATGCGTCTCATATCTTGTATTGCTACTGTGTTAATAAGTGAATATGTTAATTATAAGGACTGTATTGCTTGACACAACCTCAAGCAGTAGTTCGTAAGACAAGTTTGTGAGTCACCCAGAGAGAGATCTGATCTGCTCTTAATACTGAAGTATGTGAGAGTTGAATATTGCAATAACCTTAATTAAATGTATGTACATGTAAATTGAGTGTTTGGAGGACTCTCTCCATCTGTGTGTCTCTCTAAACGTCTCTCCTTGACCACCTTGTGTACCTTGACGTTGTCACACCACACAGCGGCGAGAGCGGTGCGGGGAAGACGGAGAGCACCAAACTGCTCCTCAAGTTCCTGTCGGTGATGAGCCAGAAGTCCTCCAGCACCCCACCCTCCGAGAGGACCACCCGGGTGGAGCAGGCCATCGTTCAGAGCAGGTGCTGGAGGGGGAGGTGGGGGGGGGGGGGGGGGGGGGGGGGGGGCAGGGGCAGACATGTTGGAGGGGGCAGGAGGGTCTGTAGTGGGTGTGGTGTGACCGCCAGCCAAAAAGTTCTGGGTTCGAACCCCAATGTGTCTCTCTGTAGGAACCCAACCCCTACCTGCTCCTTCATCATAGAATCTACAATAAATTCACTTTGGCTAAAAGTATGTGCTAAATGAATGTTAACAGCAGATATACCCATCTCTCTCTCTACTTTATTTGTCGTTAGAACCTATTCATCTTCTTCACCTGTTGTCTACACTGCAGTTTGTCGTTAACATGTTTGTTTTACTCAACACAGAGGATGTGTGTATAATGCTTAATGGAACAGGACGTTTGAACGTGTCATTTCCTCCTCTGCAGTCCCATCATGGAGGCGTTTGGGAACGCCAAGACGGTGTACAACAACAACTCCAGCCGCTTCGGGAAGTTCATCCAGCTCCACTTCTCCCACGGTGGGAATATTCAGGGCGGCTGCATCATCGACTGTATCCTGCACCTCAATAGGGAGAAGCCCCTTGTATTTTATACACAATAGTTATTGTTTAAGATTAGTTTGTGCAAATATTTAATGTGGTCATTCAATGCTGCATATTTGCCTTGACTTTAAAACCTCCAGATTTGCTTGAAAAGGTAAGATTGTAAGGTTTGGAGACGCAGTTTGGTCCCTCTGAGGTTAACTTGTAGATACAGTAACCTCAAAAACATAAAAAAAAAAAAGTAAGAAACTAAATGTAAATATTTCAAACGTGTGTGAATTGCTTGTGCTCTAGAACCGTGTAGTACGGCAAAATCCTGGAGAGAGAAACTACCACATCTTCTACGCTCTGCTGTCAGGGTCAGACCAGAACCACAGAGGTATGCACCTATCCCCCACCTTCATTAATAAATATGAAGATCTCACCGCAACCATTTGTGTTTCTCAACCATTTGTGTTTTTATTACAGACATGTACTACCTCTGTGAGGGTCCAGAATCATACCACTACCTCAGCCAATCAGGGTGTGT
>JACYXH010000090.1:972500-982500 GCA_026745465.1 Lota lota | reverse complement strand
TTGCTCAGATGTGATTCAGATACCTTTTTTAACAACACAGATGTCTGTGTGTGCCACTCCTCCTTACACACCCACCCATCTCCTCTCTCTCCCCTCTCTGCTCTCAGCTCTCTCCCCTCCCCTCTCCCCTCTCCCTTCTCTCCCCTCTGCTCTCTCCCCTCTCTCCCCTCCCCTCTCCCCTCTTCATTCCTCTCCCTCCTCTCCTCTCTCCCCTCCCCTCTCTCCCCTCTCCTCTCTCTATCTCTCTCACTCTCCACCTATCTCCCTCCTTCTAACCCCTTCTCTCTCTCTCTCTCTGTCTCTCTGCTCTGGTGACACAACACACACACACAGTGTTTCGGTCGGTGCTCGCCCCCTCCCCCCTCTCACCCATTCTAGGTCCCATGCGTGACTCCCAGCCATTTCCTGCTTTTTGTCTGCCTGCTTCCTGGCACAATAAGGCTGTGGTGATAGCAATCTGAGTCCGGGGCACAATGGAGGCAAAGACTGGTTCTGAAGTGACAAGCGCCACGTTTTGCCGAGCTGGGAACCAGTACTTGAAGGCCCCAGCTACTGTTCTTCACACTCATGCCGTGCTGGGTTCAAACCAGCCCGTGCCATGGTTTATAATGTCCTTGACGTGAATTAGCAAGAACATTAAATGCGCCAGTTGTTCTTTTGTGCCGTTTGCTGCCGGGAATGTGTTTTGACGTGAGCACAGTGTGCTTCTTGTGGAAGACCCCTTCAGCCCACTCATGTGCCATAATGTCTCTGGAAATGCAAAAGCGGACCTTACCAGTAAGACACAAGAAGGCTTTTCATACGCTGGGACAAAGGCCGGGCCCGGTTTGTGCTGGACGGCTCGTCAAATGACTTCTGCAAGGCTCTGTGACCCCTTCATACTGTGCGGTGGGGGAAGGGGGAGGATGTTCGACCGTCAGCCCAAAGGTTCCGGGTTCAAACCCCAATGTCCGCAGTCTAACCTTTAGTCCTCCTTTGGGCAAGATGCCTCTCACTCCTAACCTCTAGCCCCTCATTAATTCTATGTATATAAAAGAATTCACTGTAAGTCTGCTACATGACCAAATAGTAAACCATTGCATGTTTGTACTGAGTCCAGTCCCAATTCCCTTTGGCTAGTCTCCTAGTTCCCTTTGGCCCACTCTGAGACCGAGCCAGCCAGCGCTCCCCCATATCCTGAACCAGAATCCCCCCCCCCCCTCCCCCCCATCTCTGACGGAGATCCTGTGGGCTCCACCTCACTTTTGACACCCAGGAGCACCCAGAAATGTCTCGGTATGATGGATCACGGTACAGTACCAGGTCTTTTCGGCAGCCCCACATCCACACACTGTTCGGACCCTTTTCATGTCGGGCCCGCTGAACACAATGCCAGGAAGTCCAGGCAGCAGAACAAAACAACGCACCTATGTCCAGCTGTTGTTCTGGCTGGAAGGCCCCATGTCCCTGTATCATGATGGAGAACAACACAGCTCGTTCCATCTCTAGTGGGTAACACTCCTAATCCGTGACATAGATTCCTCACGATATGTTCTGGATAGACGCCTCCGCGCTGTCTGGTGTGAAAGGAGGTTTTGTTCTTCTGATATTGCAGACTGAAAGCTGATAACAAACCTTTTGTCTCCAAAACACTGGCATCTGTCACATGCTTCGTAACTCAAGCGGTCCAACGCCAATATCAATGTTAATGACTCAATTTGTGTGTGAAAATATGATGGTATGGAGTTTACGAGGACACCTGGTTGTATAACCTACACATTGTGTAATGTTGCAGCGTGAAATGTTCTCTTGACAGGCTAATAGCCGTCTTTTCTCGTGTCTGATGTGGATCTCTGTGGTAACCTGTGGTGTTATTTTTTTTGGGGGGGGGTGATTTGCAGGCAGTGGACTCTCGCGATTCCGTTGCCATGGCGCTGTACTCTCAGTGCTTCTCCTGGATCATCATGAGGATCAACCAGAAGATCAAAGGGAAAGACAACTTCAAATCCGTCGGGATCCTGGACATCTTCGGATTTGAGAACTTTGAGGTGAGGTGAGAGAGAGAGAGAGAGAGAGAGAGAGAGAGAGAGAGAGAGAGAGAGAGAGAGAGAGAGAGAGAGAGAGAGAGAGAGAGAGAGAGAGAGAGAGAGAGAGAGAGAGAGAGAGAGAGAGAGAGAGAGAGAGAGAGAGAGAGAGAGAGAGAGAGAGAGAGAGAGAGAGAGAGAGACTGTCTGGTTTCATCCCGGGAACGCGTCTCGATTCGAGCAGCGGTTGAGCGGGAACTTTAGGGACTCAAACCCGCACCCTTGTGTTGTGTTGTGCGTGTAGGTGAACCGCTTCGAGCAGTTCAACATCAACTACGCCAATGAGAAGCTCCAGGAGTATTTCAACAAGCACATCTTCTCCCTGGAGCAGCTGGAGTACAACAGGTAACGCCTCGCCTCCGTCTCACCGTCCGCTCGGCTGCTCGTCAAACGTTACCACAAATAGTTTTCCACGCTTTGTTTTCAATGCTAGCGAGTGGAAAATAATGGGGGGGGGGGGGGGGGGGGGGGTGAGAAAGGGGTTAGCTTCTCCAAGACAGTTGTTTTCTTGTATAATGAATTGGCTTCTTGGCCATGGCTCATTTCATCACATGAACCCGTGGGACAATGCAGCAATTGTATCTTCACCGCAGTTTATATTTATTTATCTCGTGTGTGTGTGTGTGTTTGTGTGTGTCTATCTATGTATGTGTGTGTGTGTGTGTGTGTGTGTGTGTGTGTTTTCCCACAGGGAGGGGATCAGATGGGAGGCCATAGACTGGATGGACAACGCAGAGTGTCTGGACCTCATAGAGAAGGTATAGACAGACAGACAGACAGACAGACAGACAGACAGACAGATGGGCGGGTGGGCAGATAGATAGAAAGATGGATGGGCAGATAGATAGAAAGATGGATGGGCAGACAGACCGGCAGAGGGAGAGCCAGGCACACAGACGGGCGGACCGACAGACAGACAGACAGACCACATCAAATCAAACTATATTTACACAGTGCCTTTCGTGCAACACACCAATACAACATGCCTAACAAGGGAAACCTGAGGCTGACGGGCAGATAGACACACGCACGGAGGGACAGACAGATGGACAGGCAGACGGACCGCAAGCCGCGCGCCGCAGCACATTGACCTACACGCTGGGTCGCAGCCTATCATTATGGCGTGTTCAGTAACACACACCGGCCGGCGTTCCTCTGGGAGGGGGTCGGGCCTCCATACTCATTTTCTCACCAGAGTATCATTTGCTAAATGGAAGAGGTAAGGATGGACAGGAGGGACGCACGGGAGAGTTTGTGGTCCACACAAACGTGTAATCATTTACCCGACAAGTCGTACTTTCTCCGAGCCGGGACGCCTCGGCCGGCCTGGCGAGGCGGCGGTCGAACCCAACCGCACAGGACCGCCGCCGATCAATTAGATGTAACTTGTATGGGAATAAAAAGGTTGAATGAAAGAGTAGGGTGTTCCGGATGCAGTGTTTTGATCAAAGACAGATGTTCCCCGTTCAGACTTTAACTAGTTCCATCATGACTTTAGAAACTGGGCATGCTGGCGCTCATCAACGAAGAAAGCCGATTCCCGAAAGGAACTGACTACACCCTTCTGGAGAAACTACACAGTCGACACGCAGTGAGTCGCACGTACACATGCACATGCTAACGCTCGCACGCACGCACACACACACACACACACACGCACACACACACACGCACGCACGCACGCACACACACGCACACACACACACACACACACACACACACACACACACACACACACACACACACACACACACACACACACACACACACACACACACACACACACACACACATGTTCAGACAAACACACATGCATGCACATGTTAACACTCATGCTCACACACACACACACACACACTCACACACACACACACGCCCACATGCAAAGACACACGTACGGACAAACACAAACACGCATGCATGCACACGCAGGGACACCCATACACGGAAAGACTCATGCACATACACAAATCCCTGGAAGAGCCATAGCTGTCATGTGGATTGAGATTCCGCGAATTGGAAAGCTACGGGATAGCCATGAAACGTATATCCCCTCGTGAGGTAAAGATCATCACCATCATCATCATCATCATCATCGTTGTCAACACCATCATCATAAAGAGTTAATCCCCCCTCAGCTGTGGAAAGAACGCCGCTCGTTGCAGCAATAAACACGTGCATAACACACATCCACGCCCCCCCAGGCCTCTCACACAACAGTGCTGAAATGTGATCGGCCGTTGTCCCCGGTCCGGTCGGCTTTGTGTGTTTCCGGATGAAAGACGGTCCTGAAAGGCCCTGCAACACTAGAGCCGCCTCGCTGTTCTCTAAGCGTCTGGCGGAGGCCTGGCCGGCCTGCCACGTATATTCACCGTCTCGGCGACAACACAGGGCTATGGTTGTAGTCAAAGGGGAGTTGACCTCTGGGTGTTGTAGTTCACAGAGGTGTTATTGCTTTCACTATTTTTTTCTTCTTCTGTGGTTTTGGATTCAAATGGGTTCCGCCGAGCGCTGTACTTTGTGTTCATTTGTCCGTGATCTGACAGCTGAGCGATGTCTCTCCACAGGCTAACCCGTACTACGTGAAGCCCCGAGTGACCGATCACCAGTTCGGGATCAAGCACTACGCCGGAGAGGTGATTCATAACAGCATTTTAAACGCACGCACACGCACACGCACACGCACACGCACACGCACACGCACACGCACACACCTCCATGTATCTTGGTTTACTGGAGACGTTGAGCGGTGCTCCTGGATGGCCAGTGAGCTCTGCCTGCCAAAATCTGTCAGAGGAACTTAACACCTCCCTGCCTGCCACACACACGCACGCACACACACACACACACACACACACACACACACACACATATACAGCCACGCACGCTAACTTCCCTGCAATTTAGAGAACCCTTTCTATCATCCCCTCCTTCCCTTTCACCCTCCTCCCACCTCCCCACCTCCCCCTCCAGTAATGAATGAGAGGGGGAGAGATGACTCCCAGCGGAAGCGTGGAGAACAAGGAGGGCAGGGGGGGAGGACGGGCGGGGGAAGCAGTTAGCCTGGGCGTGGGGGGGAGGTGTTGGGGTGAGGTGGCTCCCTGATGGAGCGCAGTGCGGACAATGTTCCCTCAGTGTGAACATGGCAGTCAGGTCACGAGGCTGGCAGCACCCAGCAGCACCCTGCACCATGCACCCAGCACCCATCATACTGTACCCATCATCCATCACCCTGCAGCCAGCACCCAGAGAAGACCGGTCAGGACTCTCTGGACTGCCAGGTCACTCTCAAGCTCTCTGTCTGACTTTCTCTCTCTCTCTCTCTCTCTCTCTCTCTCTCTCTCTCTCTCTCTCTCTCTCTCTCTCTCTCTCTGTCTCTGTCTCTGTCTCTGTCCCTTCCTCTCTCTTTCTGTCTCACTCTCTCATTCTCTAGCTCTCTCTCTCTGTCCCTTCCTCTCTCTTTCTGTCTCACTCTCTCTTTTTCCATCTCACACTCTCTAGCTCTCCCCCCCCCCCCCCCCCCCCCCCCCCCCCCAACCCACCTCTCTCTCCCCCCTCCCCCTCTCCCCTCTCTGAAAGCTCCTTCTGTTATCTGAAAGGGCACCCTGACTCTGCTGGAGCATGGTGGTGTCCCTACAATATATGTCATTATAAGTGTGGCTTCCAGAGAGAGCGAGAGACGCAACAAATTGGAATCCCTATTCACCTCTAGAAATGCAAATCTGGAACGTTCCACTGAGGCGACACCTCTTCCAGAGTGTTTCCCCTGAACCAAGCGTTGCAGTAAATGTTTATTAAGTGGATAGGTGTAAGCCTCCATTGTTATATTGAGTATATCCACCACACCAAAGCACTGCAGTGTAATGTCTTTGTCAAACAGTGAAGATAACCTATTATTTCTAGGCACACGAAAGCTGTGCTCTGTTTGTGTGTATTGTTGCTATCATTTCCCCAGATCCATGTGGAGCAGCACCAGTCTCCCAGATCAGACTGTAGATTCTTGATATAAAGTCTGATTGAAGACGAGCTCAAATCTGGCTGAGCGGGGTGCTTCACTTTCTTTCGCTTCATATTTGTTTCACCCAATCCTGTTGCCCGAGGGTATCTGTAAGCGTGTAATTGGCTATTGACGGCGAACACAAACTCAGCCAGCACTAGTAGTGAGCTTTAACAAGTGTCTGTAAAGGTTTCAAATCAACACCGTGTTGACTGGCCACTTTAGAATTATACCCCTCTTCATCCATTCACACAAATTAGTTTTCCTCAGTAGAACATCTATGTAACGAAACAGGAAGCAAGGCATAACTCCTCTGCTTTCAGTTTTTGGTTTTCGGCTCCTGCCAGAAGTTTTGCTATAGCATAGTAGGACTGCTGGATCAGAGCTTCTGCTATAGCATAGTAGGACTGCTGGACCAGAGCTTCTGCTATAGCATAGTAGAACTGCTGGACCAGAGCTTCTGCTATAGCATAGTAGGACTGCAGGATCAGAACTTCTGCTATAGCATAGTAGGACTGCTGGATCAGAGCTTCTGCTATAGCATAGTAGGACTGCTGGATCAGAGCTTCTGCTATAGCATAGTAGGACTGCTGGATTAGATGTTCTGCTATAGCATAGTAGGACTGCTGGATCAGAGCTTCTGCTATAGCATAGTAGGACTGCTGGATCAGAGCTTCTGCTATAGCATAGTAAGACTGCTGGATCCCAGACTATAGCAGCAGAAGTGGGGGGGTGTTCTCGTAGTGATGCCTATCTGGTTTCTGTTGAGGGTCGTCACGGCATCCAGAGTAAACCGAACCTGATAGTTATAGAAACAGAGCCCTTTTGTTTGGCTCGGTTTCAATGGCAGAGGAATGGCGTGTAATTACCGTGTCCATGATGTATATATACACATGTCATGTATGGAAGTGCCTCTCCCCCCCCCCGCCTTCAAGTGCTTCGGGATAGACAGATCATACTGGATCATAGACGCATGCATAGACAAACACACACACACACACACACACACACACACACCATGCATGGAAATGTACGTCTGATTACACATGCATACATACATGCAAAAATACACACAAACATACATTCACTCACATACTCACACACACACACACACACACACACACACTCACTCACTCACTCACTCACTCACACACACTCTCACACACACACACACACACACACACACTCCCTCCATCCCTCACAAAGGTGCAACAGAATGCATACGCTTCCATACAGCAGCACACGCAGGGTGGCATTACGGCACGGCACCGCAGAGGCTTACCGCGCTGTGAAGTCCATGGTTGAGTTCCACCCGACAGGTGATCGCATTAACACAGACCCCCTCCCTTCACACCCCCCTCCCCCTCCCCCCACACACTGTCTTTGTTCACACTGAGGCCCCAACGGCTGATACACTGTACTCCCCCCCCCCCCCCCCCCCCCCCCCCCCCCCCCTGGTGATCACGTGAGCATATCAGGTCCCCAAAACATGCTTCTACAAGCGCACACACCGGCACACAAACCCACGCACACACACACACGCACACACACACACACACATACGTACATGCGTGCACACCCACACACACAGGCACACACACACAAATATATATATATTTATTTATTTATTTATATGTATGTGTGTATATATATGTGTACACA
The DNA here is from genome assembly GCA_026745465.1 of Lota lota. Classification (NCBI taxonomy): domain Eukaryota; kingdom Metazoa; phylum Chordata; class Actinopteri; order Gadiformes; family Lotidae; genus Lota; species Lota lota. Next base: position 974,778 of record JACYXH010000090.1, on the reverse strand, counting down.
CATACATGCCTGCCATATGCATGCACACAAACATTCATACATACACACACACACAAGCGCACACACACACACACACACACACACACACACACTCAACCATATGCACAATAGGAGCACATGTGGACCTGCACGTGCCCACACATGTTGAACGGATGGTTCGGAAAACGTTTCCCGGAGTGAAAGCACATCAAAGGCCGACATTAAAACCACCGCTGAGAGACACGTGAAATCCCTCACAGCTTCAGGCCCACCAGCGTGTAACACATCGTATCCAGAGCCGATGGCGTGCGTTGCAAAAACCTGCGCGCGTTAGACCCTTTAAGGCAGAAAACAGCCAAAGGACACTCGATACGTAACGCTTCTCACCTCCACACTCATCCGTTCTGCGCTCCCTGCGGTAGGTTCTGTACGACGGCCGCGGGATCCTGGAGAAGAACCGCGACACCTTCCGGGACGACATCCTCTTCATCCTCAAGGACAGCAGGTGAAACAAACCCCCACACAGCGGGACCCAAAGCACAGACGCACAGGGTTGTGCTAACGTGTAGTGGGATTCTCCGATACCGCCGTTTCACTGCAATACTTATACTGAGTCCAACATTGGCCCATACAGAACACCCGTCTGATCCGTTACTTTAACTGACCTGTAAAGCCTTGGAAGTGCACTTACTTAGAGAACAAGTGTTCATGTATAAACCCCAAGCCTGAAGCCTGAATCAGAACTTGTAGACGTCTGTGGCTCTGTGCTAACCCATGGTGTTATGACACGGTACAAAGAAAAGGTTCAATAGCTCTGTACCAAGCATTAATCTGTAGCTCTAAGCATGGTTCTATGGCTCTGAACTAACCATGGTTATAGGGCTCTAAGCATTGCTCTATGGTTCTAAGCATGGCTCTTTGGCTCTGTGCTTATCGTGGTTGTATGGCTCTAAGCATTGGTTCTGTAGTTCTGAGCATGGTTCTATGACTCTAAGCATCCCCTCCTTGCCGCCTGGTTCCCTGTGCTCAGGCTGGACTTCATCTACGACCTGTTTGAACGCGTAGGGAGCCGCAGCGGAGACGAGACCATGAAGATGGGCACGGCCCGACGCAAGCCCACCGTCAGCTCCCAGTTCAGGGTGAGTGGTCAGGGTGTTGGGTCCCAGCCCAATGGCTCTGGGTTCAAATCCCCCCATGTCCACAGTTTGTGTAGACATCCACAGTTTTGCGGAGGCATCCCTTGAGCTGAAGACACCTTGCTGCTCATTCATGAAAAGACAATCACTGTGAGTTCCTTTGGATGAAAGTGCGCTAAATATATAGCCCTAGCATATAGCCTCACTCTTAAATCAAAAGACACAAGAGAGAGACATCACGATGTGAGCGGATTCCTCGTGTCTGACAAGAGATGATGGAACATATGTCTGTGTTGCGAGTGTGTACCTGTGGTGGTTCTGGTCGGGGGTTTGGGTCCGGGAGTACGGTGGGCTTTGCATGTCCTGACTGTGGTGTAGAGAGAGGGAGAAGGAGAGGATTTGGCAGGATGCCCCGGTCCACAGTTCCTAAAGCCCAGGGATTAGGGATGATGGCTGGGTAGAGAGGGGCTATCCAGGGGCCATAAGGCTGTCTCCAGCCAGGGCCGGCCTGGCTGGAGACAGCCTGTCTGAGGCAGCGAAGGGAGCCGGCCGGCCAGAGAGCCTTCCGGAGCCAAGGGCCCTTGGAGTGTGGTGTGTGTGTGTGTGTATATTTGTGTATGTGTGAAGGCCCAGGGAAAATATAGGGCCCCGTCAGGCCACGTAAATACACGCAGTGGGAGCCTGCGGAGAGAGCCCAGAGGACAAATAACACGTCCGTTGTGTGTTTTGTTGCTCCGTCTATACTTTGTGGTCGGGGTTGACTCTTCGTTGGGAATTAATCATTTCACTGCTTGACTTATACTGGATTAATGAACTTGATACGTTCTCCGTTCAGAACCGACAAGACAACATTAAGATTAAAAAAGAAAAAGAAAGGACAAGACAGACCGGCTGAGCGCCGTCCTAACCTCCGTCATCTAACTGCTACCGTTGTTGTTCTGGTCCTGGTTGTGTTCAGGACTCCCTCCATTCCCTGATGGGCACCCTCAGTGCCTCCAACCCGTTCTTTGTGCGCTGCATCAAACCCAACATGGACAAGGTGAGTCCCAAATGTAATTTCATAAAGTATTTTAGACCAGGCCAGCCTCATGTGTTTCAGTCTGCTCTTGGTTGAACTACTTCTGTGCGATTGTAACAGAACGCGCACGGTCCGTCTCCCTCAC
>JACYXH010000090.1:922500-970000 GCA_026745465.1 Lota lota | reverse complement strand
TTTAAGGGTTAGGTGACATGTGTATGTTATTTAAATGGGTGTGTACTGTGTACGTCAACCTGGCGTTGATGGGTAATACATATACGGTAAATACATTCACCTCTTCATCTCCTGTGCAGATTGTGGTTCATTTCATTGTGTGCTGAAACAAAAGACATTTGGGTATCAGTTACTGTTTGCACTTCAGTCTAATAATGCATGGATTAGTCTCACAGAGGACATATGGGCTCTGTAGAGGGCACGATGTGGTGCCGTCTAGATTACAGCTGCATTATTCGCTTCCGTCCAGAATGCCAATCGATTCGACCCAGAAGTAGTTCTGAACCAGCTGAGATATTCTGGGATGTTGGAGACGGTGAAGATCCGCAGGGCCGGGTTCCCGGTCCGTAGAACCTTCCAGGACTTCTTTAACAGGCTAGTGTGAAACACAAAGACACTAGAACACACTACAACACTCTAGAACACACCTGAACATTCTAGAACACACCAGAACACAGATACTTGAACATTAAAACCCACTAGAACCCACTAGAACACTCTAGACACACTGGAACAAAAAAGCTAGATAGACATACACTAGAACATAGATGGTATAAACAGACACTAGAGCACAAGAACACTAGAACACTAAAACCGAAAGACAGTGTACACAGTATACACAGACACTAGAACACAGACAATTTAACAAGGATGTGTGTTTTACTATTAAGATGATATATTGGTCATTAACTAACTATAGTAAACTCCCAACTGTTGTGGTTAACCTCTATAATAACGTTTTCTGTGTGTGTGTGTGTTTGCCTGCGTGTGTGTGTGAATGTGTGTGTGTGTGTGCCAACAGGTACAAGATGATCCTTAAGAACAAAATGTCCCCCGATGATTTAAGGGGCTGCTCCTCACAGCTCCTCATGGTCCACGACGCGACCATGAAAGAGTGGCAACTTGGGAAAACAAAGGTAGCCAACACACACACACACACACACACACACACGAGCACACACACACACACACACACGGTCACACACACACACACACACACACCGGTACACACACACACACACATACACACGGGCACACACACACATACACACACACACACACACTTGCACACACGAACACACACACATACACACGGGCACACACACACACACACACACACTGGCACACACAGAGGCACAGCTGGGCTGCTGAAGGGATCAGGTGAAATGTCACAATGGTTTGGAAGAAGGATAGTATGAAACTCATTCGCAGACTCCACCAAATCTTCATTCTTGTCACTTGATATTTTGAAGCTCTCGGCACTAGTCGCAACCAGTTGGACAGCGTACGTGCTCAGAAAGATCACGAACAGATCTCGATAAATCTGGTCGTAGTTAGTACCAGAAGGCTCCGGGGACTTTATAGTGACATTAATGTGTAGAGAAGATTGAATGGTTTCTTCTCTTACTCATTTCCTAAGGATTTCTCTCGGCTGCTTGTGGTCAGTCTGGGTTGTTGTGATTGTTTCTACACAGTTTCGCGGTTTTCCTCAAGAACTGTTACTGTAACTGTGAGCCGTCATGGGTGGTTTATAGGAAAGCTAGTCATTGTTTGGCTAAAATAAGTTGGCGTCTTAACACACAGGTTAACGCTAACGACATAAAGATCTTTATTTTTCTTTCATTCTTCTCCTTCTCTTTCTCCCTCTCTCTCTCTCTCTCTCTCTCTCTCTGATCTGGCTTTTCTTCTTTGTTCTCCTGATTTCTAACAATGATCAACTCCCTCGCGTTACGCCTTCGAACAGTTTTTCCGCTAAATGATTAACTTTTACAGACTCATTTGATCTACCACGAACGGTTTGTTTAGTGTGTTTAGCGTGGAATCCAGACCAACCGCACAGGAGTCAAAGGAACGGGACATAAATCAAAGATGGATACCGGCCCTCCTCAGATTTTGAAGAAAGAAAAAAAAGTTTGCTGTGTCTCCATTTTCCTGTCATTATTTCTGTCTCCTTGTAGTGTAGCTTTTATATAGTCTCTGAAACCACAGAGGAATTCTCTAATGGATTGATTTTGCCAACGTTGTTGACCATGTTTAGCCACGGTCTCAAATACGGGTCAAGATCAAACCCACCCATTTCAGCCGAAATGCACACGAAAAAATAGAAACTATAAAAAGCATATGGGGTGCGATGAGTATGAGTGGTCATAAACATTCACACTTGTGGGATACTGGAATACGTGACGTGACGCGCGCGCACACACACACACACACACACACACACACACACACACACACACACACACACACACACACACACACACACACACACACACACACACACACACACACACACACACACACACACACACACACACACGGACACGGACAGGGCGGGCCTCTAAGGCACCATAGACAGGCAGCCAGCCAGGTAGGCTGACAGGTTGGTAGACAGACAGCCAGCCAGGTAGGCTGACAGGTTGATAGACAGACAGCCAGCCAGCCAGCCAGGTAGGCTGACAGGTGGGCAGGCAGGCAGGCAGGCAGGCAGGCAGACAGACAGATAGATGCTGCTCGTTATAAATAGAGACAAAGATACATGTCGCGCAGATGCTGGTTCTTCCAGCGCCGGCTGCAGTAGATGAATTGTCGGCCTTGGAGCTCGAGAGACCCAGAGGGTTCAATTTCCTTTGTAGAAACAATCTGCGTGTAATTATATCAACGCTGATTGGCTGCAGGAAATGTGTGTGTGTGTGTGTATACGTCTGTGTGTGCATGCATAAATGCATGCATGCTTCCGTATGTGTGTGTGTGTGTGTGTGTGTGTGTGTGTGTGTGTGTGTGTGTGTGCGTGCCTGCTGCCTGCGTGCGTGCATGCGTAGGGGAAGGATGTGGACTTGGAGAAGACTTCCTCCTCTCTGACACACCGAGCCTGCAGCTGGAGGGGCCTTGATTACAACATCTGGGCACACACACACACACACACACACACACACACACACACACACACACACACACACACACACACACACACACACACACACATAAATATATTTATATTATTTGCCCCTTTTTGTCCCCATTGTATTACAGAAACAGCTGGATGAGTTTGCAAAGCCTAGACACACTGTTCTTATTCAGCTAGTTAACCTGGATCTTGACACCCACATGCACACACACACACACACACACACACACACACACACACACACACACACACACACACACACACCAAACTAACACACACACACATAAATACACTACCACAACAATAATACACATAGTATACATAACAGAACATGGTCACTCAGCTACTTTCCACTCCAGCTATGGTAACAGAGAGCTGTAAGAACATATCAGCCTCCAAGCAGTACAATTAGTTTGTCTCTTATTATTTTTCGCATCTTAGCCTGTTCATCGTGAAACATTCCCCACTCTCTCTGTAGAAAAGAGAGCCGGAGACTAAAGAGAAGAGTTCAGGCTACTTCAGGCAGAGTTAGGGAAGGGTTAACTAAACTCACCCTCCTTCCTGCATGACAGCCAGGAGGGGCGTGTCCTACACTCTGGACGCCAGCCACCTCCCTCCCCCTCCATCCCTCCTCCCTCCCCCATCTCTCCCTCTCGCTCTCTCTCTCTCCCTCTCTCTCTCTCTCTCTCCCCCTTCCCCGTGTTTCTCTGCCCATGCACGTCAGTCGGGCGAAGAGAGCAGCGGTCGCAGTAGTGTAGGGAAACCACTCAGGAAGGACGCTGGATTACAATGAGTCTCTGCAGCAGCAGCAGCAGCAGCAGCAGCAGCAGCAGCAGCAGCCTTAGTCACCGGATCACCAGATCCCCTCTGCCCTGCTCCGCAGTCAGGAAGAGTCGTTAGCCTTCTAGCAGGCTTCCCCTCTACCCACCGCCACCACCAGTACCACCACCTAGCCACCACCACCAGCCAGCTACCCACACACGCACTGCTGTGCTGCAGTGAGCCGGAGACAGTGCCAGCCAAGACGGGCTCGGCAGGTCACAGCGAGCCGCTGGACGGACGAAAGAGGAACTAACTGATCAGGTTACACCTCTCTTCTGTCACTCTCTCTCTCTCCCTCTCGGGTGGTGCTGCGCGTCACGCAGGTCTTCCTGAAGGAGGCCCTGGAGCAAAGGCTGGAGAAGGAGCGGGAGGAGGAGCGACGGAGGGCCGGCATGGTGATCCGCGCCCACGTCCTCAGCTATGTGGCCAGGTGAGTTCTGGGGGGGGAAGAGACCTGGGGGGGGGGGGGGGGGGAGAGAGAACTGGGTCTGGAGAACGATGATGGGGACATCATTGTTTTGACTTTTTATGCAAAACAATCTGTGCATTATATGCATGGTGTGTGTGTTTGTGCTTGTGTGTGTATGCTGTGAGAATATGTGTATGTGGTGTGAGTTTGTGCGTGTGTGCACGTGTGTTTGTGTGTGTCTATAGGCACTGTTCATTGCATGCTTGCATGTTCATTGCGGCGTTTGCATGCTTCATTTGCAATTGTTGTGTGTGTGTGTGCGTGCCTGTGTGTGTGTGCGTGCTTGTGTGTGTGTGTGTGTGTGCGTGTGTGTGTGCGTGCTCATGTGTGTGTGCGTGTGCGTGTGTGTGTGCGTGCTCGTATTGGTGTGTTAGAATAACACCTGTTTGAACATTAAAGGTGCCTCATAGTAGATGTAATGCAGTCGGGAGATATGTATAGCAACAGATGAAACATTGTCATATTCAAAGGACATCCTGCTGTCTTGGGTGCACAGCGCCAGGGAGATCCTACATGAACAGTTGGAGCTCACAGGTCATGTTGCTTGGTTACGCTGTTCCTGCAGAGCCAGTCCTCTCAGATAGTTATCAGAGACCTCAGCGTGGCAGAGTCAACAGCACCGTTCATCATGTTTGTTTTATACACCTAAAGAATGCAGGGTACCTGCCTGCCTGTCTTTCCATCCGCCTGTTTATTAATTCATTGATTGATTGATTTGTTTGTATCTTTGCCTTGCACATTCCCCACGAGACCGGGACGTCTGTCATGACAGAGGTTTTAGGAATCTTGCCCAAGACCCCGCAAATGTAACCTAAACCTGCAACAGCATGCTGCCAGATGGAGGCTTCAATTCCAACATCTGTGTCTCTGCAGCACTAGAACGGGCCCACGGACAAGGCTATGGTTTGGGCTTCTACGTTTCTCCCTTTCCCTTATAACAGAGCAGGTGGCAAAGTTGGCAAACGGTGTTAAACGACGCCTGTTTAATTAGGATTATGAGGAAATAGGTAGCGTTTCCTCGCGACGAGTGGTTGGTGGGAAAGCTGCGTTGAGGTCTGCTTTAAGTGTTGAGAGGTCATAGGTCAGAGCCCTGTGGGTGGTCCCACGCAAGCCATGCGTGTTTATGGTGTTTATGTGGGTTTGGGGCTGTGTGTGTGTGTGTGTGTGTATACCTGTGTGTGTGTGTGTGTGTGTGTGTGTGTGTGTGTGTATGTGTGTAAACACACCCACCCACACAGCCACATTGGCACAGCCCCCAGTCCCTCAGACTATAAACACGATGTGGTTGACAGTGTGTAGCTCTGTGTTTGTTTGAGCTGAAGAACCTCACCGTGCGTTCACCAAACCCATCCCCTGACCACACGCCTTGGTGTGATGAATCGGCCCCCTGCTCCCTCACGGTACTCCCGGTGGAGGGGATCTGGCGTTACAAACGGGGGGTACTTGGGTTCCTCGTGGGCTGGACCGTTACAGTGCACGCCCATCGGACGTGATTGAAAACGTGATGCGCCGCCACCCGCTCACTTTGTAACGGATGCGACAAAGCCCCTCGCAAAGGATCATGGGAGAGCCCATGTCGCTGCGTCTGCTTGCGGGAGGGGGAGGGAGGGGGGGGGGGGGAGTTGAACCTCGGCACAATGTTGATAAAACGAACAACATCAGTCCGAAATGGCGATCGCAAGTTGAACATTAATTCCCCCCCCCCCCCCCCCCCCCCCCCCCCCCAAAAAGAAAAAAAAGCAGCAGGCTGAACCAAGAGAGGGTGCGGCACTGCTGCCGTCAATCATTAACATGTCGGTCGGTTCGATTCCGCCGCCCGTCTCCGCAGGAAGCAGTACAAGCGGGTGCTGTCCAGCGTGGTCACCATCCAGAAGAACTACCGCGCCCACTTCTGGAGACGCGGGTTCCTGCGGCTGCGCTCCGCCACCCTGGTGCTGCAGAAGCACCACCGCGGGCACCTGGCCCGCTCCCTCTACCGCCAGGTCCTGGAGGAGAAGAGGAGGAGAGAGGAGGAGGAGGCGGAGGCGGAGAGGGAGAGGAGGCGCGTAGCGCAGGAGCAGCAGCGGGAGCAGCAGGAGGAGGAGAAGAGACGGCTGGAAGAGGAGGAGAGGAGGCGCCGGCAGAAGGAGGAGGAAGAGGAGGAGGAAGAGGCGGATAGAAGGAGAGTGGAGGAGGAGGAGAGACAGAGGAGTCGGAAGGAAGAGGAGCAGACGAGGAGGAGGGAGGAGGAAGAGGAGGAGTTAAGGCGGATGGAGGAGCAGAGGATCAAGGAGAAGGCGCAGGAGAATGCGGTGGCTTTAGGGCACTCTACCAGGTACAGACTGCTGATGATTAGAGTACGGACAGATATGACAGAATGGTTCAAAGTAAATATCATAGTCGGACTTTGAAAAAGTACGGCAGTAAAAGTCATTTGAATGGTAGTATTTTGAAAAGTGAAATGTGCGTTTAGGCACAGGCCTGTCGTCACACTAACCCAACTTGTGATGAGTAGCTGTAAGCGAAAGAGAACTGTTGCTAAAAAATATCGTTTTTAATAACAAGGTTTCAGATTATTAACAACAATGTTTCTCATTTTGTCCTCAGAAACTCTCTGGTGGTTAACGCTGCTTGTCAGAAGGTGAGACTTATCTCCTTGTGCTGAAAACACCATGGACTTTCCCTGAATGTCTGTTTATACCAGCCAAGGTCATGTTGCTTTATTTAGCCCTTATGCAAGAGCTTCTCAGAGTGCGACGCTAGAGGTCAACTAAGTTGACAATGTAATGTGAGGGCAGGTGTTGCAGGACAGCTTCACTTTATTCAACAGCCTTTTTGAGGTGACACTGTTAAGATGGATTGATGGTTCCTGTATTAATCTCTGAGGGCATGTGTAGTTATAACATGTGTAGTTATAACAGCAGCAGACGATAAAACGAAATATAAATATAAAAAGACAGGTAATATTAAAGTGTGAATATTTGCACACCCCCACGTCATTGTCTGATAAAACTGTCCCCTAATCCTGACCGTCAACTCCTCCATCCGTCCATCCATGTCTCCATCAGACGGAGCTGTCGCACTCCCCGTCCCGCAGCCCCGTCCCGGGCCACACCTCGGAGGAGGAGAGCCGCCAGATGGAGGAGATCCAGCGTCTGGAGCGGGAGATCGAGCGCCTCCAGAGGCAGCAGGAGGACAGCGTGTCGCTGCTGGGCGACGACGGCCGCGACCAGCTGCGCCAGCGCCGCAACGCCGAGATCTACCGGCTGGAGAAGGAGGCGTCGCGCGTCGCCACCGAGTTCCTGGACCTGCTGGACTTCGGCGGCCTGGAGCCGTCGCTCTCCAGCGAGGAGAACCTCCACGACCCGGCCGAGACCCCCGCCCCGCTGGCCGAGGAGGAGGAGGCGGACGAGGGGTTCCATGCCGACGACGAGTGCGTCCCCCTGCCTGACCTCCCTCGCCCCGCCTCGCCTCCTCTGGACCAGGAGGTCTTCCAGAGCGTCCCCCCTCCTCCGCCCGGCTTCGCGGAGGGACCGGTGGCCCCGTCTTCCTCCTCCACCACCACACCCAGGGGGTCGTGGCACTCCTCCGTGGTGACCCAACACCGGGGCCATGCCCCCACGCCCCCTCCCGTCCTGCCCAACGGGGGCAGGCAGCCCTACATCAGCATGGGGCATGCAGAGGCAGAGCCCCCAAGCAGAGAGCCTCCTCGCGGCCCCCCGCAGGACGCGGAGTCAGACTACGACCAGGATGAGTACGAGGAGGTGCACGGGAGCTCGGGCGCCAGCACCAACGACGGCCACGCCACCGACGAGGAGGTGCTGCGGTCCTGCACCCAGAACAGCCTGGACTCCTTCAAAGGCAGCTCTGACTCGGTACGTCCACAAACATACAAACACACCACGGGCCCCGGGGTCGGTCTCCAGCTTGCGTTACATAACATACAACATAATGGGATATTGAATCAGCCATCAGAGCACCTTTGGAATCCCATCATGTCAATCCAATCCAAACATTTAATCTTGTCGGGAAATTTTTAATTCACTCATAATATTTGCCATGAAAGATCCTACTTTGTTATATTGCCTCAGCCGTGCCTCAGGTCTTAGGAAATGGTTCAGGCTCGACCCACACACACACACACACACACACACACACACCTTGATTTCCTCTGAAAACATGAAACTCCCCACGCATTCATTACCCTCACACCTCTGGGCAACTCCAGCCCAGCAGCTCTGAAGCCAGGATCTCCCCCTCACTTGTCCAAACACTCAGCTCATGTTAAATTCACAGTAGAATACTGGAGCAGTGATTATGTTATGATTGTGTTGGCCGTGTCCGTGTGCATATGAATCCGTTCCCAGATCCTGCCAGTCAAAGAAGAGAGCTTGGAACCAACTCTGTTAGCTCAGCAAAATGACACGGGGAAGGGAGGGTGTGTGTGTGTGTGTGTGTGTTTGTGCGGATGTGTGTGTCTATATGTCTGTGTTTCTGTATGTGTGTGTAATGTAATGGAGGGTTAAGATGGCCTTGATTCAAAGACAGACTGATGACTAGGGAGAAGTTCTTAAGGTTAGACGTGTATGTATTTTTTTGTGTTTGTGTGCGTGTGTGAGTTTGCATATTGATGTTTGAGTCTCTGAGTCTCTTTCTGTGTGTCTCTGTATGTGTGAGTGTGGATGTGTGTGTCTCTGCGGGGTTGGTGTGGATGTGTATTTGTGTTTGGATGCGTGTGTGTGTGTGTGTGTGCATATATCTCTGCATGTGTGGCTGTGTGTGTGTATATTCGTTTGTGTGAGCATCTTTGTGTGTGTGTGTTTCTGTGGGTGTGTGTGTCTGCGGAGTGTGTTCCAGAGATCTACTAATTTAAGTGGGGAAGCAACAGAAATAAGTGGTTTTCAAAAGGAACTGGAAACAACCAGTTCTTCAGTTGTTTTCTTATCTGTTCTTTATTTCATAAAATCTATTTTGTACTCAAGAAAATACAGGTATAACTTTTAAACATACACTGGTAACAAAACAAACACATAGAGGGTTTATTTCTCTAACATTTCAAATTCAAAGCCAAGGTAAATATATTTAAAACAGTGTTGTTTTGTTATATATTGTTTTATGAGAGTCTTAAGTTGGCATGCTGACGGACTGTTTTGTGTGTGTGTGTGTGCGTGTGCATGTGTGTGTGCGTGCGTGCGTGCGTGTGTGCATGTGTGCAGTTCATAGAAAGTGACGAGGACAACGAATGCTACGTGGACACGGACGAGGAGGTGTCCAACGGCAGGGTGAACGTGCTCAACGGCAGTGGGCCTCCGTACTTCCACAGCTACCTCTACATGAAGAGTGAGGGCTTCTCTGTGCAAATAAAGACCGATAAATGGGCGCTTTCAGTTCATTCTCTGGCCCAGAGACGCACGCACAGACACACACACTTCCGGATCGTGTCTTCACACGCTTCACATCTTTAGAGCCCTTAATACGGCTCATTTCTGACACTTTCACTTTTGGTTTAATTGTGTTTGATATACACATTTTTTGGTCTCCTGCCAAAATCGCATTTTTGCATGTGATTTTGGTTTGAGTTTGGACAATATTTTTGACATTGACAAGTAAATAATTGGCACGATAAGATGCTATGATATTGCGATACCCAATTCTTTCCAACTTTGAGGTCTAAACTATAATAATAATTCAAAACACTTTGAACGGACTGTAAATTAAACTGATGAATTTTCATTGATGAACACATCTTGATGTCTAAATATTGATGAATATCTTGATGGATATAAATATTGATGAATAAACATAGATGAAAACATCTTGATGACCACCTGTGAACACCTGTGTGATTGACAGGTGGTCTGATGATCCCCTGGCGGCGCCGCTGGTGCGTGCTGAAGGACGAGACCTTCATGTGGTTCCGGGCCAAGCAGGACTCCCTCAAGTCCGGCTGGCTGTACAAGAAGGGGGGCGGGATGTCCACCCTGTCCCGCCGCAACTGGAAGATGCGGTGGTTCGTTCTGCGAGAGTCCCGGCTCATGTACTTTGAGAACGACAGCGAGGAGAAGCTGAAGGGAACCATTGACGTCCGCTCGGCCAAGTAAGAACCCTCTCTCTCTCTCTCTCTCTCGCTCTCTCTCTCTCTCTCGCTCTCGCTCGCTCTCTCTCTCTCGCTCTCGCTCTCTCGCTCTCTCGCTCTCTCGCTCTCTCTCTCTCTCTCTCCCCAACAGACTTAACTTTTCGTAAAGTTAGGTCAGCTTTCATTTTTTATGACTCATTTTCTCCCAGAATATCATCTCAAATGTCATTATATCAAAATAATTTGGTATTGTTCTTTTTTTAAGGCAAATAGTCGATAACCACGAAAAGGAAAACGCCCTGAATATTGTTACCGAGGAGCGCACCTATCATATCTATGCAGAAACCCCAGAGGACGCCAGGTACGCCTTTATCAATATCTGTCATGGTACTAGACCCCACCTACCACCGACATTACATTAGCCTTTATCACATTACCACAGAAATAATGCCTAGAAATCAAGCTCCCCCTGTTGGCCAACAGTGGAACTGAATCATGCTAATCCTGTCACATGGTTGTCTCCCTCTCCCCCTCTCCTGTGAACTCTCCCTGACCCTCCCAGCGGTTGGTTCAATGTGCTGAGTCGCGTCCACACTGCCAGCCCGGAGCAGCGCATGGAGATGCACCATGAGCAGGCCAACCCAAAGAATGCAGTGGTTAGTGCTGGTTTCCTTCCCAAGGCCAGATACTTATACTTATACTTATCCTTATACTGCTAGGATTTGGAAGCATCCAACTCAATAAATTGTAGGCTAATCACAAGGCCTGTTTGTTTTTTTCATTGTTTTTAAAGCAATTAAGTTGAGGCATGGTACCACATCCCAGATTTAGATAGGACCGGTCAGGCCTATAATTTGTCAAAATTCGAAATAATACAACTATACCTTTACATCCAAATATATAATACGATAGAAGATATCGTCCTTAAATATTGTTGACCATGAGCATCTGGCGTCTGTGCTAACCGAAAACATAATAACGGTGACGATCAGGCTCTCATCGGTGAATCACTCCTGTTTGTCCGTAGGGCACGCTGGATGTAGGCCTGATAGATTCCGTGTGTGCGTCGGACAATCCTGACCGGTGAGTCTGTCAAGCTGCCTAGATCTGCCCTTGTTCTCGCAGTCACTCGTCATAGTCCCCCCTCCCCAGAACGAGCCCGACGTTCAAACACCCCTTGTCCAATTGTGTTCCCAGACCCAACTCCTTTGTGATCATCACGGCCAACCGGGTGATCCACTGCAACACGGACATGGCGGAGGAGATGCACCACTGGATCAGCCTGCTACAGAAACCCAAAGGAGACTCCAGGGTGGACGGCCAGGAGTTCCTGGTCAGGGGTCAGTTGATTGGTTGTTGGTGTTATTATGCCACAGCGTTCTTGATTCTGATTGGTCAATAACATTCCAAGGGTGTGCATTATTGACTTTTGACGTTTAACGGTTCTTAATCAATGCGCTACAAATCCAACATTAAAAACATTTTTTTTTAATAAAACTATCGACCAGATGTTTCCTCGACAGTGCAAAAACAATATGGTCAAAACACAGTGGAAGAATATTTGGATATTTGTATATATTTTTTATTCAATAAAAAGACTATAACATATAATAATATAGAATATAGAATATAGTCATATCTTATCCCAGTTGGTAACTGTGGTATAACCGGAATAAACCACTCTGGGTGTCCCGTTATTGGAAATACTGTTCTTCAGCCGTAGTAAGCAACCTCAGCTTCGCCTCGGCTACATTACCACCCCCGTTGGTCATTTTTATCCCATAGTGGCTTGTTCCTTACTTAAATCTAATTAAACTCTAAATGCTTGCATGGCATTACTTTGGTGTTTTGCAAATATTGTGTCATAATTGGATTTATGACCTTATATTAGATGAGAAAGCATATTTGTACTGTAAAGCTACTTTGATTTGGTGAATTTATTTTATATTGTTAACATTTGGCATTTATTTTCAACCTTTACTTTGGAAATCTCACGCTAGGCTGGCTCCACAAAGAGATGAAATCCGGCGCCAAGAGTACGTCCCTGAAGCTGAAGAAGCGCTGGTTCGTCCTGACCACTAGCTCTCTGGACTACTACAAGACCTCGGAGCGCAGCGGCGCTAAGCTGGGCACCCTGGTGCTGAACAGCCTCTGCTCCATCGTCCAACCCGACGAGAAGGTCTTCAAGGAGAGCGGTACGTTCCCACATGTTCTGATGTCTACTCTGGTTCCTGGTGGACGTCTCGTTGAGGAACATCGACACACGAGGCCTTGAGAATCACTGGGCCGAAACAAGGCCCATCCCACGGGGAACCTTGAGAACATGCCTCTCCATTGAGAAATGTCTCTCGTTTGAACCCTAAATCACATGTCAAAGATCAGATAGCCATGAATAGACCAATTGGTTTGACGCCCCTCTGCCTTCACACAGGCTACTGGAACATAATCGTCCACGGGCGTAAACACTCGTACCGCCTTTACACCAAGATGCTGAACGAAGCCATGAGGTGGGCGTCCGCCATACAGGGTGCCATCGACAGCAAGGTGCCCATCGAGACGCCGACCCAGCAGCTCATCAGGGACATCAAGGTAGAGACCCATCCCAGAGCATACGACTCAACGTTACCCATCATAACAGTTGCCAGTCATGCCTGTTGAATTCACACATAAATTAACCGGTTATCGTTTGTATTTTTTTGGCAAACTCGAATCCATTCCAGCTTCTTAACCAGGGGCACACAATGTAGTTCTTAAGTGAGGTACTTAAATATAGATGATGTGTGTGTGTGTGTGGGGTGATACTGCCTATTGGTACACTATGTCATTCATATTCGACGCACTCTTTGAATAATATATTTTGGGTTGGCTGTTAATCCGTTAATGTTTTGTCAGACTCACAAAGGCTTGTTTGGGTTTGGTCCAATGGGATTGTATAAATACACAGCATTGGCCAGTAGGGGAATGGTAATGCACATTATCTGTCTATTGGGTTGACAGCACCACATAGTGGAGTGAGTACATAGTGTACCTTTTACGTTTACTTTGCTTTCCTACTGTTCCCCATCGCTCCTTGTGTTATTGATCTGAATGTGTGTGAATTACTGAATTACTGCAGTTCATTTTGTTTCCATTTGGGGTTTTATAAAAGTGCTTTGGAAGCAAATGATTGAATTACATTGTGGGATTGTGTGCGACTCCCTGGCACAAATAAATGTAATAATTGAATGACAAACATTCAACCTTTTAAGTGCTTCTTCCTGCTACCTGCATGCTACAACAATGCCTAAAATTTTGAATTTGAGTTTGCGATCTATAAACCAGTGGATGACTCATGCTGCTCTGTCTGTCCCCAGGAGAGCAGTCTGAACGTGGAGGCGGTGGAGCAGACCTACTGGAGGAACCCCATCCTGAGATATACCCAGCATCCCTTGCACTCCCCTCTCCTACCACTGCCTTACGGAGACGTCAGCGTCCACCGTAAGTGCAGAATCCTGCTGTTATATCCACCGTTAAACCCTACCGCTAGTATCGAACAAAATTCATGAACCTCCGGCTGTGTGGTTTGGAATCCAAACTATATCTGTGTTTGTTTCCTCCAGTGCAAAAGGAGAAGGGCTACTCCAGCTTGCAGGATGAGGCGGTGAAGATATTCAACTCGCTGCAGGAGATGGAGGCGGTGTCGGACCCCGTGCCGATCATCCAGGGCATCCTGCAGACCTGCCAAGACCTGCGGCCACTCAGAGACGAAGTCTATTGTCAGCTGATCAAACAGACCAATCACGTTCCCCAACCCAACAGTCTGGCCAATCGCGCCCACTGGCACCTGCTCACCTGTATGAGCTGCACTTTCCTTCCCAGCAGGGGTATCCTGCGCTACCTCAAGTTTCACCTCAAAAGGTATCGGATCAGAACTCAGTCGGAACTGCTACTGTCTTAGAGGGGCTTTTATTTATGTATTTTGTTATTCCTCGTTATTTAAGAGTCTATATACAAATATTGCGACAGCTACCAAAGTTAGCTGACTAGCTTGTGTTCCCTTCATGGCTCTTTATAAGCTTCTTCATCTTGGGTGTTTCCACAGGATTAAAGAGCTGTTTCCTGGCTCAGAGATCGAACTGTTCGCCCATTTCATCGGCGAGTCACTAAAGAAAACCAAGTGCAGAGAGTACGTTCCCTCCCAGGAAGAGATCGTCGCTCTCCTCACCAGACAGGAGATGACCACCACGGTCTACTGCCACGGTGGGGGCTCCTGCAAGATCTCCATCAACTCCCACACCACCGCTGGAGAGGTAGGCTGTAGACCGGCCTGTAGACACGCTGTTGATGTGTTACGCATCTCACGATCCTACGCAGACAGGAGAACATTTCTTAAGCAAAAGGATGTGTCCATTTACTCATAATTCATATGTGTAGGGGCCGGATAATGTAGTGCCTACGGGTGTTTGACTACAAGCTGAAAGGTACTGGGTTTGATTCCCAATGTCCGCAGACTACCTGTAGACACCCTTGAGCAAGATGCCTAAGCGCTAACTGTTCCTCAAAGACATCTATCTGAATTCGCTTTGGATAAAAGCATCTGCTAAATTACTACATAAACGTGAAACTTTCATAGCTCTATGTATTGCATTTGTCTTTTTTGTAGCTTCACGACACCAAAACCCTGCAAAACTAAAGTTTAAAGTGCAATTGAACATTTGATTAACATCGACGCCGTCTCCCTGATGTCCAGGTGGTGGAGAAGCTGATCAGAGGCTTGGCGATGGAGGACAGCAGGAACATGTTTGCTCTGTTTGAGCACAAGAACAACATTGACCGAGCGGTGGAGAGCCGGGTGATCGTTGCTGATGTTCTGGCTAAATTTGAGCGGTAAGTTGCACAAGAGATCACATTGTTTGAGTTAAATATGCCGCTCAGTAAAGATGGAAAGTTTAAAATTATAAACATGCAGTTAAATTAATAATTGGAATCATTTCCTCCATCAGACTGGCTGGCAGCGAGGAAGAGGAGGATGAAGGACAGTGGAAACTCTACTTCAAACTCTACTGCTTCCTGGATGTGGAGAGCATGCCCAAGGAAGGCGTGGAGTTTGCGTTCATGTTTGAGCAGGTGAGTCACACTGCACTCGTATAGATGCTCACACACAGCCCCCCAGGGGTTCCCCGGCGCTGAACCCTCTCCTTGCGGGTTCCCTCAGGCCCATGAGAGTCTGACCAGTGGCCACTTCCCCGCGCCGGAGGAGACCCTGCAGCATCTGGGGGCCCTGCGGCTGCAGTTCCTCCACGGCGACACGGCCAGGGTCAGCTGGGTCTTGGAGAACGTGTACCCCATGGGTCGCCTGCGCAGCCGAATCCTGCACTTCACCAAGGTGGGCGGCGCCACGGGCCAGACGGGCCAGACACTGGAGCGGCGGAGGACAAGCTTCCTGGAGGGCACCCTGCGGAGAGGCCTGAAGACGGGCTCCATGAAGAAGCAGCGCATGGAGGAGGAGCAGATGCTGGAGATGTGGATCAAGGAGGAGACGTCGGCCACCAGGGCTAGCATCCTGGAGAAGTGGTCCCGCATTAGAGGGCTGGACCAGCACCAGGCCATGCTCAAGTACATGACGATCATCAAAGAGTGGCCCGGCTACGGATCCACGCTGTTTGATGTGGAGGTAAAGACCCAGGACACTGGGTTTTATGTTTCGTCACGTGTGTCGCGAGTTAAAAAGCCCGTGTTGTTGACATGAAAGTCGATTGATGGGGCTCGTTTTGTGTTGTCTTTGTAGTGCAAAGAGGGAGGCTTCCCTCACGATCTGTGGCTGAGTGTGAGTGCGGAGAACATCTCGGTCTACAAGAGAGGAGACCCTAAGCCTCTTGAGACCTTCCCGTACGAGCACATCGTCTTCTTCGGTGCTCCTCAGCCCTGCACCTACAAGATCACCGTGGATGAGAGGGAGATGTTCTTTGAGACACCACAGGTGTGTTCACCTCGTCGTGTGCACAACGTCACGCTGCTGTGCTGCGCTGCGCTGCGCTGCGGGAGAACGGTGGTTGTTCAGTGTATTGTTTTTAGAACAGCTTAATTCTTCATTTCTGGTTTTCTGTGTGTCTCAGGTCGGGGAGATCACAAAAATCATGAAAGCCTACATCAACATGATCGTGAAGAAGCGGTGCAGCGTGAGATCTGTGTCGAGCTACGGAACCAACTGGATCCGGTGATGGACAGGACAGGACAGGTCCTGCACTATACAGAACGGGACCCAACAGGACCACGGGGGGAAAGACCAGGGAAGACCAGAAGCAAATCGCTTGCAGAAGAAAATCGTAGAGCTTTTGAGTGACCATTAAACAATATTGTCTAACTTTGGCAATATAAAGAATGGTTGAAAAGTTTGTACAGAAAGACAAAAATAACTCCTGCTTATTGCAACATTCAAAATGCTAGCGTCTGCACAACTATAAGCTAATTTTTCCACAGGGTATTGCTTCCTCTGATACGGGCTTTTGTTCTGAATATCCTTGACAATTACTCATGTTATTTACACTGGTCGTTGCTGTTATCTTGCTTACAGTTCCCTTCTGGGGGGGGGGGGGGGGGGGGAGGGGATTCGACCAAGCGTGCATTTATATGTTCAGCGTCAAGCATGCTTAACAAATCACATGCACAAACAATTCTGTAAAAATCAATGAGCTCTTTCACCATTATTTAGTATTTTCCCCTTTAAGTCCCTCAGGTAAATGGACGATACCACATCATCGGAACAGAACAGCATCTACACTTTATTGCCTTAAGTGGGTTTCACACAGTACATTTCCAACGGCCACCATTTTTTACTAATAGTCAATAGATATGGCCATTTACAAATGTACGAAGGTGGCAATACCATGTTTCTGGATATGGAAATGTTTGCCTTCTCAAACATTTGCAGAGATGAGAGAAATCCAATGTATAGGGCAATGCATTAGAGCATTTCACGAAAGGTGCCATTTACTGTAAATGGTTGTAAAACTGTTTGCCGCTTGTATGTGTAATGTTACTGTTAGACTATTTCTCAGTATTGATCTGTTATATTTTTTAACAGAGTTGGTCATTGAAAGTTTTGTGACTGAAGCTGTTATTCGAGGACTGAGGATCAAGCATAACGCAGCTTGGCAACCCCATGTCTGAAGGATGTATCTTGTTTGTTTTTAGATAGTGTCGAAGGTCAGCGAGGCTTATTTATTATGTGGACTATTGATGACAGGAGAGAGAGAGTGGCGGGGAGAATTCACAAGCACCAATGTTGTGACAGTCACAGAAATGAATTGTGATGATGCTGTTTAACGTTTGGATTTCTGAATGAATTGTGTGTTCATGGATACAACTAAATTGTACCACGACAGATGCAACTTTTGATAAAAACGTGCTCAAAATTGTATGTGCATAAAAGTGATCAAAAGAATGTCATATGGTCTCAAACAAACAGGCAGTAGCTCCCAATGTTATGGCTGTTCTTGTTGAATGTTTAATATATGTCAGGACGTCTAGGCACTGTGGATGATGTAAAAGCAGGGCAACATGCATTTGCCAAGCTATTGCCCACAATAACAATGAATTCCAATAAGACTATACAGATTGTCTTAACCTAACGTCACAACACAGGCTATCTTCCACTGCTCTCTCCAGTCTCAGTGATCTAGGGAGGCTATCTGGTAAGCTGCCGGCGGCCATTCCAGAGACTTGCCCTGCCGTTTAACACGACTGTACTTCTGCTTGTTTTGAACAAAAGACAATGTTTTATAACTGAATTTAAATATGCTTTAATAAATTATTGTATTTCATTAAGGGTTTGGTGTGGTTGTTCTGTGTGTCGTGATAAGGAAATGAAACTAAGTTGTGAAAGCCTGGCTTTTGCTAACCACACCGGGGTCCGTGACGTCAGACCTTGATTAAATAAAATAAAGAAAGTCTCCGCCCATCTTCAGCTGCTTAGAAATTCGTGACTAAAAAGTTTTACTTCAGTGGCACATTTTTGGCAAGTCACGAAATGTCCGGAATGTATAGATTTGTGTTTTTTGTTTTTATCTTCACACTGAACGCCATCAGAACTATTGACACGCAGAACGTGGATCCTCCGGCGAGTAAGTTCTGCTGCTACTTTATTAGCCATTTAGCTTCTCTTCTTGTTTATTGAAGGTCACAAGTTTCCCTCAGGATCAAAACATGACAAAACAAACTCGTTTCTCTATTTACCCGGATCATAGCGATTAGTATTTTCTCGCACGACCACAAATATAATTAGCTTACGACGTGTTTGATTTTTGTAATTAATTATATCTGTGTCTGTAAATTACCAATTGAGCAACTGAATGCGAAATGCTCAACTTTAAACTCTGTATATCTGTTTCACTTGGTTTTATTCACAATACTGCTGAACATGGGGTTATTACGTGTTTATACCTAAATAAGTCAAACTGTTATAGCCAATTCCCCACGCATGAATAACCTCACATTAACATATAATATGTTATAATTCCCATTTCAGTCCCTTGTGCCTCAAAGTCCAACACCACTTGTGAAGACTGCCTTAAGAATGTGACTGTAAGTAAAGTATACTTATGAATATATACATACAAAATAAATGTCCTTATACCATATAAGCCTTTACTCAATATACAATGAAAATGAAAGGAGCACATTTCTATGTCTATTTCAGTGTTTGTGGTGCATATCAACAAAAGCATGTGTGGACTACCCTGTGAGAAGCATCCTCCCTAAGCCCAGTGTGTGTCCATTAGATAATGCCCGATGGGGTCTTTGCTGGGGTAAGACAAGCAAATTCTGACCAGCAAACAAAAATCGAATACTTGTAAATGTATCACTCAACGGCACATTTTCACTCAACGTCGTAATAATCCCCATGTCCCCTTTTTGTTACGTTTGGTGTCGGGCATTTCCAGTCAACTTCCAGAGCCTGATCATTTCCATGGCAGTGCTGGCAGGCATCATCATCATTGCCATCCTTGTTTGCTGTTTCTGCTGCTGTAAATGTGAAAGAATTGGGTAAGCAGTGAATTAAACAGCTTTCGTTTTTCATCTAATCGGCTGAGGGCTGTCCTGTGTGACCAGGCTCACGAGTCACAAGGCTGAGTGTACTTTGTAATTTGGTTCAGTTCCTCAGCCAAGAGGAATGAACACAATGAGCTCCTATTGTTGCTTGTCAGCCTACATCCGCCTTTGCTCAGGTTCGGCTCAGTTCAGATGTGAATGCTGGTGTTCAAGATAGGCATTAATACATAATTTCCTCTAATCCACCTTCAGTTGGAAAATAAATGCACTCTTCAATAGTGATTGGAATGGAAATGTTTTATTCAGTTAGGCCTTGTGTGTGTGTGTGTGTGTGTGTGTGTGTGTGTGTGTGTGTGTGTGTGTGTGTGTGTGTGTGTGTGCCTGTGTGTGTGTGTGTGTATGTGGTGTTAGATCTCTGTGCACGTATGTGTGTGTGTGTGTGTGTGTGTTGTGTTAGGTTAGATCCCTGTGTGTGTGTGGGTGTCTTTGTTATATGCTACGAGACTCAGAGCATGTCTCTGCTTGTCTGGCCAACTGCCAAAGTTTTCTCGTCACGTTGGACTTTTTAGTTCCATTAAGTTGCTCACTGTGTGGATTATGTTGAACTCCAGGAACAAGCGACAGGATGCAAAAGTAGCCAAACAGGACCGCGCGAGGAAGGCCCGCAAAAATGAGAGGTAATTTAGTGTTAATCCAGACGTTGAGTGCTGCTTGATTCCAGATACAGTCAGCATTATCAACAAGTTGAGGTGGTCACCTTCAAGTGTTTGATTCAATTCAGCAGACATCCTTGATTTTAACACTTGCCTTTGTTTTTATGTAAACAGAAAGTCTGAAAGGAATGTGCGTCACGAAGAAATCAGGCAGAAATATGGTAAGAAGCATTCATCTGCATGAATCCTTTCATTTTTTTTAAAGGAAAACAGTATACTCTCCTTTTCACAGATGAAGGTGCTAAAATGTGATCTTAAAAAATATATGATTTCATGGCGCCTCCTACTGGAGGGATCTGACATAGTCCTCACCCATCAGACCTTGTAGGATTTAATATAGTAAAAGCTCACAAAATGTATGAATGACCACATGACCATGAGAAAAAAGAATACAGCTACGTGTCAACTAATAAAACCATTATTTTGGGATGCACAAAATGTATTTCACCTGCAAACTGCTGCAGTTGAACTAAACACTACTTTTCTAAAGAACCCTGACTTAGTTAGTTCAACTTTATTCAAGAAATAAATCGTAACTATATATAGCTATAAAACGATACATACCATTATACATATATATTTCGTTATGTATATAATTAAATATATATAACTATATATATAACTAACTTTATGTATATAATATATATACTTAACTATATTTATAACTAACTATATTTATAACTATTTATAGTTATATATAGTTATTTATATATAATTATACACACACACACACACACACACACACACACACACACCGGTAACAAATATTGATAATTTAACATTAATAGATCAAAAGTTGTAATGTATTTTCATTTATTTTTATATTTGCTGTTTGCTACCCGAAGGCATGCCATATGACAAGATAAAATGAGAAATAAATGCATAACGATAAATGTTTGACAGAAATGTTAACCTACACTGCCTAACTAATTCGTGAAAATAATTGAACTTTAAACTTTGCAGTGACAGCAGTTAAAAATATTTCACAGGGCTGTTAATGAAAGATCAAAAAAGCTCATTTTGTTTCCCTTTTCATAGGTCTTGCAAAGGGGAATCCTTATTCCCGCATGGAAGACAATTAAGAAACATTCCAGGAATAGAAATTGCAATATTTACAGAATCGCAATACATATTGTGTCATTAATCAGAAATCGTTGTGATGTTGTATCATTAGGTCCCTGCAAATTATCATCCCTATAAAGTAGAATGTGTTAAACTGTGATGTTCTGTTTTTATTTCATGCCAATGAAAGAATGTGATCAAGTGGATGTAGAACCTTGTAAATTGAAAATGCCCTCCATTAAATCCCATTTTATTATAATGCATATTTACATAGATATCATGTTATTATGTTTTTCACTGTAGTCATTTGTTTCTGTTATGTTGTATGTTTCATTATCAAAAAGAGTAAAGCCCAAAGTTGACCTGTCACTTTTGCGCAATGCTAGTAAACCATAAACTGGTGTCCTGTCCTTCTGAAATTCATCTAATTGGGAAGTATAAGTAGTAGGATTATTAATGTGAATTGCAATTGCTGTTATTTCACATTATCCTTATGCATTACCATTTACTTTTACGCTAATGGTATAGATAAAATAATGTTGTTTGTTATTGTATCCACTTTTAGATTGATCATCTCCTTGATCTACTAAACATAACAATTCTTGCATACAACTGGATTTTTTATATTAAATAATTGTTTGGAGTTGTTCAAGAGTGGTGCAAATAGTCCCTGTCTGTTTAGTCTGCCACACGGGTACGCGAACATGTGCTTGCGCGACCACGTATCCGCGTTCCCGAAAAATACGAAACATGTGACATGAAGTGGTCCAATCACAATTTGAAAATGTGTGCGCGCTCCCGGTCGAATCATAGCAGACCGAGGAAGAGTCGCCTGTAGACCCGCTAACACTGCCAGCCGCCTGGATAACAATCTGTTTTCACATTGGAAGTGAGGTCTTGGGGAAAAACTGCACAATGTCTGAAGAAAAGCCAAAGGTTAGTAATGGTTTGCCATGAAATAACTATTGTGCATGGGTTATTATTGTTTAATACTGTCCTTTTGTGAGTTAACGTGATCTTTGTTGCTAACCTAGCCTAGCTAACCAGCTCCAGATAGCGCAGCATTTGAGCGGGCAGACCGACAACACAAAGGTGGACAAATGTGCGGATCTTTCTTGTATATGCGAACATCCTTGCATTGTGATGTGTCCATTGTACAGTAAACCATTTCCCCTACATATGATCACCTATATTGATATTTGCTGAACCATAAATATTTGGTAAATGAACGATTTGTAGTGTTTTTCTTTGCGCCATTGTGCCTTTCTGCGCCAGTTAAACCACGGACTAGCTTGCTATGCTAGCCCGATGGAGCGACTTGGGTGCGCATCTTCAGCCAGGACCAGACGAGTGGTGCGCGCCTCTGCTGCGGACTTCCAGGGGTTCCTTCTGTGTAGGTGGTCTTGAGTGCAGGTTGTGGCGCATGGGATGCTGAGCGTGTTTGTGTGTGTGTTTCTAGGAAGGTGTGAAGACGGAGAACGACCACATTAATCTTAAAGTAGCGGGTCAAGACGGGTCAGTCGTACAGTTCAAAATCAAAAGGCACACTCCGCTCAGCAAGTTAATGAAGGCATACTGCGAACGACAGGTGGGTCTACTAAAGTGATGACGTCAAAACGACTGGCTGGCGAGTTAAAACTCAAAAGTCACTTTTTTCTGATTTTTATTTTTGTCACTCAACAACCGCATGTCAACATTTCCCCCAGCTCCTTGTCTGATATTTCATGTTGGATTATTTCATGTTGGATTTTGAGAACATGTCTGTCATGTGTTTTGCAGGGCTTGGCGATTCGTCAGATAAGGTTTAGGTTTGACGGACAGCCAATCAATGAGACGGATACCCCTGCACAGGTTGGTGTCTTAGGACAAAAAAACACTCTTTATCCTGTGTCATCTTCTGCAATGTTGTTGAATATATTGCACACTCCTCAATCAGTCACTGATTGACATTTTTGTATGGCTTACCACAAAGTGGATACTTTAAAATAATTTTGCTCATGGATGCACGTTGACCACATTGTCAACATTTGGCCTAAAATTGTAGTCACACATTTTATCATTCATTTAATTGTAATATCAGGGTAAATATTGTAAAAGGAAACTTGCATCACAATAATTAAGGACTGGTTCTTTGAAATTTAACTTGGAAATGAGCATTGCTGAATTGATGTAAGCTATAGGTATTTTTTCACCCCAATCTGTACCGTCTTGCCTCTTGGCACCTGATAAAGTATTGCTCTTTACTTGTTGCTTGACAGTTTACCCCAAGGCAGGTGTATTATTCTAATAAGAAATGGCTGTATTTACACAGGGGCTGGTAAAGCACTTGTTGTTGCCCAGTCGTTGGGGTTTGCATGTAGAATGCAAGCATCACTCCTATTAAAATAACCACAGCACAGTGGGTGTGCACTGCAGCTAGGTCTTTGTAATGGATCATTGCAGTTGGGATCATAACCTACTTTTTCAGCTGAACGAAGCGGGTTTACTAGATAATACGGTTAATCTTCACCTGATGTCAACGGCAAAGGAAGTGTGGCTTGTTTTATGTCCACATTGACTCCAATTCCCTGTTGTTAATATTGTGCTTTATACTTATCGGCAAGAATTTCTTCAAAACGTTTGTTAATACTTGATGGTCCTGCGCTAAATGACCTTACTGTTACTTTCATCATAGTGATTCTATGCTGCAGTTGTATTCCTCTGGCAACTGAAATGAAGTGTCAAGTCACCCATGTACAGCTATCGACATCTAGGTCTACCTAAACATGTCCTGCTTTTACTATAATGTGCTTTGTATGGCAACACTGGCTTTTTACATTCTGTCTTGAAGAAGGGATAGGTAGGTTATCTAGGTGTATATACTCCCACAACACATTGCTGTTGTGTTGTAGACAGATGTTTATGAATTTGGCGTCCAATATAATACACGTTTTAAAAGAGCTTGAAGGACATGCGTGGATTGTCACGTGCCAGATTTAAATAGTTTATAGATGTTGAGGGGATGTCTTCTGAGATGTATGGCTGTTTGTTGTGTCTGTTGTTATATGGTTATGTTCCAAGTCTTAGAGTTTTATTTGTATGTTTTTCAGTTGGAGATGGAGGATGAAGACACAATTGATGTATTTCAACAACAGACGGGAGGCTCCTTCTCTTAAGTGGACCGTGGACTCTGAGGACTCGACCCCCGAAAAAGCGTCCTCTTCTTTCATTGTGTCATTCTTTCTTTTCTTTTGGATTTTCTTTCTTCTTCCTTCACCCAAACTGAAAGCTCTATAATTCATTCAGGGATATTTCGTTGTGGCCAGATCCTAACATTGCCACCGTGTTCAAAATGCTTAAGTAGTATATACTATTTATCTAGTATGACATGTTCCAGACAGGAGCAGGTTGGCCCGCAGGGAAACACAAAGGGAGATCCGTTAGCGATGTCTACGATTAATATGCCATCACCCACTTAGTGTCCGTTTCTGTACGTACGGTTGAAACTGAGTGGTTCTGAGTGCTGGTAGATAGAGCCTACAGTTTACTGGGTGGAAGAGAGCCTGTGTTCGTTTTGTCTCTACGAGTGACGATATGTTGGATTTCTTAAATATATATATATTCATATACATACAACTCATTTTAGTAATCTTTTAAGGAACAACGGTCAAACTAATGTCTGATTTATTCATATTCCATTTTTAACTAAAGGAACAAAAAAGAAGTATGTATATGGACACTTGACCTCAATTATGTCGCTCCCCGTGTGAAGCGATAATAAACTATGTTAATGTTACCTGGACCAAAAATGCTACGTGAATAGAGATCTGAATGAAATGGTATAGTGTGGCAGGGTGTTAGAGCCCACTATTTATAGTGACTTTACTTACGTCACCTTGGATCAGGGATAAGTTGAGTTTTGTTTTCATGCCCCCTCAATCCTCCGGCCATAGCATGAAGGGAAACCACCTTCAGCTGCCCACATGCACTAGTCCAAGTCCTCTAGTCTCCAATCGGCTTCATTCTTCTTAAAATAATCTAAGTTCACATGTTAGGCTATACTATGTAACTTATACATTGAGGCATTGCGGTTTTTAAACAGTTTTTGAGTTCGTTATCAGACATTACTGGCACACTGGTCTGAGCAATGGCAGAGGCCAGACTGGAATTCAAATGCTGGGTGGAATTGGTAAACATCTTTCACAGATAATTGTACATTTTCTTTTTGTTGTCCTTATACTGTATACAATAAATATAGTTTGGTACTTAGCCTCTTGCATTGATATATCATTCATGTTTAGACTACTTTCAAACCCTCAAGCCGCAACATACGTTTTGGCTGTTATTAAATGCTGTTAATAAATTGCCTCATTTAAAGGAGTGCCACTGAATTTGAGTATTCAAATGGTCATTGCTATACCCTACAGTACTCCTTTGTTATAAATGTAATTTCCTTATCCAAAGGCAATACATTTAAGTATCCCAAGCTAGTGCACATTGTTAATGTATATTTGAAACTGAAGCTTTGTAGATAAAGGGGTGATGAAACATTTGATAAATGGTTTACGTTCATTTGAAAAAAGTTATGTTTCATAATGAGGCATGTTATTGTACACTAGAGGGCACTGTTGTTTGATGGATGTACTGTTCGATTGTTGACTTGGTAGTACGATCACACGGCAGAATAATGCGTCCTGCTCTCAATGTTGTAACTGGTTTATCTTTCAAATTTATCAGAGTTATTTAACTATGATTGTTTTAATGGTCTAGCAGTGGGGTCATTTTTGACTTTTTGGAAATGTTGATGGTTTCTCAGCCACATTTATAAAAACTTCAGCCAGTCGTCCAGTGAGACATGACCCTTTAAGCACAAAGGCATTTCATTTGCGCCCATTATTGCCCAACAGGTGAATAGCCTGTACATTTGTGGAACAAATTATAGATAATATATGCAACTATGCCAGTTTGTTCTGGTGTGACAGTAGAGAACACAGCTCGAGCACTCTGAAATGTAAAAGTCATTGCTCGCAGATCTACTGCAACATTTAGAGACATAATGTGAAATGCGTCAGCTGTGTTTGTATCCCTAATGGGGCTCACTAACGCCCAGTGTTGAGTTTCTCCAGAGTCCACTGAATAACGCCACACCACTGCGCATCTGGATAACTTCTGGATCTTCTCCCAATGTCTCGTTGATGTCATCCTCATGTGACTAATGTGGAGTCGTGAACCCCACCCTGTCGGGATATCAAATTACATCCCAACATTGGCTAAAGAGGGCAGAAAAAACGTGATCCTAGGATTATGTACCTTGGTGTTTTTAAATAAAACAGCATTTCGTGTTTATGAAATCTTGACTTTGATTTATTGATGCACAATGGACTCAAAGTACCACAATGCAACATACAAAACACCGTCTCCTTAGTGACGGGGTTTGGCACGCCCAAGTAGGGGGCTTGTCTCTGAATGGGCTCATTGTGGAGAGCGATGTGATTGTGTGCGGTGTGTGTGTGTGTGTGTGTGTGTGTGGACCCCCTTAACTAGCTGGTCAGCGCTGGAGGGATTAGCCACTAGCTTCGCTCTCAGACGGGCATTGCTAAGCCTGAATCATGCACATCGTCATTATTCCCAACTGGGAGTGGAGCCGTAATTGTGCAAGATGCGGATAGCGGGGACACGTTTTGTTTCGTCCGCAGGTCGTCCCGAGAAGTTTCCAAGTTCCATTCTGTGCTGAAAATGCTTCACGAGGTCTCCCGTAGGACGCGTCGGATGTGCGGCTTTCGTCACATGTGCTTCACATTGAACTGACCAACCCAAAAAGACACCGACGAAAAAACGAAACACACCGAACCGTCTGACGATTTGTGGAGTGAAAACGGAAACTTTTACGCATTGAAAGAGCCACAGGAGGACCGCAAAGATGGGGAACGCAGGGAGCATGGATCACCACAACGACCTCAGGGGTCACAATATGCCCTCGAAGCTCCCCATGCCTGAACAAAGTGAACTGGAGGAAAGATTTGCAATCGTGCTGGTAAGGCAACAGTACAAAACTTTGTCATGCTGGTTCACATCAAAGCTTTGTTCCTTCAAATAGCCTCATGCCGCTGGGGACAGCTGTGTCTAGGGCTGGACCGCTGTCCAACACGCTTGCTCTTTGTTGGTCTGATCGGCGTATTACATTATCCGGGATTCCCCTCTGTTCACCGTAAAAAGTTATAGACGGTATTTTCTTCTGTGGGAAATGACATGAAGTACTCGTTCCGATGATCAGAGCAACATTGGAAAAGTAACGTGAGCAGCAAGAAGGCAAAGTACTCTTAACTAGATTCAACAAGTCCTTTTGGAATGATGTCTTTACTATTGAATACATTTAGGATTTGCGTCATATTGCACCTTATGAATTCTGGCTATCAAAGTGTTCTAGATATTTACCCTGTGTTTTAGAACATCCCCCTACTAATCCCAGTGGATCTTCCTCCTCTACATTTCTGTTTCCTGCTCTGTGTTGTTTAGAATAATATATAGGCGTATAACTAATTATAGGGTACCATATAGCTCAGTTATATGTGGGTGTTTTCAGATGCTTGCAAAGGCATGCCATTCATAGTTTGACATTCTTAAGTAAAAACAAACCAACAAAGAACCTTAAAGCATTGTAGATCGGCACATAGGCACTCACCATTACAAACAAAGGAAGATTCTTGGTGATTAGCCACATTTCCAGTTCGACGATCAATGAGTAACCTAATGACCTACACTGTGTATAATACGGTTGTAATTGTTTTAATTCTGTAAAGTGACAGAAATATCAAGGTCAAACTTGAATGGCATGTCCTGCTGATAAACATGAAAGTAGTGCAGATTGATGTCATAGACTAGAATATGGTTTCGAGCTTTGTTGTTGTAAACATCTCTGGATGGAGAAGAAACAGCAACATAGTTCAGGGCGTGTGTTTTATTTTCAACCTTCCTAAGCTGACCCTTTCTGGAACAGACCTGGCTTTGTTTTCGTAAGAGATGCAGTGGCTCAGACCGTAGCTCCTTAGCCACTTATCGAAATTGGATCAGGTCGTGTCAGGAGTCACAACATACAGGGTTCCAGTTGTGCCATGTACTGGCCGCACGTCAGCCTAATGCTTCCCATCCGCCGTGGCTGGTAGCTGTCGGATTCCGAGCAGGGGTTAACATGACAGTGCTATAGGGAACTAAGGCCCTCGTCATAATCTACTTTAATACGGTCTACTCTCTTTAGGTGTGAAACATCACTGTTTACGATGGGCCAACTGTTGAGAAAATACATTTAATGAGGAAGTAAAGCAAATGAGTAAAGCATGCTTTCTGAACGATACATTGGAAATTTAACAGCTGTACCTGTTGAGCTCTAGAAAGAAATAACTGAATGAGATCTATCAGTTTGGCTACGTTCATAAAACATCAGATTCCTCTCCTCTCAAACGCAGAGCTTTCAGCCTTAAAGGCTTTTCTCTGGGCCTGGACGGAAGCCCGGAGGTGTCCGGAGAATTTTGTACTACAAATCACAGCATTTGTGTTCTTTTCTTCCATTTAAAGCGCGATGCATGTCGGTCCTATTGGCCGTCTGCTCTATTAATTTAATTAGCGAGTGGCAGCAGAGATGATTAGCTGGAGACCCCACAGTTTTACGGTCTGCCCAGATCCACCTGGTCAGACTGGCAGTGATTTATCTTGTGTGGCCTGCTGGCTTAGTAAAGCCACTGATGGGAATTGTAGTGTGATGAAGAATGTGTTTCATAGGGTGTTGCGGAAGTTGGACTCTGCCATATTTCCCCCGGGTCTGATATTAACACCAGTCACTCGTGTGAGTGTTGGTGTGAGACATATATAATAACTTTGATTCCATGGTTGGATGTGTTAACGTGTGTGACCTAAAGGAAACGTGATTGGTCACAGGTGCTATGCCAGTGAGAACGTCTGTTTGAACCTCTATTTCCTTTACTCCCAATGATTGTTGCAGGTTTTTTAGACGCAGGGGGTGGTTCATTCTGAGTGGCAGGTAGAACATTAAGTCATGGTCTGGCGGAGAGAAAATTACATTTCGGACCCGTTTCCCTCGCTCGACAGTTTGATTCAGCCCTTCAGAGCGCGTGTCCGATGTGGGTGTAATGTTTCTCTCTTGGTGTGTTTGCCCCCTACGCCGAGCCGTCTGCTACACAGGTGTCGTAAG
Organism: Lota lota; assembly: GCA_026745465.1. NCBI lineage: Eukaryota > Metazoa > Chordata > Actinopteri > Gadiformes > Lotidae > Lota > Lota lota. The sequence continues at coordinate 940,717 of JACYXH010000090.1, read as the reverse complement.
GCCTGTTGGTTCAGTGCAGTCAGTCTCCTATAGAGAGAGAGAGAGAGAGGTGAGGGGACCGGGGGAGGGGTGTTTACATAAGAACTGAGCTGGCACCCTGAACGGATTGATCTCCGTCCAGATCCTGAATCATAGCAGGGGAAACCGTTTGGATTAAAGGACTTTGCCCGATCCATGACGACGTTGCAGCCTTGCCGTAATTCTTTGCGTGGAGCAGAGCGCCCTTTTTATTTTTTTTATCTCAGACCTTGACTTGCATTAAGGAAGACTGACTCAGGCCTTTAGAGACTGCTGCTCCCCTGATCTGAAGCGTTCCCCTGGGTTTTAGACATATTGGCAACCCCCAGCTCTAAGCTCATGTGTCTTCCTGTTGGACTCTTGTGTAGCAACGCTGTGGTTGCTAGGCAAGGGTCCGGCAGAGCACTGATTTCGTTACCATGCTTCCTGTTGTTGGAATCTACTACTGGTTTTAATATACGGACCAACAGTTCCTAATAAGACCCGGGTAAAATAACTACTTAGGACGGTAGTTTGTGATTTACTGAAGTTGTTGTTGTTGTCAGATAGAATGGGCCACTTGTGTTAGCTTCACACATAGGGGTTTCTTTTAAAATACTAATTAAGGTTAATATTTTTCTACTTGACTTTTGGAAACAATGAGATGGGTCTCTATTGGGAGGACACACATTACTGTAAAAGTCAACTCAAGCTTCCGGCTGAATCGGTTTCTACCAAATGAAAAGCCCCTATTGAAGTGTGTGTCTTGAAAATCCTTGGGGCCCAAGCTGAAATTCAAACGAGACACAGGCTAATTGTAACGCAAGGTCTCGGCCATGATAAGAGAAACTATTTGGCACATGACCGTGGCCATGAAAGGAGATATAATATATGCCCAAAAATGTGCTTTGTCTGAATCGAGAATCAGTAGTTTTCCACGTGTGTGTAAACAGACACACCATCTTTTGTTTTAATGTGCGTTGTGTTCCGTGTTCTAATTATCTAGTTTTTTCTCTGTATGTTATTAACATTAGAAAGTGGCCTTGAATGCTGTGTCTCCTGGTGTACTGTAGGTTCACATTTAGGTTCACATGAAGTTTCACGTGAGGTTCCACATGTTCACAGGGGATGAGGGGAATGTCAGCAAGTTTCTGTCTCTGTAGGGGTTACCATAGCATCAGTGAGACAGGAGCGCGGCTACAAAGAGAATGAGATGGTTTGGATCGGACAAGGAAGGTGGAAGATGTTAATATTTAAACCTTTCATGAAGCACATTTTTACACCAATTTACACCAATAGAATCGTTATTAATATAATTAATTGTTTTATATCATGTGGTTATTGCCTTAATCAATGAACTATGGTCATCATTTCACAGCAAACCATTGTGAGTGTAGGCAACAAAGTTGTTAAACACCAGATGGGACTGCAGCAGCATTGTACAAAAATATTGGGAAATGTTTGATTTATGTTTTAGCGTCATGTAATTATCCGGTCCTAGTGAATTGTGGGCGAGATGACTCAAGAATGTGCATTTGGCTAACCTTTGACCCTTCATGGAACCCAGACTCTAGACCACATCTAGAAAGTCCCCGGTCTGGATCCAGGAGGCCAGAATGTTCTCAATACAGTGACTTGATATCAGTGCAGTGGAGAGGTTTGTTCATGTTATTCATCTGAGCAGGCCATATGGGCAACAGAGAATTAGCTGTTTTGATAGCTAGTCCTCTCAACGGGCTCCAGATTAGCCATAAGCTGCTTTGTTGAAGAGGGGCACAATCTGCCAGTTATTTCGGCCCAAAGACACTAAACAACCTTGTGTTGTCTGCTCTACGACGTGGCCTCCGCATACAACCAAACTCAACTTGATAACACCTGGAGATCTCCCCTGTGTTCCTTTTGACCATTAAGTCAGCGAAAGTCTTTCCTGTCATCGTCTTGCATATTCATGTTGACTCTTCATTAAAACACCAGAACAATGGTGGTCGTCTGTGAAGCAGAGGGCGGACAGTAGACGGGTTCTGTGCAGCAGGCCCGGGGAACAGAGCATCTCTTTATGTGCTGGAGAGCCCGGGACCGAGCCTGGCACTGCACCCAGAACTGGCAGACTACGAGCGGCCAGCACCGTCGCCGGCACTGTGTCGATACGCCGTTGTGTCACATGCCCGCATCGGTTTGTGTATTTCGTGCATGCCCTATGTCTGTGTGTGTCTACGTACATGCATGCTAAAGGCCAAGTGCGTTCAACTGTATGTGCGATGAGCACAATGCTTGCTTACAGTACACGTGTGAGGATTTAGTTTGTTTGCTGGAATTGGATTCGGCATTGGACTGGAGTGGAAGCCCCGGGATGCTTCCCCACCAATTAGCTGTAACTGAGTCCAACGTGAGCCGCCCTGGGGACCAATCACATCCGGCAGCACATGGGCCAGTGTGTGTGTGTGTGTGTGTGTGTGTGTGTGTGTGTGTGTGTGTGTGTGTGTGTGTGTGTGTGTGTGTGTGTGTGTGTGTGTGTGTGTGTGTGTGTGTGTGTGTGTGTGTGTGTGTGTGTGTGTGTGTGTGTGTGTGTGTGTGTGCGTTTACCAGACTGGCAGCAGAGTTTGAATGCCTCCATTGGGGTGGCGGCGGTCAGATGATTGTGTGAGCGGAGTCTTTCGGCCGCGGTCCCGGACCATTGGCCCGGGACCGGGGGGCATTCAGTCATTGTTCTCAACCTTTCTTTGGCATTTTCACAATCATTTACTGTGTGGGTGGTAAGGTTATTGTCCTACGCCCTCCTCTTTCCTAGCGCTGCTGTCGTACGAACAATGCGGATTTTTAACTTCAATTTGTAGACGTCGTTGTTGTACTCTGTCAAGCTCCTCGCAGTTTGCAGCCAAATGGGACATTTGCATAAAAATGACAGTTTAACGGCTGGCTTACTGAAACAAGTTCTACAATTAGGACAGCGCTGCAACCGTCTCACTTCCAGCAGTGTCGGGTAAAGTCAGAGGCCCATGACGGCCCTCAAACCATTGATGGAGGATCAAATCATTTGCCAATGGTCCACGTGGTTACCATACACAATAGCCTTCACTGTTGCGTGCATGCAGACTGTATGGCATGACTAGCGCATTACTGCGGGTGGTAGGGGCTTTTCCAGCGCTGGGAACAGGTGGTGCTGGCTGACGTGGCTTGGGCAAGGCCCCGGCTGGTGTCTTTATGCTGCTCACAGCCAGCCAGTCCGTCACATGAGTGGCCCAGAGCAGAAGTGGCACAAGGACCACACAATGGGAAAAGGAGAGTCACCGTTGGCATGGTGCCCGTGGGGTGAAATGCATGATGGGATGCCGGTGTGAGCAGGGGAAACAGTGGTGGTAATCTACTATTAAAGACAGATTGCTGGGCCACGGTCGCTGCCGAGTAGGTGTGTTGTTGTGCATCGTGTCAGTTTTGCCGAGGTGTTGTGTATTCACGTGTTATGCTTTATCAAGGGTGTCCTTCAATAGATTACTGTTTGTTGTGGGAAGCCACAATACAAGTATTAAACACACATGGCCTTCAGCATTAGGCTGACTGTCAGACTGTGTCTGATAATCATTTATTATGTTTTTCCATGCTTTCCATGCCAGGTGTTCCTTATCTCAGTCTTTATGGCATCATCATCGTCACATTTTTTACTTTTTAGGTCAAGGAGCGTTAGCACGTTCTGATATTAGGTGACCGGCTATAAAATAATAGATTAATCTATAGGTTGGTTTACTGTCTTACTGCTTGAGACTGAACCACGACGGTTGTTCATTGTTTATTTGTTGCCACCATCTTGAAAGATGTTACCCTGCTTGATGCAACATGAGACTTTAGTTTTTACAACTTTTTACAGCTGTATCCATGCTGATGTGTAGCCTACCTTCCAAACAGGAAGTCGTGCATCAATAATATGAAGCTTAGTCTCATATAAGTCTCAAATACAGATATAAACAGATGGATTTATTAAATCTCTTGGGATATATGCTGTTCAAGCTACTAGATTCCAAAAAAGAAAAGGTTAGGTTGGGTGGCAGCCACATCTGTAGTGCAGAAGGGAAGTCTTGTTACACACTTGAACTGCCAGGCCTGGCTTGATGCGGTGCTAGGTGGCATGTTACATGCGTTGTCCCTAAAGCTAAAAACACTACAGCAAACTGTTGTTATGGGAGGAAGATTGCTGATCACGCGCACGCACGCGAGGCACGCATTCGTGCGCGGGCACACACAGTCTCAATCAACCGGGGATTTTAATTAACACAAGACCTGTGACATACTGTGACGAATTAGCATTGTAGATGTTATTAAACTCCAGTGCGATGCCGTTAGGCCTTCATCTCCTGAATCTGCTCGGATAGCTTTTACTTTCCCGAACAAACCGCTCGAACTCTCCTGCAGACGCTTGTTGTTCAATGTGTTCATTTATAATGGAGACACTGAAGGTCTCAAACGTCTGTCTCAAACTATCTATAGTCGAAAGAATACCGGTGAAAAAATGAATAGGGGGAGAGACTGATGTTTTCTGTTTATCAGAACATATGAGTGGTTTCATTATAGTGGAGTGGATTAGGCAGAGCGATGAAAACTGGTTTTCTTGTGTTCTGTGAGGTAACAGGTAATTATGGGTCCTGGGCCTTTTCATCAGTGACGATCCATTCTCTCTTTCTTAATATGAAACACGTGGTTTATCCGTCTTTATTAGTTACGGTAGGCTGGTGGTAGATACAGTAGGATGGCGGTAGTTACAGTAGGATGGCGGTAGTTACGGTAGGATGGCGGTAGTTACGGTAGGATGGCGGTAGTTATGGTAGGCTGGTGGTAGTTACAGTAGGATGGCGGTAGTTATGGTAGGATGGCGGTAGTTACAGTAGGATGGCGGTAGTTACGGTAGGCTGGCGATAGTTATGGTAGGATGGCGGTAGTTACAGTAGGATGGCTGTAGTTATGGTAGGCTGGTGGTAGCTACTGTAGGCTGGCGGTAGTTATGGTAGGCTGGTGGTAGTTACAGTAGGATGGCAGTAGTTACGCTAGGCAGGTGGTAGTTACGCTAGGCAGGTGGTAGTTATGGTAGCCAGGTGGTGGTTACGGTACAATGGTGGTAGCTACGGGAGGCTGTTGGACGGTACTTACGGCTATGGTAGGTGATGCAAGCTAGTGGCTTCTGGTTTTCTCCGAACAATAGTCAACTCATCTCAAGTGTCATCCACACCAAACACAACTGAAACCAATGAGGGCAGGTTTGGCACCTATGTCAGCGCTAAGTACTGTGTTAACGTAATAATAGTAAGTGCTGCTTACACTTCAGGAATGTTCCGTAATGTCTTCAATAAGTTTCAATAGTGTACTTACTTGGTTCCCTTTCACTGTGTTGACTTCCCAAGGGGGTTTAACAATATTATCACAACACATCTCTATATGTGTTGATGCTACGTGATTGTTCTTGACGTGGTAAATAGGACAAGTCCGATTACTTGTTTGCTTTTGTCAGGGAGGGATCTGATGTCGAAAAAGGATTAGGACTCTGAGCTAGTCTTTAGTGTCTCTGTGAATTTACAGACATGCTGATGGCTGATAAGCTTTGCTTGAAGTGCAACCTGATCTAACCTCTAGTGGAGAAGTCTCCTTTTGAAGCCTACTCGTTTTGATCCTACAGACTCTGTTATTATTCCTCTTTAGCATTGTAAAATAAATTTCAAGAAAACCAAATCATTGCCATAATCCCACTACGGTGAGGCTTCCCCTGAGCCTCTGTTTATCTGTTACATAAACAGCGTTTCTGATTCATATTCCTCCCCCTGGACGTGGAACAGGGACTCCACCTCTGCGGCCGTGGGCTTTCGCAACCCAACATCTGGCTTGGCTGGACCTGCCGCTCTCTGTGTATCACATGTTTTGTTTGGACAGCCCGGCCCTCTGCTCCAAACACCCTCAGACACATCGCAAGCATGGATATGATCCGGATGGGCGGTATCCAACACCAAGTCTCACGATAATTGTTCTTTTTCTTCTTCTTCTTTTCGTATGGCATCATATGTCCCGTTTACTGTCACGTAGCCATCTCAGCGTCGCCAGGTCCAGTTCGAAGAGGCCAGCTTCAGACGGTAGCCTGTGGTAGTCGCATCGAATGATGATGCGGTCCGCTGTTTGCTCACGATAATTGTTGATCGCAGTTGCAGTTAGACATTGCGATGTTCAGAGTTGCAAGAGTTAATTTCTTTACATTTATGAACAGGCTGTAGACATGATGAACAGATTAGCTGGATCTGGATTTGGGGATTTAGCAATAATACCATTTCATTCCCAATCCGACTTCAATCATGTCCTAAAACAATAGCATTGTTTGGCATTTGACATTCAATCTGTTACAGGACGGGTCTGAAATAAGATGAATAAATTGATTGTTTTCATGTGTGAAAGTTAATTTCAGTTGTCTTCTGATGTAAGACTCGAAGAGAGATAATCTCTTGATATTTCTGTGTCTTCTTATTCAACATGTGTGGATTCTGCCTGTATTCCCCTCATATCCTGCACACACCCCTCTCCTCTCCGGAGTCACCCAAACACATTTGTCTGGAATGTAATTCAGAGGAGGAGGAGGAGGAGGAGGAGGAGGAGGTGGTAGTAGTCCAACATTTAGTCTTTGTAGCGATTCCACCGAACAGCTTCAAAAACATAAACATTGACCGCATGACCGTGTGTATGTGTGTGTGTGTGTGTGTGTGTGTGTGGGGGGGGGGGGAAGAGTCAACCAGAGGGCAGGCCGGGGGTGGGGTCCCGGGAGGATTACAAAGCTAATCTGAGGACAGACGGGGGACACCTGTGCCCCCCCTCCCCCCTCACAGACCGCTGAGGATTACGGTGGTATGCTGCGCTAACGAGGGGACGGCGGCGGGTGTTTAGCTAGCACGCGCCGGCCATGCAAGAGAGTGTGTGTGTGTGTGGGGGGAGGCACCCAACCCTCTTCCCACTGACATGTGCACCTGTTGCATCCTGTCCGTCGCTGGGTCATTCACACATTGGAAACAGAACACAGGTCTCTGGGGTGTCCTGTATTGGGTCATTATATCAGAGGATAGCCGGGCTGGACCTGAGCACAGCAAGGGGAACAACTGGTACAATTGGATAAGTAATTGGTGCTCTTGTGTATGTGTTTCCATTTTAAGAGCACCAATGCTACATTTTAGTTGACAAGCAGGAATCCTTTTCTGAACATAACATGCCCTTCGGTCACGTTCTACTCATGTGACACACCCATGAACAGTGTCTAATACCTTTTGCACAACGCAGGAAAAACAAAAGTACTTGAGTCATTTCCTGAATATTGAGCAATTTGAATATGAGAAGTGGCCCATACCTGAGGCAGGTAGGTGTGTGTGCTGTCATGTTGTGGCATGCGGAGTGATGCAACAAACCATCCGTTTTGAACGATCGGTTTTAACAACATGACACTTTTCATAAAGTCGGTCCTTGGGACTCCGTATCATTCAATAGAAGAGGATTTAGTTTCTGTCTGTCCTTCCACTTGTACCCTGATAACCCCCCCCCCCCCCCCGCCCCTCCCTGCTGGTTGTGTCTGTCCTGATTTGCATCAACCTGGAGGGGGTTGGCTGGCGAGATCTGCCCCGACAAACGATCGCTATTCACCTCTAGAACTATTCAAGAAACAGTGCATGAAAAGAGTAGTTGTGTGTGTGTGTGTGTGTGTGTGTGTGTGTGTGTGTGTGTGTGTGTGTGTGTGTGTGTGTGTGTGTGTGTGTGTGTGTGTGTGTGTGTGTGTGTGTGTGTGTGTGTGTGTGTGTGTGTCGTAATCATGGTAGTGAACCTCCCCAGGGTTTTATTAATCCCGGATTTGGAAGAGGAGGAGGCTGTTGGTTTTTTGCTTTTGTCTCTTGTTAAGACGCGTTGAAGACAAGAATTGCCCGCATCCTCCTCTTCATCTTTTGTTTGTGACGTGAACTCCGTAGAAGGTTATTCCTGGCAACACGTCTTTGTGGACTCTGAGTAGCGCTGGGAGCTACAGCTGGTGTAGTCCTGGTTTGAGGTCTAGCAGGAGATGATTACAGAGACTCTTAGCAGGCATATTCTGGCCTCTGACCATGAGTCCCAAGTCTAATTTCGAACTTCTAGCCCCGGTACCATATGCTAAATCTATAATGGGTTCGCTAGATCCATGATATTTATAGAGCCATTAAGCCAACATGTTTAACAGTTCCCTCCAGGGGTTGGCTGATCTTCTGTGTTTACCCAGCTGTGCCATAGAGGACAGTTCTCCAGACCTCCTAGAAGTTGGGAGGAGGTGATGGTGGCGGTGGAGGAGTTGGTAGTAGAGTTGGGTGGTGAATGAAGGGCTCTGTGCCCATCTGTATCTGTACCTATTTTTCCAGTTCTTCATTTTACAACTCATTCTGCCTCAGTTATTTTCTAGAGCAGGGAATTTGAGTTTAACGGTAATTTGTTTGTGACTTATTAAAACCCCTTATTAAATACCATTTGTGGTGGTGGTATCTTTTGCCAGGTGTTTATTTACAAACCTAAATACATCGTCCACACCTTTCAGTTGGACAAATATTGTTGTTGTTTTTTACTCTGGAATAACCCTTCCTTTTCTGACCTCTTGCATCTTATCTTCTTATATTTTATCTCTGTCTTTGTATCTTTGTGTTTTGGCTTCATGTGGATGTCGTTTCCCTTTTTTTTTTTTTTTCAATATGACTTCCTGTGAATTCCCCATGCTAATCTAAAGTTATATTATGAATCACTTTGCTATCGTCTTGCTGTACAAACAATGATTAACTGTGAATGAGATGACATGGGAAGTGGTTAAAGATCTATTTAGTGAGATTAACTGTGTTTTATGGGGAAGTTCCTTTTGGAAACAATGCCTCACACCCACACTTCATTCATTTGAGCTATTTCCACATCTGCCAAACGTATTATTTAACGCCTTTCATACCTTAAGCATTCATAAAGGTGTATGATGCAACAACTGGAAGAAAATTGAGGACCATTTGGGTACAAAATATGTAATATTTTCATAAAGTAAAATTAAGAAAAGATGCAAGTGAGAAATCAGAAATAAGACTAATAGTGACCTGTGGTTCACCAGACCCACATCTGTCTGGATAGAGAAATGTAGATTGTACCGTTTGTGTCGTTGCAGCAAAACACATACTCGGCTCCGTTTCAAGACTTTTGATTGGCTAGTCATACCCTAAATTGAGCTCAACAGCTAGGTTATTGTTCATTCAACTCCAATAACCTTTATGGTTCTACCTCTTACATTCTGAGTGTGTCTACAATTATTATTACGAAAGTGTGTGTGTGAGTTTTGTATGAAGAGGATTTGGCAGGTTTTGAATTGGCTTTGGACACACACGCACGACATGAGAGCGAATGTTTGTAGACACAGTGTAACATGAACCACCCGGACCTAGCGAGCTTACTGCCCGCCGCAGCTCATTAGCAGGGGTGGGCATGAGGACTGGTAGACGGGGGTGCTTTCTGCTTATTTATTTCCTGGTAAGTGGAGCTGTCATCAGACAGGAAGCCCGGAGCTCCGTCTACCCGGCCTAGCGAGCCATTAAGAAGGCGTTCTGCAGGAACACAGCATTCGACACGGTTACATCACCACACATCCATTAGTCCCTGCGCCAAACAGGCCGCAAGTCTTCAAAGATACGTGTAAAAGCCCAGATAGGAGGTTCATTAATGTGTTCGTACTACCCCTGCTGTCCTCGGTTCTGCCTCCGCATCCAATAGACGCTACCTCCGTTCAACCCCCCCCTCCCCCCTCCCCCCTCCCCCTGGCGCTGCACCGCGGCTGAACTTGTCAACCGTTAGCAAGCGTGTCTCCTGTCTCTCGTAGCGGTTCTCAAGCTGGATAATAAAGTGTTTTGCAGGGAAGGCAAAGTGGTACAAAGGGCTGGCGGTCTGGTTAGAGACCAGACTCTTCAGTCAATAGAACCCCCCCCCCCCCCCGCCCCAGATTCTCATTTCCCGCCATCAGCAACGCAGGTTCAGTCCAGTTCTGTCTGGTTCTGTCTGCTGAATACTAATGAGACTTGGAGCGCATGAAGGCTACTACCGGTGGCTCGTTCTAAAATAATACATGACTCTTTAACTACTCTATCTGATGAGTTTGGTGTGTGTGTGTGTGTGTGTGTGTGTGTGTGTGTGTGTGTGTGTGTGTGTGTGTGTGTGTGTGTGTGTGTGTGTGTGTGTGTGTGTGTGTGTGTGTGTGTGTGTGTGTGTGTGTGTGTCTGCTCTCTGGATAAATTCATACAACGGTGAATTTCAGTTACTTTATCCATTTCTTGCCGAATTGTTTTGCTGTACTTGGATTTAGACAGGCGGCATAATGCTTGATTTTGCAGATCTAGAGGAAAACAATATTGGCATTAATCATGCAAACACACACACACACACACACACACACACACACACACACACACACACACACACACACACACACACACACACACACACACACACACACACACACACACACACACACACACACACACACACACACACACACACTCATTAAACCTCATGCATGTGGATTGGGCCAGGTGGTTCATCATCTCCATGTTCATGATGCTACTGCCCCACCCCCCTCATGGATGAAGCAGACCCCGGTATCTTCCTCATCCATCTTTGTCCCGCCCCCCTGGCGTTCTCCGCTGGGGAGCGCAGCGCTGGAAGGCCCCGTGGCTCTCTGATGGATCACCCTGTCTATTGGGTTTGAGGGGAAACGAGAACCTCGCACTGAGCCGCGTTTTAGGGCCAAATTGCTTTTGCCTCTGTCTCTGTCTCTAAGCAGCGGAAAATATTCTCCCTCAGCCCTATTTATGGCCTGCATGTAAGCTGGATGCCGTCTAGACGCGCCGTGGCGTTGGATTTCACCAAAAGGAGTAGACTTATTGGGAGATTCACCGGCGGACTGGGCTGTTTATATGGGTTAGCTTCGGGGTCGTTTTGGAATGGAACGTTTTTGACGTCTAGACCACGATTAACTGCTTGTCTTGGTTTTGTCAGTTGGTTGTTTTGTCAGATTGGTAGCTAGTTCTGGTCTGGGAAACAGCCCACCACTCGGGTCACACGTCCTAAGAGACCTGTGTTTATCTTTCTTTGTGTACATTTCTTGTTTCTAGACTCTGAATGCACACCAGGGGTGCAGCATGTAAGGACTGGGTCACGGCCAAGCGGTTGAAAACCTACAGGGATATTACATAAAGCTGGTGTTGAAGAGGAAAGAAAGAACCATTCTACCATGTTTATTTGATTACATATTTATGGGGAATATGGGGGGGGGGGGGGTTAACAGATGGATATGGTCGGCTTGACTGTGACATTTTCCCACAAATCTGTCCGAAAAAATACTTATTATGTAAAAGCATCCAATAGGGAAAAACAAAGGTTATGACACTCACTCACTCATTGACTCACTCACTCACTCTCTCCTGTTTCAGTTGCTTCAGACCTCTGGGCCACTGGCTCACATTGAATGAATGGTGAAAAAACATATATCGAGGACGTGGCAGAGCAACGTCTCTCTTTCCCCTGCTATGTTGCTAGACATCCCATCACTCCCCACTAAAGCCTGACTGCCACTTCATTTTGCACTTAGTTTGTTTTAATAATGAGATGCTTGGTAGATTTGATGGAACTGTTTTAATGAACGGTGGACTCCGAACTTCAGGGGATGTTGGGACTTGGCTTTACATTTTGGATGCACCTCTAAAGTGCTTTAAGGACATCGAGCAAAGCAGTGGCCCTCTTCTGCGTGGAGCTCAGTGACAAAATGTGTAGGGCTGCTACCGTGTAGGATCGCTTGTAATCATGGCAGGATATGGTGAAAGCAGACTTATCAATGTGGCAATGATGACTATCAATGACTAGTGTGCATTAGGAGATTACGCTCTGTCCTTATCTGAGAATTTCTCCTCACTCGACCGTATGAGTCATGGCTAACGTACTAGTCGGTACGTAAATCAAGAGTTAATCCATCCTTTCTTTAGTTATTTGCTACTGTCAACAACTGTCATAATTTGGCGCTTTAGTAGTCTAGACGTGATTGACTGAGCGGATGGTACTTCGTAGGGTCATGTTAACTCTGATGTTTTTCTTCTTTCTCCTCTTGTAGAACTCCATGAACCTTCCTCCAGACAAGGCTCGGTTACTACGGCAATACGACAACGAGAAGAAGTGGGAACTGATCTGCGACCAGGTGGGCTCCATCTCCTAAATGATAACACACTTAACATCATCTCCGTTGCTATGCATTCATTCTAGATGTGGAAGCCACTCTCTTGGCTGTCCCCGAACCTATAAAAATTCGAAAAGAATACATAAATACCAGGGATTCAGTTCCGCAAATCTTCGGATTCCCTTCACAAAAGCCATACCACATTATGTACCATTTCCTAGCAGTCACTGAGCGGATGTTTAAGCTATTTCCTCGTGTCAACATCCCACTAAATAACCGGTGTTAGAAACAAGCATTGCAACAGCAGTAAAAGCGATAAATGGCCGACTCTGGGAGCGTACTTCTTCTCTATCATGGTCTATATCATGACGGAATGAAGCCCTCAGTGTGGACTATCTCCACCCCGCCGGGACCGGTCCTGCTGGGCCCTCTGATCCTCTCGTCCACGCTCCATTACCCCCTCTTTCATCCAGAGAAGGCTCCGCTCCGGGGCCAGAGGTCCGCGGGCTGGCCCGGACTCGCTGGTCAAGTGCGTTAAGTGGCGCTGCGGGGGGAGCGGGTGGTGGTGGGGGGGGAGGGAGGGAGGGAGGGAGGGAGACACACATCAGATCGCTTGTTATGGAGGAAATGCTGAGTTGACGGCATGGCAGAATGAGAAGTAAAGGTCTCCCTGCGGGAACGAGAGGGGGGAATACACCAGAGTGCTCAGCTCAGCCTCCCCACCCCGCGCCCCGTGTGCTTTCTGCAGCTCCTGAGCGACGATGAGAGGGGTTGAGGGAGGAAGATGGAAAGAGGGAGGTAGAGAGAGAATGGGGTACGTAGATTCAGAGGAGGAGGGAGATGTGGAAAGAGAGAGGGATTAGGAGATAGAGAGGAAGATGAAGCGGGAGGGGCGAGGTAAAGAGAGAGGGATAAGGAGCGAGAGGAAGATGGAGCGGGGGAGTAAAGAGAGGGATAAGGAGAGAGAGAGAGAAGAAGATGGAGTGGGAGGGGGGAGGTTAAGAGAGGGATAAGTAAGAAAGGGAGAGGACGGTAGATGGAGAGAGTTAGAGGGCTAGAAAGGATCCCGGCTATCGTCTCTCCTCAGTAGCGTGCCTGGAGCCTGGGCCAGGTCTCACCATGCTGATCCAGACCTAGTCAGGATCCACTGTCACACGGCGTAGTTTGTGTCCCTATAGCACAAACCAAACCAAAGGGTTTCTCTCTTGTTTGCTGTTGACGAGAACTCAGCAAATTCTCTTTTGCTCTTTTGCTAAGCTGCAACTCTGTTCTTTTAAATCAAGGCTGAAGAGTTTTCTGTTTTTACATTGCTTTTTCATTAAGACTTAAAAAAAAAAATAATTGCGTTTAAATGTTCTTGTAATGTGTTTCTTTTGCATTTTGTATTAAATTATTTAAATGTTTAATGTAAGGCACTTTGAATTGCCTTGTTGCTGAAATGCGCTATGTTCATAGCTTCATATCTTATTTATTCATGTTATTCCTACAAGAAGTACACAAATTTCACTGAATGAGGAAACTATTTTTATATATACAGTATACTATATTCATATCTTTAGCAAACCCATTTTTTTCTTTACCATTTCAAGTCATACGGGGAGATGACCCTTAATAACTGAAAACATGCTGGGCTTTTAACCAAAAATATTTGCAGAAACGCAAATATTTTGTTCCGGAAGAGTTTCAGAAACAAACAATGGGATTTTCCGCAGATCCACTGCACAAAAGAAAGGATGCGAGTCATTGGCCATGACACAGGTCATGAGTACAAGTGAACTTTTCACACTCTGATTTCCCAACGCCTCTGGTCCCTTGGGACCCAATCAAAAGTTGTATCTATCCGAAGGATCGTGTCTGACTGCTTTATGGTTTTTTGAGGATCATCAGGATGTTTGTAGTCTATATTTCTTCATGTCAGCGGCAGCCTCGTGTTTATTTGATCCTCAACCGGGGGAAATATTGGGTCTTAGCTCAAGTAGCCTCGTGAGTAGTACATAGTTGAGATATTGTAGTTTTTAAACTACAAGAACTCAAACTTTGCTTCTTGCTCTGGTATCTGTCTGTGTTTATGCTCCAGCATCCATCACTGGAAGGCTCGAAATACAAACATTCTTACAACTTCTGTTTTTCGTCTTTTCTGTTCCTGCACTCCTTTCGGTTGTCCATGCAGGTCTCATGTTGCTATACATACATAAATCATAAGTCTTCTCGCTCTGACCTCCCTTCTAATTCCTATTTTTCCCTTCCCAGGAAGTTGCGAAAGTCATCTTATCCAAGCATGAGTCCAATTGATCCAGAGGATATTCCTTACATTCCTTATTCCTAAGCTTTTGCCCAGCATGGGAAAATATTTGAGTACATTGAATCCATATTGGAGCCCCCAGGCTAGTTTCATAGTGTTCTGTCCAAAGTATAGTTTATAGGAACATATATTCATATTTCCTCATAAATCACACTTTACATTCCCTCTGAGCTCATGTGGTCTCATATGTTTACTCATCCTCTCATAGGGTTTGAAACATGAGAGACACATGCACATGTTTGAGAGAGAGAGAAATTCATGAATTCCTTGCCAACCAAACATGCAAACCAGTGTTGGTGACCGCTAGGTTGATGGGAGGAGAATCTGTTTCCTGATAACATGTCCTATTTCCTGTTATTGTGACCGACTCTGGTTAGGATGTATGGATGGGCATCTGAAACTCATACGCACAGCGTGTCCCAGAACAAACCTGACGATGTCTGTAGCGACACTTTGTATCAAGCAGTGAAACATGAATCTGTCAGTTTGCTGTAAAGGCTACTGGGTCAACTCACTCGTCTATGTCGCTAAACGTGAATACAGCATCATGGCTAGCAGCACAGGATCTCCATTCAACAATCACACAACAGGCTTCTGTATAAAGCTGGTATTTCCCATCGCTGGTGATGCAGCAAATCTTGTTACCGCGTGACGTCACCGACCAGAACCCGCCGTTTACTCACTCTGTGTGTTTTGTTCCCCATGAGGATTCGAAGCCGTCGCTAATCTCTTGTACATGTAGCCTATTTGGAACACAATGATGGAGGATTTGAGGTAGAATAAAGGTGACCTGTTTGTTCAGGGAAGAGATGCCCTGCTTGCTGGCTAAGCTTCCGACTCTCTCACACACACACACACACACACACACACACACACACACACACACACACACACACACACACACACACACACACACACACACACACACACACACACACACACACACACACACACACACACACACACACACACACACACAGTTTCCCCGAGGGCAATGGATCTAACCAGTCAATAGAGATGTAACTGAACCCCATAATCTCTTCATTTTTTCACAATGTCATCAGTGCACCTTAGTTCTTCTCTTGTTGGCTTTAGGCTAACGCTATGTGACGATATAATTTAGCATTGTGCTAGCGTCATTCGCCTTGGCTCGGAGTTCATTATACGTAGTGCGCCATGGTTACCGTAGACAAAAGGCCGGCCACCATAAACAAAAGCCTGGCCACGTCCACACAACAAGCCCTGTGTGCCAGGATGATGCTGCTGCTTGCGCTAACATATAATCAGGGCGTTGCATTGATTGGATGATCCAGAATGACAATTATTTGCTCAAGGCTCAACGTTTTTAGCCTGGTGCAGCCTTTTGAGACACCAGCTTGTGTGAGAGAGGGCACTCGAGATGGGCCAGTAAACCCACCACAGCCGTCCTCTCATGGTTGACTGGAGTGCGAGTGTCACCCGACAACACACACGATAGTGATTGAAAACTGTTGTGGGATTCGACCAGCGTCTTGGCACTGCCTTCTGCCAACTAAATGATGCATAACAAAACTGTTGGATAGCATGGGCACTCTATTGGTTTCTATTTATTGTAATAAATGAGGGTTGAATAGTCTAGTGGTCAGGGTGTTGGTCTGCCAGCCGAGAGGTTCTGGGTTCAGTCGCTAATGTTCTTTAACCCGGTCCATTGAGCAAAATGCCCTAACCGCTACCTGATGCTTAATGATCGGTCATTCATCATCCCTTATTTAGCATTCATTCTAAGTCGCTTTGGATCCAAGCGTCTCCTAAATGAGTATTGACATATATGCAGGGAAAGTTTTCCATTCAACTGTTGTTTTGTCTCTAATCCTACTTTTGCTTTCGTTGTAGGAACGGTTCCAAGTCAAAAACCCTCCTCACACGTACATCCAGAAGCTCAGGAGTTATCTGGACCCGGCCGTGACCCGGAAGGTAAGTCTTCTCCCTGGACTCCCGCCCTCTTCCTTTCCCACTGACCTCTGACCCCCCCCCCCCCCCCCCCCCCAAGGCCAGGACATCCCGACAGCCGAGGGGGGGGGGGTGATAGCTGGCCCAAGGTTGTCCCAGAGTTAACCAGGCCAGGTTTATTTGAGATAATACCGGAACATGCAGGGAGGACACCACAGATCTGTGTCCCCTGGAGGACTCACGTTTAAGTTTCCTGACATAAAGCATCTGTCCTATCCAAGTGTCCTTGAGCAAGGCGTCTTCGTCAACCCCGCTGTGCACCCGCTCCTCTGAGGGGGTTACTGAAAAGATGGCTCAGTAAAGTGCAGCGTTTGAAAACCAGGCTACAGTGAGATGATCGTAACTCTGTGTGACAGATGGCATCAAGGCTTTTATCTTGAAAGATCCTCCTAAGTGTTACTCTACGGTCTGCGCTGAAGGCTCACTGTCACAAGCTATAACGAGGCTGCCAGCCGGATCCCAGAGTCACGGCACGCTGTGGATGATGGACTATGTATGACATCATCCAGTACCAGCTGAGGTTGGAAGGAGAAACCCAGCCAGCCCCTGCCCCTCCCCTCCTGACTCCCTGGAGGGGGAAGTAAAGAGGGACTGT
Source organism: Lota lota (assembly GCA_026745465.1). Lineage (NCBI taxonomy): Eukaryota > Metazoa > Chordata > Actinopteri > Gadiformes > Lotidae > Lota > Lota lota. The sequence goes on along the minus strand of JACYXH010000090.1, from coordinate 923,620 downwards.
GGAGAGGGGGGGGGGGGGGGGGGGGAGTGGGAGCCAAATCACGGCCTTTTGCCAAAACTATGAGGAGTCCGCTGGCTGCGTTGGACAGGGCCCCGGCATCCGGAGATAGACCCATCTCTGATGATAAGCACATCCAACAACAGTGTCCGCCAGAATAGTCTCCACCAACGTCTCTGGGTGATGTCATTTTGTGTTGACTAAGATTGAGGTTTCACAAGGTATTCAGAAGGAGAAACTTCTGCTGTGTCGGTCTGGCGTCCGACCACGTTGATGAAGGATATATGACACAGGCACACTTATGTTTACACAAGGGGAGTTGTATTAATGAGAAAGCAGATGGAAGTTGACACAAAGAGGTGGATGACATTTTTGGCTTCAGGATATTTGGTTCCACCGGAGGCCCTCTGACGCCAAGTTGATCTCCATATTGACATCGCGACAATATTTAGACTTGAATGAATTGTCGGCTGACGTTTCGGAGAAAAATAATAATAATAATCATCAGTTGCATGGAATTGACAACCGAGGACCCAAATGGTGTTCATTTCCCCCACATGGCTAAAAATGAGAATTTGAATCAAGGTCAAGTCAAGCTCTCAGCCGGACTTGTGTCCATTTGTAGACAACTCTTCTCTGTACGGAGAAAGAAAAAAAAGAAAAAGAAACGCGAGCCTTTATTTGTTTTGCGGCGCTTGGTCCTTTTCCCCTCCGAGGCATGTGGGAGCTGTGGTTCAGGACAACATCTTCCTGAAGGTCTGAGAGGGCCTTGTGTGTCCTCCGCCACATGGGTCAACCTCTGCAGCCTCAACGTCACGCTCCAGCAGGAGTCATGTGTTCCACGAAACGCTCGATAGCGTGAGACTGACCGGGGGAGCGTAGCGTTTAGAGGTGAAGAGGAGAGCCAGCGCCAGGGAGGGGGAGACAAGCATAATGTCAGGGGGATGCGAGATATGAAGAGGAGATGATGGGACATGGAAAAAGAGAGATGGAGATGGACAGAGAGCCAACAATAAACATAATGTAGATGGAGAGAACGAGAGAGAGTCATGTTTTGTTTTTTCCTCTCCCCGTTTTCTCCCTGCATTCCTGATCCAACCCCCTTTTCTTCAGACTCAAACAA
>JACYXH010000090.1:912500-920000 GCA_026745465.1 Lota lota | reverse complement strand
TGAGGCATTTCTTGACAGGCTTCGCTCGGCTTAAAGTGATTGATTTAGTGCCTCACTGTCGCCTTCAGGCAGAGATCAATACATCAATGGGTGTCGGCCATCGTTAGCCTCTGTGGAGGTCTTCCTCATGGTTTCCTTTTAAGTGATTAGGACCCTGATCGTAGTAGATTGTGATTCATTGATGTGCAATAGCAGAGTGATTAGGCCCGGTGCATTCTGGGACATGCAGGCGGGTCTGTAGGGGTAGTCTGTAATGAGGAATAAGACTAGAGGGTTCATGGATCTGTGGGGGGGGGGGAGGGGGGGGGGGGGGGGGAGGGATCTGGATCTCGTCTGTCGGTGGGAGGACACAGACCGCTAACCCTATCAGGGACAAGATACACATCCACCAAAACACCCCACTGCCGCGGGCTGCTACACCAGCAGACTGAGAGGCACACACACTATCTCCGCTTCAATCACTCCTCCTCCTTCTAACTATCTCTTTATCTCTCCGGCTCTCTGCCTCTCTCATACTCACACACCCTGTTTTTTCTATTCTTGCACACCAGCCAGATCCAACCACACATTGTCTGCAGGATCTAACTAAAGACAAACTCAATGGGTGTGTTGGTCCCGATGAGGCACGGTTTGTAAAACACAAACCTGGGCCCAGCCCTCTGTCTTTGTCATAACAAACTAGATGACCTCATTAAACAAGCCAATCTCGATGAGATAATGATCATTATTAGTCCGATGGGATGGAGCCGGCGATATGGGTGGTGGTCACCAGACAACGGATAACCACATCTTTTCTTCTTTTCTTTCTCGATGGCGAAGACGAGCAAAGCCCATTACTCAGCCACCGTGCTGGATAATAGACGGCCTGTTCTCTCTGTTACTGGGGCTGCTGGTCGTCACCCCCCCGGGCTCCCAGTCTAGTTCACTGCTGGGCCCATCGGCATCGCTCTCACAGCATGTGGTCAATAGAAGAGGGGTGTGTGTGTGGGGAGGGGGGGGGGGGGCTGGTTAGTTAGCACTCTTGTGTAATGAATACTTTGTAGCTCTTCAAGGTCACGCACTCTGACCTCCACCCAGACCGCTGTAACACACGACCCACCCCACCCCTCCACAGCCCCACCCAGTAGGCGCAGGCACTCGGGCCCTTACCCTGCCTCCAGGCAGTCTCTCCGCAGGGCCGACCCTCATAAAGAGACTCCCAATATATGTCCCCTTCATGACCCCTACCATGCAGGGCCACTTTGAGACCCCCCCCCCCCCCCCCCCCCCCCCCATGCATCGTTGTGTCTTAACACTCTGCGAACATCTCTTAACGACGGAGCAATCAGCCTGTTAACGGTGACATGGGCAAATGTAATGGATTTGAGACGTTCTGCTAATTACCTCCCCTCACTGCTCATGAATATGGACCGACCACGGCAGAGGGGGGGGGGGGGGGCCGTCATCTGAATAACTCTGCCCTTTCTCACCCTCCCACCCACCCCCCACTCCCATAAGTCCAGGCCAAATATGAAAGCATGGAGAATCGGCTGAGCAGCCTGTCTGTGTAGTGTCCGTGGGGGGGGGGGGGGGGGGGGGGGGGCACACGCGAGCAGAATCAAATCGATAAGTTACTCGACAAAAGGCTTCGAAGAATGAGCGAAACGATTTGTCATGTCATGTGTGTCACTTCTTTCTTTTGTTCACAAAAGAAAGAAGTGAAGTGACACTGTTCGGCTAGCGTGCCTGGCTTTCTCGTGTAGTTGCAAGCTTGTGTTTTTCTTTGAGTCGTCCTGCAGTGTGTGTGTGTGATGTGTTTGAAGGCTTGGCAACCGGTTGTTACCTCTGGTCTCAGTAGGCAGCAGGAATGACAACAGGGGAATAACAATAAGAACATATGCTGGAGCAAGCCTTCCATTATTTTGTCGTGTGTTGCGATGTTCAGACCAATTACGTCTTCAGTGAACGCTTTCGTTCATAACTGATCCTTTGTGTGTGTGTGTGTGTGTGTGTGTGTGTGTGTGTGTCACACAAATGACTTGACGCTAAATGCAATAATTGTTAAGAAACAAAAATCAACATTTATTTTGGCTACTATCTGTTGTTTTCTAAGAGAACTGTTTTCTCAGACTCAGAAATTCTTTAATACCCAATAAAGTAAATTCTTGTTGCAACATCAACGTTCCCACATCATCACAATACAGACACTTTCTACACTTCAACACAAGTCACCGATATGTAAACGTGGCTAAAACATCAGAACCAGTCTGGACCTTCACCTCCACCCAGTTCAAACCTCTCTCTGGGTTCTCTCCACAGGTGGGTCCGAGAGTTCCTGAATGAGGAGAACAAAGGCCTGGATGTGCTGGTGGAGTATCTGTCCTTCGCCCAGTACGCCGTCACGTAAGTCCCAGTCCCCCCTCCCACCCCGAGGCCAATCCGCCCTCCACACCACACAAGTCACAAGAATACACACAATGCTTTCCTTTTTCTGCCTGGCGCTGCTGATCTCCACACACACACACACACACACACACACACACACACACACACACACACACACACACACACACACACACACACACACACACACACACACACACACACACACACACACACACACACACACCGTGCACCGGACAGCAGCGAGACAGCCCGCATGTCGGGGGCCCTGAGTCACTGGGGGCCCCTGGTCCGGCGTTGGGCCCCATGTGGCACTCCGCTACAGACCGCTATTGATACCCGCTATGGTGCGATCATCACAATAGAAACTACTCTATTCAAGGCCAAACAGCCATGCCAGTAAAAAAAATATCAGTTTTTTAATTCATGCCCTGTTGGACAGTATGTTATTATGGTCTGGACCCTGTAAACGAGCGCTACAGCGGTGTAGAGTTGCTTCAGCGGCCGTACGAGTCCCCTGGCGACTTCCATCAGATTCAAACAAGGCTGGTTTGTGGCAGTGGTTGATTCTAATAAACTTTGCTAGGATTTTAGGACATGATTTTAAATGCCATCGAAACAACTAAATACAGAGACTCGGCCAATAGAGACTCAGCCCCAATGGAATTTATTGTAAACTCAGACCTGATTAAATATCTCTATTAAGTTGACATTCTTAAACAATGAATGTTTGCTGCAACTTTCTTTTTTATGCATGGTTAGCATTCCCAGTGTCTGGGGAATGAAAGGAGGCTGTTCTGCTCCACTCTCATTTATCCATCTACCTTATCCTCCTGATCAATCTCGATCAGCAGGATTTCAGCATTTCAAGATGAACCTTATACTCACAAACAGAGCATGCATCACTGCAGTTGAGTGAATCAATCATCAATCCACCAATAGGGACATTGTAGAGTTCACGGTTTACCATCTCGTCTAGCACATGCTTTTATCCCCCAGAGAGTATCATTTCAACCTTTTATTATGGCATCCATGAAGAGTAGACTCACACCGGTAGCAGAGCGTGACAGCCTTTATAGTAACTGATGTATGCGTGGTGCCACCAATACGAAGTGTACTTTACAAAAAGTCACCTGTCTAATGAGCTCAACACGACCGTGGTTCCGCAGGTTTGACGGCGACTGTGTGGAGAACAACCTGGAGAACTCAATGGACAAGTCCAAGCCCTGGAGCCGGTCCATAGAGGACTTCCATGGCGGAGGAACCCTGCCCTCCACTGGCTCCGGGATCACCCGTGCAGGGAGGCACTCCACGCTACGGTACGCCACACTGGACACAAATAGAACTACGTAGACATACTCAACTAATATAAGCAGACACACTGTACGCCAATATAAATCTGTGGACATACTTTGAACAAATATAACTAGACACATTGTACAGAAATGTAACTAGACACACTGAACACAAATATAACTAGACACAATGTACAGAAATGTAACTAGTAGGGATGGAACGGTTCAAGTCAAAAATCCAAGCCGTTCGGTTTGCTAGTCACGGTTCGAGGCACGAAGGCTCCGTGGCTCGTCTAGTGTGTGACCCGCGTGTTACACTGAAGCTCTGCTGGAACCGAGTCAGACTTTGGACCAAGAGTGGATCCGGAAGCCACCGACTTCCTCAGCACAGCACCCACGGGATATTGTGCTTTTGCTTTTTGAAGCGGTATTCCAATAAAACGTGTGTTTTAACCAATTAGATCGTATTAGAAATGAAACGTCTTCGTTGCTACAGCCCTATTTTAAAATGTTTTAAAATGTTAAAAGGTGGCGCAGCGTTTGGGGAGAACCCTATATATATAAGGGTTATATATATATATATATATATAACCCTTATATATATATCTCATATATCATATATCATATATATATATATATATCATATATATATATGATATTCGCAGACACACTGTATAATATATCATATGTCTGCGTATAATATATCATATGTCTGCATATATCTGCATATATATCATATACATATACAATTATAGCATAACAATTATATTTGTCATCCTCTGCTTTACCAAAAACGTACCCCACCGAACCGAAAACCCTGAACCTAGTCGATTACATTTACATTTTTGAACGGATTTGTTATGTAATATTTCTTGATTATTTGGATCCAGAAGGGAACGGCATAACAGCGTGAGTATTTTGAGCAGTCACACATTTCATGTGATGTCTGAAAGCCCCTTTATGTGGTCATGTGACATGTAAGACTTTAAATGGCTTAGGGCACATATCTAGTTTTACACAGTAAACAAATACATATTTTGATGGAGTAGTTTACTCACAGCGCAATAATCGAATGTGTTTTATTCATTTGGTAATTGATTTATCATTTGGTTTTTGATGCAATTAGAAATTACAATGTCTCCACAGCGCGCACACACACACACACACACACACACACACACACACACACACACACACACACACACACACACACACACACACACACACACACACACACACACACACACACACACACACACACACACACACACACACACACACACACACACACAGGAACTTGTTCGGACCACCAGTCCAGCTCTGGTGGTAAAGTCAGAGGGCTCTCACAGGATGGTGGAGTTAAGTTCTCACCTGTTACATGACTTACTATACTCATGTATTTACTGTTTAATGTATTTTCTGCTGGGTGTTTAAAATGAATGGTGTGGACACAACTCTCCGTCCATTTAGTCGTACACAATGGACACAGCAAGACTTTTCCCTTGTCTTTACTACTTCATCTCTTTAGGTTTCAAACAGAGGTCGTCTCTTCTCGAGCACATGCTATTATTCTTTTTGAAAACCATCAAAATAACCGCAGCCTTTTATCTTTCCAGCTTCAAATTGTCTTTATTTATAAAGTGCCTTAAAAGAGGTTTGTACCAAAGTGCCGTACAGAATATTTGACAGTACAAGTGCACACACAGACACTACACACAAAGTCGGATTATCACACAATACACACAGGAGTTAAAGTGCATCTTCGGGGACGCCAGCTTCATGTCACATGTGTGCTTCTGACCGTGTGCTTGTGTTCTGTCTTCATGGTTCTGTTCCGTGTGTCTCCATAGTCTTCCGATGTTCTGTCTACCGTTCTTCAACAGCAGGCAGGTGTCTGGCTCACTGTGAACTGCCCCCAGCTTTCACCCCGCGTCCTGATCTCACACACACACACGCGCACACACACACACACACACACGCACACGCACACGCACACGCACACACGCCTGTCAACACTTTAGCCGAAACACATTACCAAGGGGCATAAACAGATCTGACGCTCATGTTCAGACATACTCCGCCACGCACACACTCTTGCATACTCACCCCCCCCCACCCCCCCCCCCGCCCCGCGCTACTTAACGGCTCTGTGCCAGCGCTGCCCGTTTTATTGGACCTGCTCTTTGTGTCGGGATGTGAATTCTGTACTCTGCCAGCCTCCCTTCTGTGCTTCTAGGTATTCTCTCCTCCCCTTAGACTAAAAGGCTTTTCCTTTCCCGCTCAGAACCTCAAACCCTCGCCGTGTCCTCGCGTTCCGCTTGTGTGGCTCCCTGAACACCCAACGTGTGCATCTTCTAGTCTAGTTCTCGCCAACGGGCCGTAAAAAAGAGCTGATCGAGGTGCTTGAATACCTCTTGAGTTCTGGACGCCTCAGCCAAAATGCGCCGCTGTTTCATTACTCCAGCATGCCTAAGTCTGCTTTACCCGCTTCCTGTTTCCGTTGTGAGCCGACGCCTCATTCCGCTCGCTAATTGGAACAATATCATCTCCTGACAGTTGCACGTAGTTTAGAGACACGCTGTTGAATATTAACTTCCAACGTACCGAACCGTTGTTTTGCTGTCGATCCCGAGTGAAGTGTCAGTTAAATATTTGAATTGCAAATGAAGTTGGCTTTTACTTTTTCTCCCTCTGTGGACCTCCTTCAAAGGACCGGGAGCACCAGAAAGTGCCCAAAGTGCTCTGAAACACGACGGTATGCCTAAGTGCTAAGTGTATGGTTCCCTTAGATATTCTTAGATAGTTTTTACCCGCACCTGTAGTCCATAGTCGTAGTGTGAGTCAGTGTGTGTTTTCTGCGGTTGTGTCTCATTGTAAAGGGACTGTATTTACCATCGTTTTACGAGAACAGGGGTGGAACCGGTGATGAGATGGTCACGACATGCCGGTAACAGCTGAACCTCATGCTGTTGGGAGGGATGACCATGTTCCTCTGTCTTGGGGTGCACCTATCCATACATGATAGCTTTCGCTACACTAACGGTCCCCAGCGGTCTCAGGAAGTGCCAACGTTTGACCCTGTGAGCGTGTTTTGCGTCAGGCGAGAACCGGATTCCTCTGAACAAAGCACAGAGTGCTGTTTGACCCGAAGGCATGACGACGAACACAGTTTCAATGAGAAGATTCAGAATCCGTTTGTAGCGATTTATTTACATACAGTCCCGAAACTCTCTGTACTCAGTCAGTAAGAACATCTGGACGCTCATTCATTTCCACCAAGGCTGTTTCAAACCAGGCCCACCTGTTGGTTTTTATTATACTTACACACGACTCCCTGCCCATTAAAACCGCTGCCTCCTTGTTTAAAGACACACACACACACACACACACACACACACACACACACACACACACACACACACACACACACACACACACACACACACACACACACACACACACACACACACACACACACACACACACACACACACACAACACACAAGCCGTGACCCAAGTCACACTCTGCGGCACGGGGGCAGACGGAGCATGAATCAGTTTTTCTATTTTTGTATGTTTTTTTATTTCCCAGAAGTCTGTCTGGCGAGAGCACCCTGTGACCAGGCTCTCAAAATAGCTCCGTCTTTAACACCCTGATCTGCTCCGCGGCCTTAAACCACCACCAGCGTCCCGGCTCTCCGCTGTTTATCGTGAAAGCCTCGCAGGAAGAAGAAAGGGGCCCGGTCCCCCCCTGCCTCCTTTTGGGTTTTGAACAAAGCCGGGCCCAGATCACGGGCCCTGCATGCTAATGAGACCCCGCCAT